>OW388303.1:18483292-18920792 GCA_936450465.1 Gibbula magus
ACGCATTTGAATGAATCAATCATCGGTTATACATGTATTACGTTAATTGATCATTACATAATGATTCCAAAAGCATAAACGCGTGCAGAATTCCATGAACATCTTTTTGCAAGGTGCTAAGTGTCAAAAATAGAAAATTACCACATATGGGGTACTTTAAAGGTAAACTTTATGATGTGTATGTAAATGTTGCACTGCGTTAAGACTGATAGACTGATAGACTGATAGAAGAGGATTTAATTTAGATTTTTACAATGCAACGAGGCCCTTGGATATTTTTATCAATCAATCAACTTTATTACCATAAGTTTACAAATACATGCAACACATCATGGGGTAAATATATCACATGTGAGACTATTGCTTGATTATGTATTGATAGACTAATCATGTAACATTTGTAGACATGCTAATATAGAGGAACTTAAATACATTTCGTAATTTCAGTATGGTGTGAGTTTCAAATAACAGGGACTTTTTATGATAATTAGGGTTAGTTGCAAAATAATTCTTTTAATATATCTTTCTGGAGGCATTGAATTTAGAACATTAAAATAAATGATGGAATTCATCTCCGATTTGGGAGGGACATGATGGGCAAAATCTTTATTTAAAATTAATATTTCCCCAGCGACCTGTTTCGATCGGTAATTTATGATTGGCTGCTTTGAACTTGATTAAAGTGCTACAGAGCTTGATTCCCAATTTACGTTGCAGAGTAGAGATATTATAATGAGATTTCATACATTCATAAATACATCCTTTAGAAGAAGTTGATATGCAGCTATTAATCATTTGAAAGGATTGATCTAAAATTCCAAGTTTAACAGCATTTTTAAACCAAGAGAAGGAAACAATATCTTGGGATTGCCATATATTCGACATGCCAATATTATCTAGTGTGTTTTGAGCCAATTATTCTTATACTTGTATTTCACTGAATTAGTCAATGATATCTGATATAAGGCTGTTAGCGTAGAATTACACTTTCCTGTTACAATTCTGTTTATTAAATATTGTGAGTTTCTCAGTATTGATGGATGATGTTTTGTTATGTATACTTCTGTATTGGAGAGGTATTTATATAGGCGTAATGCCTGTTTACCAATCCACTCATCGTTTCATGAATAAATATTGTTTAAATCAGAATGGAATTCGTTATCAGAAGAACAAAAACTAAGCGATTCAGTCAGCTTTAAAAAAGCAATAAATACATGTTCATAACAAATGCACTTTTGGACAGAGCTTTGCTCAAATAATTCACTGCAGACTTCGTCTAGGGTGTAGTGACCTCAATTATGATAAATTCAATAGGCATATATCTATATCTCCCTCATGTTCATGTGGTCATTTTTCTGAAGATTGTGTCCATTTCTTTTTTACATGCCCATTATATAATCATGTTCGACAAAATAAATACTTCTATGTAAAAGGATATGATCAAAATTTTTAAAAATTATTATCTGAAATCAATCCTTTATGGCAACAGTAAACGATCACAAACCATTAATCAATGTATAATAAATCTGTACATGAATTCATTATTGAAACTTAAAGATTTAAATAGAAATTCATACAACATGCCTTGCTATTACGTTGGGTGATATGTCATGATGCTGGTAGAAATGAAAACATATTTACATTTACTTTGTTCTGTTTTGTATGTATTAAACATGTATTGATATTATGTTCAAGGGAGCGGCCTTAGCATAAGCGTTGTAAGCTTTTTGGCTTATCCCTTTCACAATATGTTCACTATTGTGAAATAAATATGTTTAAAACACAATTCTGGACCAGAAACACCACATGCGCAGTTTCATTTCAACCAGAGGCGATCTATCGGTTTCATGATCAAACTATTAATGGAAAATAGCCCAACACGCATTCATTGTATCTGTACAACCATAATTTTTTTTATAAGGCAAATCATTTTTATAATTCTTATATTTATCCACTTATTTATCTAATTAATATTTTAAGCTCGTATCATCGCTATTTTACATACCTATATTTACGAATATGTTATACAAAATTGTATCTTGTAAAATGTCCCATAAGCAGAAATTGGCTGGTTGTTAAATATATATTTCATGTCTTGAAACATGCTTTTTACAATGTATATTTAACTTGTGACACTATAATAAACTTCTGTCTGTCCGTCTGTCTGCATGTCAGATGAGTAACACGTGCTACTATCGGGCGCGACAGTGGACTTGTTAGTGACTCGTTAGCTGTCACGTTCCTCAGTGTCAATATACTGTCACGTTAATTGCACCGATGCTGTTTGTTTTAGAATTAAAACTACCTTATATATAGTCTACGGGGTAAAATGTCTTTAGTTGTATTTCTTCGTTAAGACAAGATTTATATCAAGTGCTGATCTGATAGACAGAGATTGTACAGTGAACTGCGATGTTGAAGGTAAATAACTATGCCGTTTACAAACAGTTTAAAGATACGAGTAAACAGTTTTAAATTGCATTTAAAAATGTATCAGGTATCGGAAATGTGATGAAGAAACTGAGAAATAAAATATTTTCTATTTTTTCTTCTTTTTTTCTTCAATATGATGCAAGATTTTCAAATGTTTACCGAAAAACACCCCTTTTTAAACATCATATAACTCGCAATTTACCTATTATTTATCGTTATGGATGTTGTGGTCGGCATTGCATTTTTTAGCTGTAATCCTTTTACCAAGGAATTAATACATTGTGCTAATATCCAACAAATTGGCAACCAGAAGCGAAGATTAAGCAAACAAATATATCGGTGTATTTCAAGTTTATAGGAGGCGATTAATCTCGATAATCTCTTGGCCAAGACTCCTTAAGGGGTTTAAACACCCCGAGTTTACAAGCCAAAGCGGTATAGAGCCAAGCCGAGTACGTGTTATTGTTTACATTACAAGTCAATTAGGAAAACAATTAGATTAAATTGATAATAGTCAATCGTGGGATTACCTCCCGTTTACGTATACCGACGACTAGTATTTATAGCCTGGTCTTTACAGACAGTGTCATTCACTATACGACCACTGAAGGAACAGAGTTTATAATTAGTTTTAAAAAAGAGGAAATTTTCAGAAAATGCCACGGAAATTGATGGTACATAACTTTATATTATTTACTTCTTAAGTTAAGTAATCCATTGTCAATCTTTCATTGGAAGAGGAACAAATAAAAGCTTATTATCTGTTTTTAATATCTCCCTATTTTCTAAATTCTTTGTTCAGAATTCTACAATTGATATTTTTTTGTCTATTTCAGTTCGAAATGGATCCATCAACTGAAGATATCAGCAGCTTCCCAACCCCAGACATGACTCTCCAGTTTATGGACGAGGATTCCTGTGATAGTGGATTTGATTCTAATGAAAGTGGAAATGAGGTGAGATATTACATTATTTGAATATTCTTAGATTACAATCTGATGCATATAGCATCCCTAAATCTAATTTCAAAGAAAATATTCGGATAAAATTAAAGAAAAAAATACAAGCAGATAATTCAAAGTATCAAATTAGGGATTGGAATATATAATAAATATGCCTTTGTTCATTTGACTTTATAATAATTATGTACCCCGTTTTAAAGCAAAGGCTATGGTAAAGTTATATTCTCGTGCCTTAACTTGAGTGTTGGGCTATATACTCTTTAGGGAGTTGAGGATGAAAGAGACTTATCCATGTCCTTGCACCAAATTGCAACGTATAACTTTCTATAAGTAACTCATAATATTTTATTGGGTTTTTAAACGTCCCGAAATAGCGTTAGTGCTTTTTAAAGTTCACGTTAAGTACATGTAACGCCTTGAGCAGGCATTTAAGCCTTGATCAGTGCACGGTGTTTCGTGATTATTACCATCATTAACTTAGGTTTGGAATGTTATGTACATTTTGATTGTTGTAGGGATCACCACCCTCAAGTAGACTATCAAGAAAGAGACCGGGAACTGAAGATGACTGGATTCGAACCCCGAACCAACCAGACTGTGATGCAACATCCGGGTCCTCGAGCTCTTCTCTGTCTGTGGAGAAAGTCTTGAACAACGAGTCTCATTTGATTGGAGATGGTTCACAGGTTAGTTCTTTTATCGCCAACAGCAAGTGTTACTTTTGTCAATATGTGATTGTTAGATGACAAAGATTGAAGATAATGTATTACCAAATACCATTTTAAAAAGAATGACTGCTACCAATAAGTCGGATCGATCCTGAATGTATGTAAAATGCAGAAGAACATTATTGTAACATTATGTAATCATAATGTGTATAGTAGCATACAAAGTTACTTGATATAAACTGTTTCGTATTTTTAAATAAACCCGGTTTTGCTATCCAAAGAATGCATATACATTTTCATGATTGATAGTTTATCAGTATGTTAATGAATAAATAAATTATTAATTATAATATCAAAATTTACATATAATCCTAATTATTTTTGTCCAGTATACATGTACTATTATAGCACTAATGCCTAATATGGACGCATTACAAATCTGAATCATAGCAGCGTTGTAGAACTAGTCTTTATATTCCCAAGGTAGCCGATTTGTGTCAGTTCCAATATTGTGTCCGGGTTCCTGAATATTTCGGGCTCAATATGATGTAATACAAATACGTCCATACACGTAGTTCATCTGTTGTGCATTTCAACTTTATACACCTGAATTCGAATCCTGATAATTTTGAAGCAATATATTAAAGCTGTCTTATCGCGTATTTCACCTCATATTTTCCATGTTTCAGGTTCACAGTCTACCTACAGTTCGAGGGAAACACACTGACCTTGTATCAGTGACACCATCTACTGTCAGTCAGCTGCTTCATGGACAATACGATGACGTCATTTCCGGGTTCCAGATCATCGACTGTCGCTATCCTTATGAAAACGAGGGAGGTCACATTGAGGTAATTAATATATACACTTAGAGACCCTCGCTGATAATAATGTGGTTGTATTCACAATTTACTAAAAATGAGGTAAATACATCCTTGTACATGTATATCGTTATTAAGTTTCTAAGTTATTAAGTGCTGCATCTATATATGTCAATACTCACTATGATTTTTGGTAAGGATATCGTGATATACAGATTTAATGATAGGAATTTAGTCGATTCACGGTATCATATGTTTTTCCAGATATTTGTGTAATACTTATTGAAAATAATTTTGAATTCGAAAATTCAGTATTGAAAAGTTTACATTCATACCTTCACGGCAATACAACAACTATATATATATATTTTATTAATATCATTATCATTTACAGGGTGCAGTGAACCTACATAGCAAAGAGATGATTAATGATTTCATCTCAAGAAGACAGCATACGGAGGTTTCTGGGAGGAACATCTTAATCGTCCACTGTGAATTCTCTATAGAAAGAGGTCCGGCACTGTAAGTACTTCATAATTCGTTCAGGAATAAAGGGAAGTAAAATGATTTTTCAGGGGAAAAAGTTTCATATCTAATAACAGCAACAGTTATCGATTTCAAGGGATAATAGTACATATTATTTGAACACGCGAGCTATTTTGTGATTTTGACAATTTGCCATTACACCTGATTTTTTTTTATTGTTGCCTATTTATGTTATTACATACCACCAGTTTTGGTAAAATGAGGATATAAAATATGTTAAATCTTTTACTGTAACCTCAAGGACTCTAACATCAGATTTGTAAATAAAAATGCCCACTATTACAGGTTACGTCATCTAAGAAGCATGGACCGGAAGTTGAACAGTGACCAATATCCCTTCTTGTTCTTCCCGGAAGTATACCTGTTGGATGGAGGATACAAGGCTTTCTTTGAACACAACAAGGTATTTGAGATATTTGCATAATCTGAGATCTTATTATATTTTGCTTATATGAAAAACAATATTTCTAAATACGAATATGACAAAAGCAGATATTTGGTATGAACATAAATACAAAGACTCTATATTTAACGTATGAAAATACATTTAATTCATCATATTTCAGCAAAATTCATGAACGTATACCATGTCAGCGGTATTCTAGTTTAACCATTGACCATTCTAATTTTTAAATTTTATTTAACAGGTACATTGTCAACCTCAGAGTTACTGTCCGATGCTTCACGAGAACTTCAACCAACAACTACGTCACTTCCGGGTGAAATCCAAGTCTTGGTCTGCCGGAGATAAACAGAGCATGCGCAGTAGACGTCAACAAAGCGAGTTGTTCCCAAAGAAGTTGTTGTTGTGAACAGTGCTAACCAAACAAGTTTTACTATTGAGCGTTCACCAAAGTGCTTAGTTGTGATATGTTTTGTTATGTTTTTGTTATGCTTTGTCATTGTTCCGATGCATCCAGTACATTAATAAATAATATCTAAAGTATATTCTGTTTCGCGTTTTTGCATTGAATAGCATCGACATGCCAGAAGAGCTGAACTAATTAGCTATTGTACTATATACGACAATATCGGCCCTATGGGAGGTTTTGTTATGCATTGTGTCTTTATTTTTCATGAGCAATAACGTTTTACTCGGTTTTCCAACCTTTCGTTCTCCTTGTCCCTTCAGTAGTAAAACTATATGAATACTAAAAGGTATTGCATTCTGCCCATGTTACGAGACGCATACCTATTTTCAACATTAATTGTGTTCACTTGCTGGTGAAATCCTTTCATCCGCGCACTATAATATTGCTGGATATAAAATCATGCAATGGCCTGTATCATGCAGCTATACGTGACAATGGCTGCTAAGAGAATCAGGGGATTGTATAAATCTTATGAACACAAATACCCAGATTGATCAAGAAGTACTTATCTTGTGTTGTCAAACTTGTATGGAAGACAGCAGCTGAGTTGAAATATACAAACATGTCTTGAAATACATGCGCGACATTTTGTGTGTAAGCCTAGAGTAAAAAAAGAAAACTTTATTTTTTAAAATTCTCTGCTTTTTCATGAGAATACAACTGCTTAAGTAATGATATATCTTTTAGTTACAATATGTACTCTGAAACACTGCATGGATTGCAATTAACGTCTTAAAACGCAAATGATTCGACAATAAACTGGTTCATGTACAAAAATAAATATTTAAAGTTCCACGTATTTGAAGAACATTAAAATGTTTGTTTTTACTTTACAAATAGTCACTCGTCAATGCAATGTTTACAGGTCTCGTCCCGGTTTTGCTGGCTATTCATATATAATTTATTTGTATGTAAGCACAATGGATCATAATATTAATGAAGAAAATAAATAACGTTGAACCGAATCGTACACAAACCTACGTCACTGGGTTCGTTAGATGCTGCAGCGTAATAGATAACGGTAAACAACCTGAAACTAACGGAGTGATTAATTATGCATTGACCCATGGGTACAGAATGCTATTCGAATCTTATTTAGCTCATAGGAATTGTTATACCAATACACGTTTGGCTATCAAGTCGGCATCCGTTCATTTGTCTGCAGTTATTTCTTCGTGTTTGATATCTTCTCAAAAAACAACTGGCTCACCAGAACTCAAATATTTTATACAGATAGCGACGGGGATCATAACATGTATATATATACGAGACATTTTAGCTCATTCGAACCACCCATAAACGTTGGGCTATCAAGTCGGCGTCCGTTCATCTGTCAGTTGTTTTTTCTTTATGTGCCTTTTCTTCTCAAGAGACAAGTTATTTCTTATTCAATACACGGTTTATGCATATAATAAGTTGCTTGCACCCGTTCCAGAATACGTAGGTTTATCGTTGAATCAGTGAATCCTAGGCCTGCCTCTAGGGTACATCTCAGCTATAACAATGCTTTAAAATAGCCGCGCACCTGCACTGTAGGCTCGTCACAGGTCAATTTGAATCCGTTCCCGAGAGTGAAGTTAGTTACTTATTCGATGTTCGTTGTTGTGATTTATGAAAAGAATATGTTGCCGTTTCAGAACTTATGTATATGGTCTTTTAACCTCATTACAAATAAACTCGTACGACACAGTCTCTCTCATTATGACAACATCATGGATACATCTGCCACATATCCTTTGTGAGAGCTTCAGAAATACGTACACACCGGGGAGGTTCAAAGTCTAACTGCAGTTGTTTTAGGAGTTAAATATGTAGTGGTATGCTATTTAGCATTGGCAGAGTTATTCCCCTTTGTTAGTTCCTTGTGGGCGGGTTTGCTCTAATAGTGCGAGATTGTAGGTCCGTTGCGTATGGAGATACATTGTACTATCCAATAATATTAGACTCATCTATCGTTTTACGGCCCAGGTTAGCCATTGTGTGTTGATGGCTGCAATACTGTACTATCATTTATGCGAATTGTGAGAATAAATTAAAAACACAAACTAAAAAAAGGACTTTTCATTGGTTCTCCATGCGAAATGGAATCAGTGCCAGTGTGTCCAAACAAGTGAAGTCAAGTGCGAACTGAAAGGTGCTACTCAAAACATTTAATTCTGTTCACTGACATGTTGTTTCTAAATAAACTTCTTAAGAACTGGTGTTTACTCTTCAAAAATGTTTTAGGAAAGAGTGCTACCGTTTGGCCAGGATATTCTTCGGTTCCCTTTTGCCAGCACCTGGTGCCAAAACAAATGACACGTGGATGTGCTTTCTGATCTAACCAGTCATCTAAAACGAACCAAAACACTCGATTCTGCCACTAATCTGTGAAACTCATTACTATTGAATGTCTAAACGAAAACGAGACTAAAGGAGTTTCTTACGCAAGGTTCGAGTAATGGCTCCTTTCGATTTAATTCGACTGGAACTGGGTGCATAGGTATGGTTCTTTGTAATTATAGCAATGCAATATTTTTAGAGAGTATTTTTGATACTAACATCGACGAAATAAAGGGTTATTTAATCAGGTTCATTGACAAACAACCATTTGATTTGGATAGTTTTATTCGTGGTAAATTCAAGAATTCTTCTCAATGTGTTTTGCAATGATTTGTATGTCACATTAGGCTAATAATTTCAATTTTTGCAATATCATTCAGCAAAATATATCTCGATTAAAATGATAATAGTCACCGAGTTCTTAACATGTAGTTATTAGGGTCAATGGCCGACTGCTGTTACTAAACCTTTTCGGGTGCTGCCGCAATTCAATCTCTAAACTAAACTGTCAGCTGGCAGCAACGTGGAACTATTTAAATGCTTATCGACCTAATGGTCCAAATATATTTCAAGAAAATCAGACATTCAAATAGATCATACATATCTATTGAAATCAAGGACCAACAATCATGTATGTACATATAGTCAGTCATGCTGTCCAATCCCCTATATGGTCCATATTTTTCAAACGATGCCCTAGGGCGAAATATCACTTGATCATGGTGACGTGACGTCATAAATAATGCTATGACGTCATATTTCTCCCATGACTTTGCGTTGGCTTGGCTCAAAAACAAATTTACGTGACTGCCGCATAAATTTCGAGGAAATCAGTCAAGCGGTAAATCTGGTATCCAATGAATAAATAATGAATATGAAAAAGACAGGATTAAGATCTATAGATCGTCCAGACTTTTTTGACCTGATAAATAAATCAGGGTTTTTCAGACACTAACTGTCAATCTACCATTGGAAAGTGATAACGTTTGAAAACTAGAGCAAGGTCTTCAGGATAGTCTTATAATAATGTACAACAAATGTATGTTTGTTATCACCATTGTAATTGTTCTTGTTTATCTTGTAAAAAAAATATCCAGAGGATGATGCACCAGATTGTCATTGTCATGCCAGAAATCCCTTGTCAACATATAAGTTCATATCTACGTAGTTTCATAGCATACGTCAAGCTTTGAGGAAACAAATAGCAGATGTCCATTGTCAGCATTGATGAGTACATTCACACTGCCCCAGAACTCGCCGTGTTAGCGTCCCCAATGATATATCTAACAGCATCGAGGATGTCCCAGGCGACAAAGAACAAGTAGGGCGAGAAGAAGACGAGCGTCAGACTTCTTCCCATGGCTGAGGCTCCACGACTGTCGTCTTCTGCACTCATCTTGGTTCTCCTTTGTTTTCCCATGACTCTCCTTGGCAGCGTAAGGTTCTGTACTATACTATCGATGTCAACCACCGGATCATTGACTCCATTGTCATCGCACCATTCATGGCACTCCTCCAGGGGCGTCGGAGGTCCGGGGGTTGTCGTCTCGAGGGTAGCTAAAAGAAGCATTTATTGTTCTTTTAGATGTATATGTGTACGTATAAGTTCTTCCATACTTTAAAACATTGTATATATATATATACACCTGCTTAGTGAAGGCGCTGTTTACGTGACAACCTAATTTTTTTTCTTCATATGTTTTATAATTTGTCAGATATCCAGGTCATTGTCAAACAAACTACAAAACATTTTGCCTTTTTTCCAATCGATTGCAGGTGGTGTAAATGAGACAACAGTGACTGGGTAAGACTATGTCTCCCTGGGGTATCTTGCTAAATGAATTACAGTTTTGGATCACACTATTGGGTGTAATAAAAAATCATTCAGTGCATACTTCTGTCAAGTGTACAGAACCGTCTAAATGAATTGTACTGTTCCAGAGATTGATCGACATACAAACAACACTTATATCCATAAGTCCAATGACTTAAATAGAATCTAAGGAGATCACATCCGAAACACCTATAGCTTATGATATTTTTGTAAGGTGTTTTTGAGTATGTCCTTACCTGTTGTTGTAGTAGTAGTTGTCGACGTTACTGTGGTTGTTACGGTTGTTGTTGTCGTAGTTGTCGTAGTGGTGGTCGTGGTGGTGGATGTCGTAGTTGTAGTGGTTGAAGCGGTTGTAGTTGTTGATGTTGTAGTAGGTGTAAGGTCTGAAAACATGTTTTCATATCGTGATGGTTTTTACCTTCAGTAATATGTTGCAAATAATCCGTATCTATGAACTTTATAAAAAGCCGACGTTGATGTTAATTAGTTTACAGGACAGAATGATAGAATGATTTTACAGTGTCCAGTGGCCGTATGTTATACTTTTTATGATATTTACCAATGTCCATGTAACATTGTATAACTTTCGGCACTTTCAAAAACAGTTCTCTCTCACGAACGTGTGTTGTTAACGAAAGTCAGAGAAAAGACTATAACCAGTGAGTCAAAGGTTTAGATAACAACAGCAAACGTAAAGGAAACCAACATAATGAATCATTAGAATAATGCTGACCTAAAAACATTCTCGGCTGATTAACACATCAGTTAGTAGTTAGATGCTCAAAATAGTTACGTTTATTGACTTTTGAAGGCTTTTCATAATTTTCAATGCGCAAACAGGAGTACAGCATCACATTATAAGGATTATGATAATCACATCAAATTTCTAATAAAAAATAAAAGATAATCCTGAATCTCACCGAGACAGAGATACTGGTATAGGAGTTCCCCCATCCCAAGCAGATGCCTGAACTTGGCCACAGTGTAGCTGTTGAGCTTGACCGGAGGACTTACAATGTCCTCGGCATCTTCTGGAGTGATCATACCCACTGCAACTGACATGACGTATACGTCAGCATCTCTCAAAGCCTTTGCTTCTCTCAATGTTTCATCCCCATACACGTTATACCGTCCATCAGTGATGAGCACGGCCACATTCATCACATCCGGTCTGTCTCCTCCTGCTGCAGTGAACACCTGTGTCCGGGCAGCTCTCAGGGCAGACGCGATGTTGGACCATCCGGGGATGTACTTGATTCGACCAACCGCGTCTATGACTGAAGCTCTGGTCGAGTACTTGTTGAGCTTGAAATGGATAGTGGCATCTGTACTGTAGGAGATGACCGACACTTGGACTCGACCGCCGTTCAGCTCAGCAGGGCCCAAAACAGACTCCACATAGTCCAGGATGAGGTCGAAATTTTCGTTCCCAACGCTGTTGGAGGCGTCGATGATGAAGGTCAAGTCCAGTTTTGAATTCAGGCAGTCTTGAATAGAATTATATATACATAAACGTGTACTGACCGACATGTACACACGCTCGTACATCTAGAAGGATCAGGAGGAAGAGCAGGGTTCCAGAAATATTGATTAAAAAAATATCTAACATTAAATGACATAACAGGCTGTCACATACAATACAACATCGGTAGCGGATCTTTAAAAAATATCAGTTATGGTTATGTTATATCCACCACATCCTCGGTTACCCATGGTTTTATATATGCTCCGTTACTCTCAACTATATCACCCATGGGAAACCTTATCAGAGAAATCTGTACTCAAATTACCCGCCCTTGGCCGGAGTGAGCCAATCAAACTGCTACGCAGCTTTGACCTGCGAGCCAATGACAATGCATATCACTTCGTTTCAAAGCAAGCGAGGTCACTGTGTTACCCATCCGTCACCGGTTATCTCCCTTGACCATTTCCGTCTTATCCCATTGAGCATTTTCTTTGGTTACTGACTTCGTCACGCCGGCCAAGGGCGGGTAATTTGAGTACAGATTCCCCTTATAAAGTTTCCCATGGGTGATATAGTTGAGAGTAACGGATCATATATAAAACCATGGGTTACCGAGGATGTATCCACCAATGTTTCTGTTGTTATTGTGATGAAGCTGTGACAGAGATGATTTGTAGTGGTTGTCATGGTAAAGAATGTAGTAGAAGGCTTAATGTGTAAAATATATTGTAGTAGATTCTAGTGGATTTTACGGTAGTGGTCGTTGTGGAGGGGATTGTAGAAGGGGTTCTGTGGTGGAGAATATTATGGTATTGAGGTTAATGATTTAGATTGGGGTACAGATTCGTGTTATTATTCTTATGCTGGCCATTGGCGTAACTATGGAAGTGCATGTCTGGCTGAAGTTTTGAACATATTGGATACATATGCGTTATTGGCGGTTATGTTTCATTCTTGAAATAGTGATATGTTCCAATTGGCATATTCAAACTACGTGCAAGTGTAAAGGAAGGTCAGTAGCTCGAATAGCTACAGTTATCCAATAAAGAAGGTACCAAGTTTCGCGAAACAAAGTAGCCTTCTTGATTTGACAGTTGTATGTGTGTGTAATCCTTGTTAACATGCATAAAAGGAGAAGACCTCGTCTTACATTGGTTTGGTCCCATTGTTGTTGTAGTGGTTGTTGTGGTGGTTGTTGTGGTAGTTGTTGTGGTGGTAGTTGTGGTTGGTGTGGTGGTGGAGGTTGATTCAGTGGTCTTCTCAGTGGTCGTCGTCGTAGGTGGTGTTGTGGTTGTCGTAGTAGTTGAAGTTGTCGTCGTCGCAATTTCTTTATTAAAATCAAAACTACGCATGAAATCATAATTCATCTATATTGTTAATTATAGTATAATATAAAATAAAAAAGAACTTATCTGGGGAACAGTTGAAATTAATGTATGACTTTAGTAGGCAGAATATGTGAAAAGACAGTCTTAATAAGATTGAGTATTTTAATACATACATGCGTCTTTCATTTCGAACGACAACCTCTTTGTTTTCACTGGTCTCCAGCTCCAATTTCAGGCAATATAAGATATAGGTATTCGGTACTTAGTAGGTGCACAAGAAAGTAATATGAAATCATCGGCATGAAGGAAGATGAAGATGACTTACAAATATTCCATTTCAAAATTAACGCAGACAGATAAGTGACCTTGTGCACAATCCTGTGTTACCTTGCAGAACAGTTACAAAAATAGAGCATTTGTCTCTGTAGATCAATAGTCTTTAAACAATAAATAAATAAATTAAAAAAAACTTCCAGAATAATTTATGACAGGTATAACAAATTTGAAGTACACACCATCTCAGCTTTTTTTCAGACCCTTTGGCATTGGAGAATCGAAGAACGTGAAAATATTTTTTTTTAGGTCGTGACCGCTGTGACCCAATTTGGGGTTACGAGGTAACCAACTTTACAATCCCCATTGGCCAAGGAGTCAGCACATACAATTTCAGTTTTCTGTAGCTATTTTGTACTGGAGAAAAAGATGAATTTATAGGCCATGATCCCTGTGACCCATAGGTTGGGTCATGGGGTCATCAAGTCTACACAAAAGAATGCCAATTGACCAAGAAGTCTGTACACAACATTTCAGCTTTCTAGACCTTACTGGAGAAGAAGCTGAAAATAGTTTTTTTAAGTAATGACCCCTGTGACCCCAATCTACAATGTAGAATCTTCATTGGCGAAGGAGTATGAACATTAAATTTCAGCTCTCTAGAGTCAATGGATCTGGAGAAGAAAGATAAAAAAGGTTGTCATTGATTCTGGAGACAAACGATCAAAAAGTTTACGGACGGACAGACGGACGGAAGGATGCCGGACGCCATGCCATGTCATAAGCTAAACATTAGAGATTTTCGTCCTTTAATTGCAAGCACAGGGGCTTTTATTGCTGAAATCAAACAGTTCCTAGATCCAATACTACGATGCGATATATACCCTATACTAATAAATAAAGAAAGGGATGTACTCCCTGCCCAAACAAATTCACATTTCAAAATGTCAAAACACCTTTTACACGTACTTCTTACTACAGAATTAAAGCACAGTGATTTCTCGTTCAATTAAGACAAACATCAACAAAAGCGGTGCATTAGTTCTCAAGTTATGACACTTGAAACACGATACATGTCAAACTTGAGTGGGCCAAAAGGTTGTCTCAGAAATACATCGATAAAAATCGATATTTCATTCCTAGTAAAAGCAATCAATCTCGAAAAGAGTTTTCTACTATCACTTAACATCCCTGATACATGCTTCATACTTGAATAGTTCGGGTATCTTACTGTAACAACTTTATTGCAACTTTATAGTAACTACAGGCAAATACAGGTCACTTCCTCCAAGGTTCCGCGTCAGTTCGTACCAAAACCGGTTCCACTCATCATCATCATCATCATCATCATCATCATCATCATCATAATCATCATATTAGATATCAAAACGGGGCGAACCGACCCTGGGACGAACCGGTTTTGGTACGAACTTATCCGGATCCTCCTCCAAGATGGCGCAGTTCGCTCGAAGATTTGCTTGAAGTTACTATAAAGTTGCAATAAAGTTATTACGGTAAGATACCCGAACTATTCAAGTATGATTAACATTAACATTAACATTGTTGGCAAGTTCACAGTGAGAATTGAAGATGTATTTGAGTTTCAACAAGGGATAAACATCTAACTTGCTATTTTGCTAATTCATATTCAAATTTAAAGAGGTGTAACATAAAGTTTCCTTTGTCATTCAGTTTATAGCTTCCTATGTTTCCAACTCGCGTAAGACATTCAATCTGCGATTGGTTTACGTGGCCCTGAATCTTAACTGGTATGGCCCTCATTTGAGGGGTTTATAGATTGTCAAAGGGTATTAAAAGTTTACACCCAACCAAGAAAAAGGTATGTGCCGTGGATACGGCGTCTGCAATGCATGTTGCATGGAACATATCAGGTCACCTGTGACGAAACTGTGTTTGCCCTTTTCCCAATATATAGAAGACGGAATTGCAAAAAGACAAAAACAAACAAAATATAACCAAACATATTCATCACATGTTTAGCGAAAAGAATGTCTATAATCAACCAATCAATTTTATAAAACTATAAAATCTTGAGTACTACCAGTGACAATAGTTTCTGTGTTATAAATTGTTTATATCATTTGGTTAGTTTATTTGATGAATGTTTCATTAATTCGGTAAGTGAAATTCGTTAAAACATTACGGATTTCAAGCAAAACTAAGACGGGGCTAACAAAAACAATGTCACTCTTGATCGGATATTATAGACTCTAAAAAGATGAAACGCAACAAAAACTTCTGAACTTTGTTTCTTTCGTGAAAAACGTTATTATATTAAATCATTTTATGTTTAAATAATGTTAGGTATGCCTTGACAAATGATCATGAACATAATGACCAAATGCAGCTAAACATGACATTTGGAAATCTCCACCAGAAACGTTGCAAATGACACACGTTCACCGCGTAACACCATCCAGCATTATAAATCACGTGTAAGTACATTAAAAGATGTAATAACTATAAAGGCCGAAGAGATTTTACACATTTCATCCAAAGTTTGACAACTGAAACACCCGAAAAGATGCCACGCTTGATTGGAGTTGGAGAATCCAAGACTGCCATAGCACAACAATTTCAGGTTCTCCGCAACACCAATGTCATTTATAGGATGGTTACACAAGCTTCAATGCAACATCGGCCCAGAAGTGGAAAGTCCAGAGTTACCACCCCTGCCCAAGATTGCACCACCTATATTTACATGCTACGGTTAGGGAGACTGCAGGGTAAATGACAGGAGTGGAAATATCATCAAACCACACCATCAGGAATCGTCTGAGAGAGGCAACATTCTGTGCACGACGATCTGTAGATGGTCCTGCGCCACGACGTAACATCGACTTCAGCTTTTTAGATGTTGGGATTTGAGGAATCAGCAGCGTGTCTTGTGTAACGATGAATCCTTTTATCTTCAAAAACGTCGAGATGAAGGGCAACTTGTAAAGAAACGTTTTAATTTCATAAGAAAGGCTCGCACCCAACTGAACTAGACAGGACGAGAGATCCGGTGTAGGGAGTGTGATGGTGTATGGCCATATCCTACCACCGCAGATCTGAACTGGTCCTTGTCCAATCATGAATCAATCAGGAATCTGACTAAAAAATCGTGACATTGATCAAATTTTACGTCCTATCGTCAATCAACAGAGGTAGCCGTTTTAATATGAAGATTTCCGTCCATTGCCCTCCAGATAACCTGCTGTCAATCGTATTGAACACATATGGGATGATACACGTTGACATTGACATCAACGTACCAAATTTGACCATGTCTTGCAAAATGAAAGGCAACGAAGCCAGTGCCATCCCAGTCTGTTCTGATTAGGTGTCGGGCAGTGACAACAGTACATGGTAGCCATACCAGATAATAGGTAATAAATTCACCACCTCCTGTGGACACTCATAACAAGTGACTTGACCTTGCCACGCTGAACAAAGGCGCACTACATCAGCCTATCTATGTCTACCTGTGCTGCTTACATTTGGGCTTATTCCGTGTAAGGGTTACACAAAAGGTCATTGACAAATTGTCGTTGAGGTTTCACGTTGACATTGGTAGCAGATTATTGTCACCCTATCTAAATGTTACGCTCTTTGGAACTTAGGTACTTGTTGGCACTATTCTAGCTAATCAACCGAAGCTCGTATTTCAACATGCCTGCTTTCAGGATAAAAATGTGTGCTTAAAACTGATTAACAAAATTGGATATTTTAACCACTACGGCGAGAATCAAGGGATAGCAAAAGGTTAATGATTAATCCTTTATATTCATAATGAACAATAATAAAGTTAAAATTGTCCCACTAGTTAGAACATGAAGTGATCAGTGACTCATGCATTACGATGGAGAAAGCAGGATTATTTAATGGATCACACTGTTACATTTGTAACACGTAGACTCTATGCAGCACATTCTTCATCATGAATAGTTAATTGAACACCTTTGAAGGATAATTTGCACGGACAAAAGCTGCAATCTATGAACACACAGTTAACATGCTATCCGGTTTTTTGTGTTGCGATAATAGTTCATGTTCATAGTTCTTTGTCACTACAAGAACACAATAATGAGCATACCGTGATCGGGTCAGAAGCACTTTACATAGACATTCCTCAGATGTGGGTGGTTGATTTAATGATGATAGGAGGAAAAACAGGTATTTTAAGTCCATACAACCCCACTCAAAACAGTAGTAACTTTGAAGAATATTGAAAAAAAGCGACGGCGCAAATTTTTTATCATGTTTTGGTTGTAAAGAATAACGACTAAATCACTGCAAATGTTGAGGTTTACTTAATTAAATAGATGAAAACATTTCAAAACAGTTTTGAGATAATAGTTTAGCATTTGTTTTGTATCTTAAATGAAATTAAGATTTGTTAAAAACAAAATAGCCAAACAAGTTTGATGAACAGTTTTGAAAATAAACGTAATCTAAGGACAAGTTGTCAATTCCAGATATGAACTCAAACAAACTTTAAAAAAATCTTTTTGGATATTATTTTGACCATCAATTCCAAAAAACAAGGAAACGACAATATTACTGGATGATATTTGCGAATGCATGCCAATGGCAAGATATAAATTTTCCCGACTCCGACCTTTACATAACCACCCCCCTCAACATCGGTTGGAAACAACTCACCTTGATCGTGCTTCCAGTATGTAAGTTAGTAAGATGTGTGCAATACGTGTAGTCACGGTCTCCATACGTTAACATGGCAATCGCAGGGGATCATACATTGTAAGTACGTTGTTAGTCTTAAATTATGACTCGGTAACGCTAAATACCGCCGCAATTTTGGATGTTGGAAAGTTATGACATATGTTTCCGGAAAAAGGATTACGTTTATATAATAGGTAATTATCCAATCTACTCTCTTTCAAAATTGAATACCATTCCTGTACAGAAATATCTCCAAGTCTCATCTTTATTGCGTTATAAATAATTGACAATGTCCAACTTCATGATACACCCAGGCATAGCCAAGACCAAGCTTAAATAAATCATGTAGACTTGCCTCGTTGTAGACTTGTTTCGGTTCTTTAAAAAGAGGGATAAGGCTAGCACGTTTTGCAGCATGTACAACTCACTAACCACTATGCAACGGCAAGGCGTGGCGTGCGGGCCACGTACTTACACCTTGCTGAACCGTGTGAGTGACGTGCTCCCTACTTTGGCCACTTCCTCCCCACTCTCAAAAACGTACAGACAAAAAAGATGCACGATGGGTTGTGACCGGGGCTTTACGGAGATACCATTGCTGTTAAATTGTTGCTGTCATGTGTATTAATCCGAGAGAATATAAAGCGACTTACCTACGCACGTTGCATTCAGAACTGTGGGAGGTATTGCAGCCAGCCCAGCAAAGTTGGTCACATCAAAGCGGTGGTTATCCTTCGGTAGGGACGCAATGGCGTCAAGTTCAGTAATGGCAACAGCATCAACTGCTATGCCTATCCCGATGATCTTAGCCCCCGTATTTTTCAAGAGCGTTGCTTCTGGTATTGTATTCCAGAACTCGATGTTTGACGCTCCATCAATTATAACTACAGCGACGTTGGGAACATCGGCACGATCGCCACTGCTTGTCTTGAACATATTTACCCTCACCGTATTCAGAGCTCCTGCCGTATTGGTGCCGGAGTTGAGATAAGGCAAATTTCCCACTGCTGTCTTCACAGTATCTGCTGTCGAGTATTTGTCCATCTGGAAGGAAATCTGGGCCTCATCTGCGAACACTGTAACTCCTATCCGCACAGAGCCATCATCAACGCTGGCCGTATCAACGAAGTCTTTGATGAAGTCTTTGATGAGGTTGAAGTTAGCTGTACCCATACTACTCGATGCATCGACGGCGAAGACCACATCCAGTGGCGCACTTGCACAGTCTGAAAGGTACATATAACTTCATGGATTATAATGATATGAGATAGAAAATAGTTATAGAAATGTACATGTATGTAGGTGTATCAAAATATCATGCGTTTGATGGCATACATCCTGCTTAGTTTTCTGGAATCATTGTACAATCATCAAGCCATTTATTTGACTCTTTAAATATCAGCTACTTCCGGTAAGGCGGGAAATGGTGTTAATGTTCGCAAAGACCACCCGGCGGTTCAACAAAATGAAGCGCTTCGTGGCGCTCATTGATCGCTCAATGTAGCGCTCAATGAGCGCTTCTTCTCTCTTGAACGACACAGTGCAAATTCCTCGAACTTTGCTCGCCTTGCTACGTAGCGCTACATTGAGCAATCGCGTCCAAATAGGTTTCATTGAGCGATTACTTTGAAACCTATCTTTAACACGGCCCAGATGTCATCGATGATCCTAAAAAACGCAGATTTACAGATATTTGAAAGAATGACATATTATTATCTGTATGTGCATTAGATATCGGGATCAAATGAGCATTAAACCGAGACAATATCCACTTTAATTTGATTATTAAGACAACTTTTATTACCCGGTTTGAACATCTTATATATATTTACCCAATTAGGCGGTGAGTGTATAAACACGTGAATGGTCATGTATTTGCGATAGCCTGTATATGAGGATAGCATGAGGGAAGTTTGGCGTCTGATTTTGTTTAGCTTTCTAGCTGATTATCACTACACTTGCATCAGTCACTGAGGGGTTAAAGGCGCATGTTAGGTTTTCTCAAATTTGTGATTTATTTTTAAAGTTTATACAATATGTTGAAACGTTAATGGGCCAAACATCTCATTACAAGACCCGATAAGCCGTATCCTTAACCTTTAGCCTGCTGGATTGTTTTCAGGTTTTTGCAGAGAGCGTCATATTTGTAAATTTGTAACAATTATGTCACATGGGTATCCTTCATTTAAAGTTTTTCTCGCCTTAGTAATTAACATAATCTTAAAATAATTAAAATAAATATCTGAGTCACATTTTTTTCTAACTTATTATTGTCATGAAAAATTATTAACTAATGTAATATTTTTCAAATATCAATTATTTTTACACTTGTCTATGGAAAAAATGAAATAATACAGTAGTTCTAAAATTGTACTTCATTTTCAAACTCGAATTATTTTGTCAATAATTATTTATGCAGCCCAATTTTTACACCATTTTGTTCAGAATTAAATTTTATACCAGAAAAAAATTATGTTGATAATTATTATTATTATTGATAATAATTATGTTGTGTTTTCCTTTCAGTAGACAAGAGCCCGTCATAAACAATTTCCGTTGTGTTTATAAAATTTCGACGTAATTTGTAACAATGGATATTCTTCAATGAACAATGCATTTACTTCCGTGAGAAATATTTGTAAAAAAATATATCAATCGTAATAAAATTTACACAAAAGGTTAACACATCTATTCACTTTTCTGTGTTCCAAATATAAGCCTATGACATTACAGTTTTTATATATTCCAACGTCAATCAGTCATCGATATCTCGAAACATGACAGTCAACAAACACTCGGCGCTCGCCATTGTTATGCATTTCCTTCGCCGATTACAGATTTGTTCAAATAAAAAAAATCTAATGATCTAAATCATTTTGTAAATATTCCGTTTAAAACCAAAGTTAGAACACATTTTTCCAAATGTCTGTTGAATATTTAATGTAAACATGGTCTTGAAAAGTTTAAAAATACAATCAAAATTTCGTTCGGGTAGCGTTGTCGTATTTGTAAACAATGTCACGTGATTAGCTTGGTTGTACAAAATTGATCATGTGACCATCTATGTTTCGTTTGTCATTTCACTGTAAATTCAAACACTAGTTATTCACATTTATTCTTTGAAATGTATTTGTTTGTCATTCTTGTTAATTTTATGGATGTTATAACATGTGAATTCATTTAATTCGTATCAGAACAAAATAGTGTGTGAAAAAGCCGAGACGACACAATGGCCTCCATTTGCAATGAATTCGAACTGACAGGTCTATCTATAATTTCGTGTGAAAACGGGTATAATTTCTATCAATTTTCAAATGAAAACTTTAAAATAAGCAACATGAATCATTTAGCATTTGTATTCATACAATTATTTCACATAGACGAGACTTGTTAATTCGTAATTTACTTTTTAGCGAGGTAGGGTTACTGCTACTGTTTCACGGCTCCATTTCAACTTGTGAAATCGCAGATCGGAAAGTCGGTCCATGTCATGTCAAACACATTTCGTACTTCGAATGTAAACTCATACATGATAATATTTTGTGATAATGGTAGGATATGACATTTATTTTTCATATATATATAAATTATAATCAAAAATCAAATTTACTCACAGTGATTTTAATCGTAAAAACAATGTTACATCCGGGGGGCTAGGTTCACTTATGCAAATTTATCGGGTCAAGGACACGGACTCTACGAACTGATGAAATAATAATTACAACCTCATTTTTTGTTTTTAGATCGATTTTTATAAAACAACATCGTTTTGGGTGTCAATTTGTTTAATTTTAACAATTAATACCACTCTATGGTTAGATCGACGACCATTTCTAAAAATAGATACAGCTTCCGCTAGCTTGACTATTCACTTTGAGTCGCGTAACATGGGAAAATAGCGGGAACTTGTCATGGGGTGAATTGAAGAAATGGCCGATTTGGCACTGCTATTGATGACACGTTGGATATGTTACTATATTTGGAAACAAGAATTGACAAACAATGCACAGATACATTTTTATTTATTTGTGAAAGATTTTGAGATTTTAAAATATGTAAGTGAAATGCTTTGTTTATTTTCACGTTTTTTTGAAAAAGTAATCGGTTGATCTTTTCATTTGCCGACATTTTCGCAAATCTCCGATTATTTTCTAACATAAATAAATTCAATGTCCAAATTTGTAAATCAGCTAGATTAGGATATTCTGAACATAGTGATGTGAAAGTTATGGTTTTGCATGCACCTACTATAGAATTTCAACCCAATGAATCGAGTAGTTAACATTTTTATTATGACGTCAAACACGCACCTGCAGGCAGTTTTGTGATTGAAAATACGTTCAATATTTTTCATTCATCATTTCTCAATAAAATATAATTGTATATAGATATTAATTACATCATGTGAAAGCCCATTGATTTCTCATTCGGAAAATGTGAACTTTTTCATGAATCAGGGAACTTTGTCACAGACTTTTGTCGTATGCATGTCAAGGGGTCAAACGTCAATGACGTATCAATACGTCAACACCCCTTGGGCTTGATATGCAGCCTGCAGCAGCGAGGAGCTTAAAAAACGGTTCTCCCTATTGGAAGAAAATGGTGCGACCTACAAAGCGACAGTGTGAGAGGTAGAGTTGTAGGTTTCATGCTAATTTGAGAATTCAAACAGCAAGATGGTTGAGCATTCCATCAATGTACCATATTTAAAACTCTACTCTTGGTCTACTACTTTCGAGAAGCCATTTTAATTTGAACACATTAAAATGGCCACTCGATGGAAAATGGACACGCATGCCATAAATCAAACCATGTATATTCGTTTGTTTTAGAACTTCTTTTTTTATTGATTCATGAGTATTATCTGGCCATTTGTTACACTAATTTATATTTCAGTGGGAGCACTATTTCATAAAGAAAATCGCACTACAGCGCCTTTAAACATCCTAAGCCACATGTTTATGAACTAATTATGCAATCGTCATCTGCGGAATTACCCATTTGAATGTCTAAGCATTCAAATATCGAAGATTTGAGTTGTTTTGATAAATATTAGTATGCTGAATCGGAAGTTCAAAAGGTGCTAAAACACATGAAATATCATGTAGACAGATATCCAAGCACCAGGAGTTGTTGTCAAATTAAAAGAAATGCGGAAGTTATTATTGAGCATTACACCCTACCTTTAAAGGTTTATGTGACACTTTATGTTAACATTTTTTTCCTCTCAAAGAGTAATACATAAATAAATGGTTAAGTAAAAGCAATGATAACATTCTCCTCGACCCGGTCTTCTCTGACATGGTACTGTAATTGATTATGCATTATCTGTCTGTATTGACGTATCCAAAACTGTAAACCTACTCAGTTCATCCTTAACTCAAGTTCAATGTACGTACATCTTGGACCTAGTTTAGAGCATCAAACGATTTCATAGAGTTAAAGCAGCTTTACCGCAAATAAATGAAATTCATTAAGATATCATGTATAACAATGTTTTCTTACCTAGTGTAACGCCACCTTGCTTAGTTTCCCTCAAACACAAAAAGAGCAGGAGAAATATAGCAACCCTGCCGGCCTCCATCACGAACAAACCTTCTCTATTCTTAATCTAGCTGCAGCCAGTAGAGCTGAGACGAGCGAAGCCTGGTTACTATTGTTCTTCAATACATGTATTATCAGGGGACTCCTGGGTGGAAGTACCTTAAGAAAGTGTTTAATTCTATCTGTATGTATATATTGTTTTCTATGCATGATAAATTATCGATTCTCTAGAAAAGATTTTTAAATGTCAAAAAGCAAAATGATAGCACAAGAAACGTTTGTCATGCATGTATTGTGTTTTGATGATGAAACTGTTGTGCTATTATCATTGTGAGGTTTTGCTTTTTGTCATTTGAGGTCTTCGAACGTAAAAGTAACAAAAGACAATTGACGATCTTTGAACTCTCTCTAATCACTGGAAATCGGTTTACCATATAGTAATATAGTTAAACCTTTCACTGACGTATTGACTATTGGACAAGTAATTATAAAAGCGATATGCAGTGTTTTATCCAAGATTAAGTTGTTTTTCGAATCCACCAGCCACGTTTTCGAACAAATAGTCTGTATAAAAGGTACTGTCTTATTTTTTAAAAGCAGCTGAAATTATCAATTGAGGAAAGTGAGCTGTGCCAGGTAGGTGTCCTTCGAATAAAACACCAAGTCAGTGATGTCACTGATGCAAGCGATTCTAAAATCAATATATTTGAAGGAGAACGATTTCTACGGATATACAAATTCTTATTGCAGTGAATGCGACGTTTCGGTGTAGATGCTATCATTTGCATGATAACGGTGTTAGCATCTATACCAAAACGTCACACTACTGCAATGACACGTTGCATATCCATATCCTTCATATAACCAACTTCTTAATGCCTTTGAAAGAAATGATGATATTCATTATATCGTGACTATGGTTTCCTTTTGAATCAGTTATGTTCTAAAATATGAGATAGCTGTCTATGCTATATGTCTGGAACTGGAAATACAGACTTTTGTTATTATATATAATAAGAAATTTAATGAAATTTCTTTTGGAATAATGTTGTAAAAACATTTTGTTAACATATATTATTAATTTACATTTTTTGTAAGTCATACTTACGGCTAAATTTACTCTAAAAGTAAAGCACAAAATACACTACATTTATGAAGCGCAATTCCAAGAACAAATGTTCATGATGAAACTTGAAGAATAAAAAACATGCTATATCGGTTCAAGTAAAATGAATTGAAACATTTTCAAACATACTAAGTTTATCTCCCAATTGTTATTATCCAGGTAATACAACTTCTTATTATTTGTACAAATTATGTGGAAGCTGCGGAGAAAAGCACCTGGATAGATTAACACCATATGTTCAGTTAATGGATCCTCTGATCTGAAATTCTGGTTCCAATTTGTTTCCTACAGCCTCTGATTTTTTTTATTTTGACATGGCAAAAATACACATAGAGATTTGCAATTTCTAAAATGATGCGCAATAACATTTCAAGCAGAAAGGTAATTCGAACGTCACGTGGTACTAGCCATCATCTTTATTTCAGCGGTATTTTCAACCTTTTCTACCTACTCAACTTTTAAAACACTCCTGCGACTAGCAGTCAGGGACACCACGGCTTTCCGTCTCGTTACGAAGAGACGGTATGCCGACTAAAAATTATCATGAAATTATTGTCTTATGAAGATGGCATGCCGTCTATAAAACGTATTCGACGGTATCCCGTCTTAATGATTCAGGGAGAGTTCATTGTGTCAAAATGCTAAAATTAAGACGGCATGCCAGCTTCATGTTTCACAAGACGGCATGATGTCTCATATGTTAAAATATAGCAGCGTGACTTTGAGCTTGCGCGGTTCCTATCGACTGAGATCGAGGTGTGCCAGTTAGAACCCTCGCGCACGTGAATCATAAGGCCTAGATGTTCATGTTTTACGTGCTCGATGGTTCGTCTGACTTGAACCCAAGCTCAACACTACATCAAACCACAAACAGAATTGACAAAATTTTAGTTTTAATTTCAGTTTTCGTTTGTTTAACATAATAGGGTAAAAGAAACCGTGTCCTTGTTAGAAAAATGTGTCTATATTAGGCAGCTCACACAAAGCACGAACTAACCGTGATGAATGTTGAACACGTGGAATTGTACAAATTGGTACTGTCAATGTCAATATCGTCAGCTTACATAAAATAAAAAAAATTACAACAAATTGTGTTTTAAAAATTTTGCAATTCCGTTTTAAGTCACTGCAGCACAATTGTTTTTCATATAATTTTTTTTCTCAATTGTGTCGTTTTTTAATTTATTAAAGTTTATACAATATATTACGTTTAGAGGGTAAAACACCTCATTACCCTAACCAATAAGCCGTATCAGTAGAAAATGGTTAGCCGTATTGATTTATAATGGTGCGATCTGTTTGCTTGGTGTCATGCAATTTGGAGAGGTTAGACAGCAAGATGACCATGCCATCATGCCATAATTCAAAATCCACTCTGAGCGTTTAAGAGCCATCGAGTATTTTAGTGCTTTAAAGGCGCTGTAGCACGTTTTTTTGCAAAATTTATTTTTTCAAATTTCCCATTTATAATGATAGTTTATGTCATTTAAATTAACTTTAGAGGGTAAAACATCTTATTACACAAACCAATTATCTGTAGTGGTGAAAACCATGTTGCGTATAAAGCAAAAATTGCATGGCGGCCATTTTATTGTGAACACAATTTATTATTTTGTATTACAAAAACGATTCCCATGGCTTAACCAAAACATGTACACTCATTTTAAACTTTATTTTCCGAGGAGAAAAGGATGTTTTACTATTGGTGAAATTATTTTTCAAATACATTTCATCAACTTATTTGAGCGAAAAAACTTGCTACAGCGCCTTTAAATACAACATTATGTTTTGGAAAACATACTTATGACATCAATCGCTAGAGACAACTACAAAACATATGATAACTAATGTCCATATCACAATCCGATGAAATTTGGTTTTAAAGACAAGTCTGCCTTAGATTAAAACGCGTCAATAGAATTTAACGTCATGTTAACAGCCTTTCCTTTTCTGCAAAAAACGTACCACAGAGTAACAAGGATTTCCTAGGCGTGTTGGCTTACCAATTTCACGAAGCTCGTTTTTTCAACTGTTTTCGTCCCTTCGCACACATTATTACTGAATGTGACAATTGTTATATTATCATGTTTCAAAATATCCTGTGAATATACAAATTATTGACTTTTTACCTGTTAAATGGTACTTTATTGTGATTATACCAGCAAACTATGACAGATATAGTATGTATATATTCTAATTGATTATACAATTCAAGCAACGTACCTTGCTGGGTAATACATTTATTTTAATATCTGTAGAAACTACATAATTGAAAGAAATGCATGGTAAATAAATAAATGAACGCCAAAGAACTGTATGTTTATATTTTGTGGACTACTCATAAATGGTCTCTTTATTTGTTTGTTTACAATGTGGGAGAAAACCACAATGTTTTGCGCTTGCAAATAATAGACATGATCTATATGTAGACTTGAAAACATCTTTATTATTTAGTGCGAATTGTCTGCTTATTTTTGTTCGAAAAACTAATCTGCGAAAAATTAAGAGTATATATATTTCAATACGATTGGTTTTTAGAAATGTCTATTAACATAATCAATGGCTTTTAGAGAAATTGCTTAATCAGTCTGAACGCTTGAACTACTTTCGAATGTTTAGTGTGAACACCTTAAAATGACCGCTCGAAGGGAAACATTCGTTTTAAAATTATTTTATTGTTTCATGGGGTTTTATTTCGCCATTGGTAACACTTATGTTTCTTTTCGTGAGAGCAATGTATTTTAGTAAGAACATCGTGCTACAGTTCCTTTAAAGTTACAAAAATAAAACTACTATGCGAGATTGCTTAGATATGTCCTTCTCGTGTCATCTGGTTGCAGTGTTAGTTCACTCGCCCAGAAACCATCAGATTACCGGTTCAATCCCACATTTCCTCGAACGTATTTGTGATCAGTGTGAAAGTGCCAATTCATCTGCCATCTTATACAAATGTTTGACGCCAAATGAGGAAGATTGTAACAGCATGAAAATTTTACATCGAAATATTAACATTTTTGTCTGTGGAAATCGATTTATTACATAACAACAGTGATCTTTGTGAGTTTGAATTATGTTGTTTGAAAATAGCCTGTATCACTAACGTTTTGATAGTCAATAGCAACAGTGTAAGAGATGTTTCCATATGTGTAGACACGAATAAATTCACCATTGATCATTGATGACTTTTTGTAATGAAGGCCTTCAGTGGTATAGATAATTAACATATATAATTAAATATATTAACCCACTCTCAGGGATGTCATTCATGTTTTTTACAACACTCGTGCCAGTAAAAATTATGTTTTATGGGGGGCACACCAGATCTAGAACTTATAATCCCTATATGCCAAGCTGTCGACGAAGAAGACGACTTATGATGATTGTTTTACCTGTGGTCCTTGCTTGGGGTCACAGGATCAACAAATCTACAATTTATAATTCCAATGGCCAAAGAGTCTAAACGAAAGATTTCAGATTTCAAGAGACAGTGTTTCTTAAGAAGTCAAAAAACTTAAAGCTAAAAGACGGAAGGATGGACGACTTCCGTAAACCATGCAATGTCACCGGCCTTTCTTTCGACGACATGCCGTCTTTCTAAGACAAAAGATATTAGACGGCATGCCGTCTTTATAAGACAATATATATTAGACGGCATGCCGTCTTTATAAGACAATATGTTTAAGACGGCATGCCATCTTTGTAAGACAATATTTTTCAGACGGCATGCCATCGGAATACCGTCTGTTTGTAAATGACGGAAAGCAGTCATTTATTCATAACACTATATTTATCATTTAAATTTCAAATAATGATGTCTCCCTTTTGACAATAACGACGGCATGCCGTCCAAATTATTTAAAGATGGTATGCCCTCCTAAAGTATGTTTTTATTAGACGGCATGCCGTCTGATATCACAACATATGCCAAAATATCCCCATTTACTAAAAGAAATGATTCTCTTAATAAAAGAAATGATATACATGTTTTTGCATATCCCTATGCTGTAATATCATATCTTTGAGTATGCACTCTTTGAGTTAAATCCTTGGCACAGATATTAAGATATATCGATAAAATCACTACCACTCCTCACTCTGTTTTTCCATGTTTTTCGTCATTTCTCTGGTCAAAATAGATTACCTATCTTTTTGTAGTTCAGATCATCAGAGGGAAGGGGGCATTCATTGTTTCCAAAATATTTAGCGTTGTCTGATCCTGTGTTTTCTATACGCTTGAATGAATTGTTAAGCTATCTTATAGTGTTTAAGACGGCATGCCGTCGAAATTCAAGGACGGAAAGCCGACGTGTCCCTGACTGACTAGAGGGTTGAAAGTTATATATTAAGAATCAATAATAAAATCGTTCACATACAGTATCAACATGAAAATTAACGTGGGATAAATATTCATAATGAACTTAGAGACATGCAACATTTTAATACTATTAGCAATGTTGTTGTTACCAAAACACTTAATCATGACTACTTCGTAGGTCAACTGCAAACACCATTTTTATTTGTTTTAACGATTATGCAACTAAGCATTGAAAGATTAGTTTGCTCCTAGAGACTTGTTTCAATCGATGGGCAATGTCATTGCTATAGAACAGTTAATCGAACTCATAGGTCACGTGGTTTTATCGCCATTTTGATTCCCTGTACGACCATGAAATTATAACACTGAAAATGTGGATCATTAAACCTCTAGAGACTTGCAAATTGTTTTAAACGATTAGTAATGACATTGTGACTAACAAAGTTTTAAATAACGACATCATAGGTCACCTGGTGTAGTTTCCCCTTGAATGGTATCGGCATCTACAAAAACAGTCTAAAAGAATTCAAATAAGGTTGAAAGAGAAAGCTCGCGTGTACATAATGTTGCAATGCGCGTTCTCTGCATAAAATCAGCATCAGCTTTGCATCCGCTTTGCAAATGCTTTGCATCAGTTTAATTTTTTTTTATAGATAACTGAATTGTAGACTTAGTGTTCTTAGTTACAAATGTGTTTGCATACAAACACATAATACATAACATACATAAGTCTTAATTTAAAAATTACATATTGGACATTGGAAATTACAAGAAATTATAAATATGAATGCATGATGCTTCCAATGAAAAAGGAGTAACGAATACATCTCATTTTGAATAAATGTTCATGTTTCCATATTATCAAAAGAGTAAACATGTTAATACATGAAGTTCTTAAACAAAATTAAAATGTTATATTCTCTTCCCACTTCAGCCATATTGATTAGAGTGGTGAGAATTCCCCCATCAAAACTTTTGAAAAAGCCGTCATAAGATATTTTCCCTAATGATCGCATACTTCTGTAAATATTATTGAAACTTTCAAGGTTTGTGCTGGCGCCTATTTAGTGTGATTAGACCAAGATAGGTGATTTGAAATATACTGCTCTGTTAAGCATTGGTAGTTATAATAAATGCTCCTTTATAGAGTAATTTTTCTATTTTTGAAAAGTTTCCCACCCTTTTCATAAACAATAAAAAAAACTCGTTTTACACACAATTTGGATTGATCTAAACAACATCTTCCCATGCAAGGCATACCTGGCGTCAGTCTTAATCTGGCTAATTAAAATAGCCGGTTGGAGACTGACGCAAGTGATAACTTGTGAAGGAAGATGAGTACTTCCATGCTTTTCTATAATGTTATGTCGTTCAAATGTTCCATACAAAGGGTTACATTGGGAAAAGATAATACTATGCCTTTAATGATGTATGCATGTTGATCAAATACATGTTTATTCTTTGTTAAGACAACACAGTTCGGATGAAAGATCAATGCAATCGATTTACTTTAATTCATTTAACGTGGCAAAATTAAACATATTTAGTTTAATGTTGCACACATGCACTCCTGTTCACTCGCCAATATCGACAACGATATTGAGAAAGTCAACATATGCTACACCATCACAACACAACACTATCAAAGGTCACACTCTCAACGCCATATATACAGTCACATTAGCAATGGGCTCATTAGCTCTTTCGGCCTTGCAACGGTACTAAATTTACATATGGGTAGATTCAAAAGACGAAACACATGTTTCAAAGCTCTTTCTTTACACTAGGGTCAGGGGGTCACCATACCTACATTGGCAAATGTTCACATTTCAACTTTAAGGGGACTTGTTTTTAAGAAAACTTCAAATAACGATTTTGAGATAGGACCGCATTAGAGATCAAAATCGGTCATTTAATAGTCAAGACAAGTGATGCTCCCCGATCTCGGCATCCTGCTTCATCATTGTATTTGTAACCGCTAAACTAATACAATACCCTGATTCCCTGAGCCCTGCAGCTGTCGTGTGACTATAAGCAAACATCCAATGAAAGATCTTGCATTCGGGCAATACAGGCAATATCAGTATGAAAGGGCCAATGAGCGATCGTTGACCTTTAAAACCACGACATGTACATGCTATTTATAGCAATCAGTAACGTGTCTACAGCAAAACGACAGTTATAGGGCTCAGGGAATCGGGGCGTTGTAGTAGTTTAGTGGATACAAACAGCATGTCGAAATTTCAAAGTTTATTTGAGCCTTGGAGCACAGGCCCTCGGGTCATTGCTTTTCACTCTATGAAAAAAAAAGAAAAAAAAGTTTGAGATGACCCCCCGATTAGTCTAATCAGGGATCTTATATATATATAAGGTCCCTGGTCTAATACATTCTGAGGGCGAAAAAATCGGGGGGGTCATCTCGAACTTTTTTTTATAAAGTGAAAAGCAATGACCCGAGGGCCTGTGCCTTGGAGTTCCAATCCCCAAAAGGCACAACTACACCATACAGGTTACTTCAATACCAAATTTGATGTTTCTAGGTCATATAGTTTTCGAGTTTCGGAAGGAAGCACGCAGGCTCGGACACGAGGAACGGTATATGTCGTATTGGGAGTTTCCCTAGCTTTTTATTCGTGAGAGAGTCTAATGTTAATCTTTTCTCCCATTTTTGTTTTACATTATGTACTCTGTACGCTGTGTGTATACTTCAGTTTAGATCTTATGCAAATGATGCGACAATAAACTGGCGCATGTATAAACATAAACGTTTAAAATTCCACGTATTTGAAGAACATTCAAATGTTTGGTTTTACTTTACAAATAAATTCAGGTCTAGTCATGTTTGCTTTTGTTGACTCTTCACATATATTTTCTGTTTATGTAAATACAATAGATCATTAACGAAGAAACCAAACAGCGTTGAACCAAATCGTACACAAACACACGTCACTAGGTTCGTTATATGCTGGGATGATAACGGTAAAGAACTTCAAACAAACGCGCTGATTAATTATGCATTGACCCATGGGTACAGTATGTTTTTCGAATCTTACATCGAACGAGACGTTTTACTTCAATAGAACCTTAAGGTCCCTAGACCTTTGGTTATCAAGTCGTCAATATTTACTTTTATGTACAACTTCTCAAGAATCCCTGGCACACCTGGGCCCTGTTCAAGAGAGGTTTCAAAGTAATCGCTCAATTAGCGATTACTTTTAAACCTCTCTTGAACGCGATTGCTCAATGTAGCGCTACGTATATTGTAGCAAAGCGAGCGAACTTTGAGGTTTTGCACCGTGTCGTTCAGGAGAGAATGAGCGCTTGAGTACTTGAGCGCTACATTGAGCAATCAGAGCAAACGGAGCCCTGAACTACAATATTGTATATATGTAGCGACAAGGACGTACTGAATCATTGGTGCATTTGTATCCGCTAAACTACTAGAATACCCAAATCTACAGAGTGGTTAATATATATATATATACATGTAAATATAAAGAAATATACATACATTCTTTAGGTGCATTTTGAAATACTTTGCTGAGGAAAAAGTAATTTTAACAGGGATGTAGAACAAAAACGTGAACCAGGAGTCGCGATCAGGAGTTTATTCCGTATCTGCATTCATTTCAGGCCAGAGGTTTCCTTCATGAACATTTCCAGCCGCTTTCATTGTAGCTTCCACAGAATTTGTACAAATAATACGAAGTTGTATCACTCGGATAATAACAATTGGGAGATAAACCAATTTTATTCATTTTACTCGATGAATATAGCATGTCTTTTCAAACAGTACACTGTCGGCCAAAAGAAACGCCTACCAGATATCTTATCAGATTTCGTAAAAACTATCATGAGCAGTTTAGCTATAGTATAGCAGTATGAAGTTGCACCATTTCTAGACAATATATTTAAATTTAAGAGGTTGGCATGTCACAAAAGAATGGCGATTGTTGAAATGAGAAAACAGAATTAACCAGTTTTCGATCAGTGCTTGGTCAGCATTTGAAACAGACTTTCATACAATCACGAGCAACATACAGGCACGCATTGGTGATGACGTCACAGATATACATGGGTATGGTGCGGAAGTTAATCAACCGGAAGTAGTTGCCTTGATTGGGCGTGGTTTTAATGAATGTTATTGACTCGAGTCACAGTTATTCCACGATTTCAAAGGACTTATATTAATTATGTTTTCAGCATAACATGGAGATCACAATTCATTATATTTCAGAAATTATATCATCTTTCATTTTAAGGAAAATCAAGTAGGAGTTTCTTTTGGCCGACAGTGTATAGCTTCCATGGCGAGTTTCATCATGAACATTTGTTCTTGGAATTGCACTTCGTAAAGATCATGACTACTGGAAACAAAAATGTCGACTATGTTGTGTATTTTGCGCTTTGATTTACAAATAAATTTAGCCGTAACCATGATTTAACTTAATACTTTATGTTAACTAAATGTTTTTGAAAAACAATATTTAAAACAATTAGTGATTAAATATCCAATTAACAGTATGTTCTTCCACTTCCAGATAGATACCATAGGCGGCTTTTTCCCTATTAAAATAATCGATTCCAACAAAAAACAGTAGCTTATAATAATATGTATCAAGATGTTAGAATCGCTCTCATCAGTGAAGTCACTGAATTGTTGCGGATTTCGAAGGAAACAGACCTTATGCCTCCTGAAGGCACATTTCACTTCCTCCTATTAATAATTTCAGCTGCTTTTAAAATTGAAAGTCAATATATTATTTGACACACTGCATGTTCGAAAACGTGGTCATTTTTAAGTTACGGGTCTAATATTCATGAGGTCAGTGAATGAATTAATGATATGGTAAAATGGTTCCCAGGACCTGAACCTGAACCTCAAAATGACAAAAACAAAACCTCCCTGCTCAGTAATAATAACACAGCAGCTTCAGTTTCAAAACGAAATACATGCATGAAAAACGTTTCACCTCCAATTATTCTACTTTGTCTTTGACATATACAATTCTTTTCTAAAGAAGCGATAACCTAGCATGCAAAGACAAAAATATCCACATTAAGATATAATGCATTACTTGCTTCCCGTTCTTCCAGCCAGGAGTCCCCTGATGATACAGGTATTAAAGAACAATAATAACCAGGCTTCGATCGTCTCAGCTCTGCTGGCTGCAGCTATAGATGAAGAATAGAGAGTGTCTGATACAGTTTGTTCGTGATGGAGGCCGGCAGGGTTGCTATATTTCTCCTACTCTTTTCGTGTTTGAGGGAAACTAAGCAAGGTGGTGTTACACTAGGTAAGAAAACATTGTTATACATGATCTCTTGAATGGATTGCTTTTCTTTATTAGAAGCATACCGTTGTGTCACTGTGTGTTTTAAAGGACATTATGTGGTGTGATCATTGTATTACTCTTTTACAGGAAAAACGTTAATTTATTAGTAATAACTACATTAAAATATCTGTAAATCAGCGTTTTTGAGGACATATCGATGACATGAGGTGTTTGCGTTGCCTTTGCGTTTGGGTTTTCCGCCTCTACCGGTTAGTAGTCGATAAATGGCTGATTTCAGAAAACTACAGCAGCATGTATGCCATCAAACACATGATAAACTGGAAATAATTTTGAAAAGCATTTACATACATTTCTACAATTATTTGTAACTCATACCTTTAGGAGTATAAAACCTGAGTGGATGCGCTAACGCACGCCAACGATTATATGAGATGCCCTTAAAGGCACTGTAGCACGATTTTCTTATTCAAATAAAGTGCTCTAACAGAAATATAAATAAGTGTTACCAATGGCTAAATAATACTCCTGAATCAATCAAAAGAGTTCTAAAACAAATGTACATAGTCGGTTATGTTTCATTCTACGACAAAGCACGTTCACTCGTTCTATTTCTTAAATAACATCTTTATTGTCTCATTTATCAGCCCAGTAGACTTTTAAGTGAACTATAAAGTGCGTTAACATGATCAAAACACCAAATTTGCAATAAATCATTTAATTACAAAGAACTTGAAATTAAATAGAACATGATTCAGTCCGTCGTGATTGATTCGAATGACATTACCATGAATATGACGTCACAATAGCAAACGGTTGTGATGTAACAATGACGCATCATCGCCATTAAATGCATGTTGCTTGTCTGCCTTGAAAATTATAATTTGAGTGACTCTTTTCCTACTTATGTTGTTAATATCACGTCTAAATCCAAGCTAAAACTAATCTAATCCAAGAAATAGGAGACAAAGCCTTGGTGTCCCCTTAACAATGGACTTTATCAATATGACGTCATTTGCTTTGCGATGTTCTACATGTAATTAGCGAAAAGACGTTAATAATCACGAGTTTTATTGTCGTATCAAGCATGCTATCCACTGGCCGTTGTATTACCCTTGGTATCTTATACAAATCCATACAAATAACAATGTTCTTTTCAGACTGTGAAAGTGAGCCAGTGGATGTGGTCTTCATCGTCGGTGCATCCAGCAGAATGGGCGCAGCTAACTTCAACCTTATCAAAGACTTCATCAAAGACTTCGTTGACATAGCCAGCGTGGATGATGGCACTATGAGGATAGGAGTTACAGTCTTCGCAGATCGGGCCGCCATTTTCTTTCAGATGAACAAATACTCGACAGCGGATACTGTGAAGGCAGCAGTGGGCAATTTGCCCTACCTAAACTCCGGCACTAATACGGCAGGAGCTCTGAATGCGGTGAGGATTGAGATGTTCCAGGCAAACGGTGGCGATCGTGCTGATGCTCCGAATTTCGCTATAGTTATAGTCGATGGTGCATCAGACATCGAGTCGTCGAAAACACTTCAAGAAGCAACGCTCTTGAAAAATACGGGGGCTAAGATCATTGTGATAGGCGTAGCAGTTGACGCTGCTGCAAATACCGAACTTACCGCCATGGCGTCCCTACCGACTGATGAACACCTATTTGATGTGACCAACTTTGCTGGACTAGCTGCAATGCCTCCCCCAGTTCTGGAGGCAACGTGTGTAGGTAAGTCGCTTTATATTCTCTCGGAATAAGACGTATGCCAAAAACAAATTAGCAGAAATTGTATCTCAGTAACATATCTGAGAAATATCGTCTGTGCCAAGCATTCTTAAATAACATCCAATGAAATTGCCTCTTCAAGGAAATCTTGTCACTGTCATGTTTTCGCATATATCATCCGGTGAAATTGTCGTTTCCGTGGTCTTTGAATCAGGGTATCTAATAAGTACATAACGGTCCGGGAAATTAAAATTTCACATGTGTCATGCATTTGCAAAAATCATCCAGTTAAATTGTCGTTTCCTTTGCCTAGGGGAATGATGGTCACTGATACACTTTTGGTGGCAATGGAACAACGTTGGCATCTGGGATGCATAAATTTGTTATCATTAAGATATAAGCTGGGGTCGTACATGTATGTTTACGTGTTGGTGGCAACATGCACACCACAGCTGGTCCCCATCAGAATATTGATAGGTTGTGATGGACTTAAGAACCAGTTAGGCTTGTCTACTCTGTTTGAGGCTGATAGGAGTGGTTCTATGTTCTTCAATCTAGCAAACTAGACGCATGGTCGTGCACAGCGTAATCAATTCATAATTTGATGACGAGACAAACCGTATGCTTCAGTTAAGTGCAAATTTACATAAAATCGTCTCCTGGTTCCCTTGTCTAATATTAAGACAATAATTGCTTAACCTTTAAAGGTGCATCTATTGTGTTTCATAAAATTTTATTTGGCTTTAATACGTTCCAACTCACCACATGTGCTGTCTACAATACAAATAAATTCACTTTCATTTATCCCCAATCGCCAAATATATCAAAATTACCAATTAATTAATTTCCAATTAAAATTGAGTAACATCATTATACAGATTATATCAGAAACCGAAACTGCACGTCCCATTTACATGCACAGTGGTTATGTGACCTATTAAACACTATCAACTCAAATTTGTCTTTTTGTCTGTTATAAATAAGATTTCAAAATTGCGTTTGACTCATTGACGCGCACTACACGACTAGCTGTGCATTGTCCGGTTTTCGATCAGAATTTACTACTTCATATCGTCAAAATGCTAAGTCTACTATCATCAAAATGGTAGGTTTCGGTAAGAGTCGGTACTTCTCGATAAAGTAATACCATTTATAACGTTTGCAATAGGTGACCCCCAACAACACAATTGATGTACCTTTGAGAGCTATGAGTTGGGCCCAAATTACGTTGAGAACATTGGACATATCATCTCTTTGCCTGTACTCCTTTTTGTAAACGTCGCTGTTGTCAATGAAAATTTGTAAAACAAAAACATTCAATAGTTGTGATAATCTTTAAATAGTCAACCCAACATTAGGTCTATGCATGTATAAAACAAATATCAAAATGGCATTCACATTAGCAAATAAAGTGTCTTGTTTAAGGAAAAAATAATGTTTGTCCTGTTGCCAACTCCATGCTATACCGACCCAAGACACGACGCCTGTCTACCTCTGTGAATATAGGCTAGTGAATTATAAAGAAAATGTCTCTAGTCTACTTTCTTATTGATAGTGCTACAGGCACGCAGTTGGGCTCACTGGAAGCTGTTTACAAGGCCATGTACATTTACCATTTTAGAAATATAAAGAACAATTTATGAAAACCAAAGTGCTAAAGGTGACTTTGTATACACTTCGGTTGATTCACTGTTTAACAAACGCTGTCAATTAACAACTCGCTTCAATAAATTTCACTCGCATATTTATTGTTAAACTAATGACAAAAGCCAGATACTGAGTTTCCCCGATTACCTTAAAAAAAGGTATAACTCATTTTGTGAAGAATAAATATTGTAGCAGTAACAGAAAGACAATACCCTCAGCATAAAACTTACAGGGGAACAACATGTTTTTCAAAATGTCACAATACAGCTCTAACTAATGAAAAGTGAGTAAATAAGAGATCTAAAGGATGTAGGGGATACAAAGTCCTATGTAGGAGATGCTAAGTCCGACGTAGAAGATTGAAGATGTTAAGTCATATGTAGGAGATGTTAAGTATGATATACTAAGTCCTACATATCAAATCCCTTGTAGGCGATACCAATTCCCTTATAGGCGATAATAAGTCCTACGTTGGAGATACTTAATCCTTCGTAGGAGGTATTATGTCTTATGTAGGAGATATTATCTCTACGGTCGAGCTCGTTTGACAGAATTGTTATTTAATCATGACACTAACCCCCTTACGTAATTAAACCAACTTCCGAATGCAAGGCATAACTCTTGCCAGTCTCGATTACAGGCTGATTTAAGCTTTGCAGTATTTCCCTCGCTTTGTTGTGCCTAGATAGTGGATTGCTGCACCTGAAATGCATAGTAGGCCCGAATTTCCAAGCGCAGAGATCTTAAAGGCACACGTGTACGCTTTTCGCATTCAAATAAGCTATATTAGGTCATACGAGGACATATAAACTCACTTTAGCTTCCTTTCGGTGTAATAAAATAATTATTATTCTTTACAATTGACCTGCAGTCAATAATCAAATAGTTGAGATAGCCGAAGTCACTCAGGGATATCACGAATAGAAAGAGTCGCTGATGTGAAAAATGGGAAATATAGATTGTAGAAAACGGCTGAGCTTGGATTTCATTCAGCTCTTGCATATACTGTATTCTCTTAACTGACAACAAAGATTGGATAGTCTTCATTAAGGCCTATCTGTAACTTCACTGGTTTGTAATACGCAGTGAAAGCATTGTTGTTACATTAACGATAGCGACTGTCGTTTTTGGTCTTCGGGTTGGGTGCAATTTCTTAATATTGCTGATATTTAAGTTCATGCGGATTTAATGCAACGTTGCATTAAATACTTCCGGTCTTTTAAAACCTAAATGCGTACGTATGTTCCAGATAACTAATATAATACATTATCTGAGGATAGATAGTTTGTAAAATCGAGAGATGTTCATTATCCGTGCATTATTTATATTTTAAAACATCTGGAGTGACATCGTGCCTTTAAGGAAATACTGCAAGGCCTAAATCAGACAGGCTGGCAAGAATTATGCCTTGCATTGGGAAGTTGTAATTAGCCCAGTATGTAAACTAGGTTGGACATATTTATTCATAAAAGAAACATATAAAGAATCCATGAATCGATTATCATCACTTTACTCTCATGTGATCGAAACCAGATGATCCACAAAACGCATATAAACTCTATTAGAACTGGCAATTAATTGTTAAGGTCACTCGGTCGTTATTTTTCAGTGTTTGCTTTGTGATCATCTATCAAATATTAACAAATGCGACAGAAGCCTGGCAACTAACGGCGTTGTCCAATGTCATATATTGAACTGAACGATATCATGGAAAGATAAGATAAGTTTCAAGACCTCAAGCCAACAATAATATTATCATTTACAGAATACATACAATATAAACTGTAATAATAGACATACGGTAAATTTACTTTGTCTGTGTACATATGTATTCCCTGAAATCAAAACTATTAATTAAATGTTTTAATATTTTGAATTTAACATTTGCATTGATTGAGTCCTTAATTTTTACAACCAGAAAATGAAAAAGTTTTGCCATATGGCTTTTCTTTTGATTCGTCAAAGGGCATTACTGTTTTAAGTGGGATTGTATTGAATTAAAATTTTGGAAATATCTCTTTTCTTACGACAAAAACATCATATCTATTTTGCCTTCTATCATCATCAAATCAACCACCGACACCTGAGGCAATTCTATGTTTAATGTCCTTGATCGGATCACGGTATGATCATTTTTGTGTTCTTATAGAGACACAGAAGACTTCATGAACTATTATCGCAACACAAACATCGTTTTGCACTCTATTAAATATTATATGACAGGTTCTCGGTCACATTCCTTTTCATAGATCGATTATTGTCTAAGGATGCATTGAAAAATAAAATATTAAACACAATATCGATGAGAAATCAATGTTACTTATATCATTTCATACATGTGAATCAACCTGTTTGGTGTTAACAACCTTAACAACCTATTTCAGATTTGGTGACCCTGTGACCTTTCGCCCCTCGGTGTATTGTCACCGGTTGTACTCAAGACCACCGCTAAACCAGTTTTATATGATTGAATGGTCGAATGTAGACAATTTTTTACGCTACATATGTGATAAAGGAGTTCGGTTATATTTTGTTTGTTTTTGTATATTTGCAATTATGTCATCCATATATTGAGAAAAGGGGCACAGCCTGTTTGGTCACAGGTGATCAGGGCTATGTTCAATAAGCGGTTAAAAGTAATCGCTCAATGAGGGATTACTTGTAAACCTATCTTGAACGCGATTTCTCAATGTAGCGCTATGTAGCAAAGGGAGCAAGCTTTGGGGCATCGCTCCGTGTCGTTCAGGAGGGAATGAACGTTCAATTCGTTCAATTGAGCGATTATAATCGCTCACTGTTATGGAACAGACGGCTTTTTCTTGGTGGGGTAGAAACATTGATGCACCCTTTGATAATTCATAGACTGGACCAATAACAGATTGAACGTCTTTGCCCCAGCCATGAAAATATGGCAATATCACAATTATCAGTATATACTCAAGTCGGTTATTTTAGCACAAAATACTAAAATCATTGGATGTTCAAACATAACAAACCAAGTTCCTCCAAGAACCTAATCTCAAAGAGGTGTAACTTTCATTTGGCGTTCAGTTTATGTCAACAGAAAGGTTTTTATCACTTATTGAAACAGAATTTAGTGTCATAGACTGATAGTTCTCAAAACATTGCTCAATAGTAAATGTTCCATAATAATTGCATTGCTATAAAGATGAACAGAACAAAACATATACTGTCTCCTAGATTCATACATTCATTTCAACTGTTATTAGGTCTTCAAGACATAACATATTGTTATGCGAATCCTTCTTATTATGATTTCCGCAATATTTGGTTGGTCGATTCCAGAATTAACGGCTTGACCGATGTTCATTAAACTTTCAAGGATTGTAGAATTCATTAAAATCTGGCTTTGTCATTGAGCGGATATTTTGATATTTTTCCTCATTAAAGGGCCAGTTCGATTCTAAATTTCGATTTTTAACATGGGAAAAAAAATCAAAATGCACCTAGAGACTTTTTCTAAAAGAGGCACAATGAAAATGTGAGCAAAAAAGTAAACCATGGCGAATTCGTAGGTCACGTGGTTTAGCCGCCATTTTTTTATTTATGTCACTTTTTAAAAATGTCCGACCCAATGTACCTTTGACAATCTTCTTCTCTGAAGATACTTGCACCATGAATCTGACATTTATTTGTGTATGTAGCTGAAGCATTGGTGAATACACGGTGTTGTTTTTCAGGAGGGAACAGTGACCTTTCAAAGTTGGGCGACTTGTTACACGGGACCTACTTCAAGGGGACATTACTATAACTTCCCTATCTTACAATTTCAGGGCTACTAGATCAATATAGCGTCTTTAGGAATCAATAATAAAATCGCTCGCGAACAGTCATTTCCGATTACAATTAAGACTGAAAAATGACAGAAAATCACGATTTCGAATTTTAACATGTGAACATACAATGTGTAAAAGATGAGGTATTACAATGCAAGCAAAAGTTAATCATGCCGAATTCAGAGGTCACGTGGTTTTGGTGCCATTTTTATTTAAAATGAAATTTATGATTGTTTGAGGTTTTCTCAGTACATTATAAGATGTTACGAATGGAAGTTTTGACAGAACAATGTTTGTGACATTCCTCGATCAAACATGGAGAAGTCTTGAAGACCTAAGTATTTACGCGTCAATCCTAGTTTTTTTAAAATGTTTCTTTTATCTTAAAACTCAATATTTTACTAATATAATGATTTCACGTGGATATTTGAATACAGAACTTACGACGACGACTCGTTCAACTACTACCAAAACTACAACAACACCTTCGACCACGAGCACTGAGGAGACGACCACTGGGTCTACAGAATCGACCTCTACCACTACACCAACCACAACTACCACCACAACAACTACCACAACAACCACCACAACGACCACTACAACAACAATGGGACCAAACGAATGTAAGCTTAGATCTCTATAGTTACATCTTCTCCTTTTATACTTGTAAACAAATGATGACAAAAACATACAGTTGTCAATTCAAGGATTTTACCTTGTTTCGCAAAATGTGGTACCTTCCTAATTTGGTAACTGTAGTGATTGCTTGGGCCCCCCCCCCCCCCCCCCCCCCCCCCCCCCCCCCCCCCCCCCCCCAAGTTATAATCAGTTAGATTTTCGACGCTATATTACAGTTGGAATTTTCTGAACAACTTTCAGCCAATGACATACGCTGTCTTTGTATCTTTACAATTCTAATGACCAATGAACAAAGCTGTAGCAATTTATGACCCACGTGACACTGTGGGTAAACCGAAATAATTGGCACAAACAAATGTGGAATTTGATTGTTCTGTATTTGTCATTTCAACAGAATTTCTCCTTATTTTGCCATTAGAAACTTTAATAAACTTGTTTACCTTGTTTCATCGCAATGCATATAGCCACATGGACTTGCCATAATACTAACAGCCGTGATTTAAGTGAAATACTCTTGCAAGCGGAGTTAAAACCCCAACTCACCTGTATATCAGTCACCGACATTCACCAAAACTCACCACCTCGTTCACTATATCTACTCAGTTGCCCACCAAGCTTTCCTTTTTAAAGGCTTTTCTTGTTCGAGAGTCAATCACAATTAACAGAAATGGAACCCGCATTAACCACCATGAAACATTTAGATCAATTATCTTCTGACCTGCTCTTAAAGGTGTTTTGAATATACCAAATACATTGTCGGCCAAAAGAAACGCCTATTTGATTTTCCTTAAACTGAAAGATGAAATAATTTCTAAAATATAATTAATGGTGGCCTCTACGTTATGCTGAAACAATAATTAATATGAAAGTCCATTGAAATCGTGGAAAAACTGTGAGTCCAGCAAAATTAATGAAAACCAAGCCCAATGAAGACCGCTATTTTCGGTTGATTCACTTGCGCACCGTAACCACGTACAGCTGTAGCATCATTGTGTTGTTGATCGTGGTTGAATGAAAATATGTTTAAAATGTTGTTTTTTTTTCTGACCAAGCACTGATCGAAAACTGAACAATTCATTTCAACAATCGCCAATGTGACATGACAACTACTGAAATTTAAATATATTATGCAGAAACTTCATAATGCTGTAATATTGCTAAACTGTTAATTATAGTTGTTTACGAATTTGATAAGATATCTGGTAGGCGTTTCTTGTGGCCGACAGTGTATAACTAGTACTATTTCAAGAATGCATCATAATCGCCAACAGCATATGCATCTAAAACATCAATCAAACATTCACTATCATTGTGGCCAGCATTAGCACAAGTACATCAATCTGTAGCACACTCGAAATCACTATCCCAACCTCAATACCAAACATTCTCAACCAGAACTCATTCTACTACAATCTCAACCACAACGACCACCACCAAATTCTCCACTACTACAATGTATTCTCCATCATTACCAATTCTACTACATTCTTAGCTACAACAACCACTATAAAACATCTCTGCCACAACTTCATCAATCGCCATCACTATAACAGTAGAATACACTACATTAAACATCAATGGATATACCATTTTACCATAACTGATACTGATATATCGACCACAACCAATGTATTGTATGAAAGTACGTCATTTAACGTTAGATATTGTAAATCACCATTTTCTGGAACCCTGCTCTTCCTCCTGATCCTTCTTGATGTATAAGCATGTGTACAGGTCAGTTCATGTATATATATATAAATATAATTCTATTGAAGACTGCCTGAATTCAAAACTGGACTTGACCTTCATCATCGACGCCTCCAACAGCGTTGGGAACGAAAACTTCGACCTCATCCTGGACTATGTGAAGTCTGTGTTGGGACCTGCTGAGCTGAACGGCGGTCGAGTCCAGGTGTCGGTCATCTCCTACAGTACAGATGCAACCATACATTTCAAGCTCAACAAGTACTCGACCAGAGCTTCCGTCATAGACGCAGTTGGTCGAATCAAGTACATCCCCGGATGGTCTAACATCGCGTCTGCCCTGAGAGCTGCCCGGACACAGGTGTTCACTTCAGCAGGAGGAAACAGACCGGATGTGATGAATGTAGCTGTGCTCGTCACTGATGGACGGTATAACGTGTATGGGGATGAAACACTGAGAGAAGCAAAGGCTTTGAGAGATGCTGATGTATACGTCATGTCAGTTGCAGTGGGTATGATCACCCCAGAAGATGCTGCAGATATTGTAACTCTTCCAATCAAACTCAACAGTTACACTGTAGACAGCTTCGATGATCTGCTGGGGATGGGGGAACTCCTATACCAGTATCTCTGTCTCGGTGAGAATGCGGATTATCATTTTTTATTAGAAAACTGATGTGATTATCATAATCTTCAAACGTAATTACGTTGTGATTCTGTACTACCGTTCTCACATTAAACTTATGACAAGGCCTTAAATCGGCAGTAGCACGTTTTTTCGCTCAAATAAGTTGATGAAATGTATTTGAAAAATAATTTCACCAATAGTAAAACATCCTTCTCTCTTCGGAAAATAAAGTTTAAAATGAGTGTACATGTTTCGGTAAAGCCATGGGAATCATTGTTGTAATAAAACAATAATAAATTGTGTTCACATTAAAATGGCCGCCATGCAATTTTTGCTTTATACCCAACATAGTTTTTACCACTACAGATAATTGGTTTGTGTAATAAGATGTTTTACCCTCTAAAGTTAATATAAATGACATAAATTATCATTATAAATGCGAAATTTGAAAAAATAAATTTTGAAAAAAAAACGTGCTTCTGCCCCTTTAACATAAATAGACTATAATGTTTTCAGATCAGCATTATCCGTATGGTACGTTAAGTAGGTTTCCGTACAACGCCTTTGATGTCGAGGTATCTAAAACATTTGACTCAGTAGTTATACTGCAGTCGGTATATGACTTTCGTAAACAATACACATTCGTGTGAAAGAGATAATTGTTTATTGGAGCGTAGACAGTTCTACATAGCCATTGGTAAATAAAATATTAAACGTATTACATACGGCCATTGTTTCACCTATTGGTCACTGTACAATCATACTGTCAGTTTGTACTGTTAACTAATTAACAACAACGATGTTGTATAAAGTCTTGAGGTTCATGGATACGGCGCAGATTATTTGCAAAATATGCTGACATTAAACCTTCACGGTGTGACAAAAACTGTAAAACATTTTTCAGACCTTACACCTACTACAACATCAACAACTACAACCACTTCATCCACTACAACTACGACATCCACCACCACGACCACCACTACACCAACTACTACAACCGTAACAACCACGACAACGTCGACAACTACTACAACAACAGGTAAGGGCATGATCACAACCATCATGGCTGTTTATTTACAAGCAGAAGTTCTGTGTTCCATGTCATCTCCACAGATGTTAATCTTTATTGAACTGCATGAATACAATAAGTGTTTGTACATGTCCTCAACTGGAACAGAACAATTTATTTAGACATTTCTGCACAATTAATTGATATGCAATCGATTATTGTGGTCAAAAACTGCAATTTATTTAGCATGATACGCCAATGAGACACATGTGTTTCCCAATTACTATTGATCATTTACACCACCTGCAATCCAAATGAAACATGCACACTTTTAGATTGTTTGTTGTTTGTCTGACAATAAGCAAAATATCTGACAAAGTAGAAAAATGAAGCACAAATTATTTATGTTGTCACGTAAACAACCCATCCGTGAAACAGGCGTGTGTATATGAAAGCGTGGAGAAAAAATAAAGTATATACATACTTATATATTATACACACTGTACCTTTATGTGTCCAGAACAATAAATGCTTTTCTCTTTGTCCAGCTATCCTCGAGACGACTACCCAATGGAAGAGTTATACACAATATACGTACATATACATATACATCTAATAGAACAATAAATGCTTTTCTCTTTGTCCAGCTACCCTCGAGACGACTACCCCCGGACCTCCGACGCCCCTGGAGGAGTGCCATGAATGGTGCGATGACAATGGCGCCAATGATCCGGTGGTTGACATCGATAGCATAGTACAGAACCTCACGCTGCCAAGGAGAGTCATGGGAAAACAGAGGAGAACCAAGATGAGTGCAGAAGACGACAGTCGTGGAGCCTCAGCCATGGGAAGAAGTCTGACGCTCGTCTTCTTCTCGCCCTACTTGTTCTTTGTCGCCTGGGACATCCTCGATGCTGTTAGATATATCATTGGGGACGCTAACACGGCGAGTTCTGGTGCAGTGTGAATGTACTCATCAATGTTGACAATGGACATCTGCTATTTGTTTCCTCAATGCTTGACGTATTCTTTGAAACTACGTAGATATGGACTTATTTGTTCGACAAGGGATTTCTGGCATGACATTGTCAGATAACTGAACCTGTTTTGCAATGTTGAAGACATTCATGGCTAAAATCGATTTTGTTGCTTTTAATACTGAATAGTGAACATGATTTTGATGATGTAAATAAGTGATATAAAATGGATCTCCTAACATTGTCTTTTAATTGTGTAGCTATTATTGATGTTATACTATTTTGGGTTTCCTTTTTAAAGGCGCTGTAGCACTTTTTTTGGATATTTGTTCTTCTCAGTATTGCCATTTATTATTAAAGTTTATACAATATATTGTTACGTTTGAGGGTTAAACATGTCACTACACGACCCGATAAGCCGTATCCATAGAAAGAGCTCAAACAGCACGATGGTTGACCATTCCATGAGTGTACCATACTTAAATCTCTACGCTAGGTGTTTAGGTGTCACTACATCGGTCAGATCATAATAACTAATTTCGAGCGGCCATTTTAGTGTAGACACCTTAAATTGTTCTCGATGGGAAATGGACTTAACCGAACCATAAACATTCGTTTTAGAACTTTTTAAAAATTCAGGAGTATTATTTAGCTATTTGTAACACTTATTTACTTTTTTCTGAGAACACGTTATTTCAGTAAGAACAGCGTTTTACAGCGCCATCAATGATGATAGAGCTCACTTTAACGATTTTTTGCAAATATTTATCCCGTTTAAGTAAAACGAATGTGTTATGATGATATATGGCTATGGTGTTGTACAGTTTATTGAATTTATAAACCAAAGTGAAAAGGCTATTCATCTGCATTGATATAACATGGTTATATTTGAGATAACACTACCTTCAATAGTACAAATTCTTGTACTTTTTCCGGCCGAAGAAGTACAATAATTTGAAGTATTGAAGGTAGTGTTATCCCCAATATAATCATGTTATATTTCTTCACTGTATAAATGGCAAGTATTTCTAATGCATTCAGCCCAGGGAGCTGCGCCAACTTACATCTATCAGAGGGGTATTGAATGTAAAATTAGCTGAACTATCGATTGTTGGACCTCGATTTTTGTCAAGGCGAAATGGTCGTGTGGTAAGCTGTTGGTACAGTCAATGCTGGCGATAGTTGCCTTACTCTGAGGGCGTGGGTTCGAATCCAGCATGGGACTCGGTCCGAAAAAGTACAAGAATTTGTACTATTGAAGGTAGTGTTATCCAAAATGTAACCATGTTATATTCATTACCTACGAGAGCAATCATATCGGGGTTCATATTTTTCATACGATGCCCTAGGGCAGCTTATCACTTTGTCATGGTGACGTGACGTCATAAACAATACTATGACGTCACGCTTCGTCTATGACGTACGTTCTAAATCCGGCGACGGTGGGTCGCCAGCCTATGGTTGAAAGTGGATTTTAGCGTATTTTCATTAATTTCACGACTTCGGTAATAAACAAAATATCATATTCGTGTCTATGTCATACTATGTTTACGACACTCGTGCCTGAATATCGGTATATGCCTCGCTCTCGCTCGGGAAATACTAATATTCAGGCACTCGTGTCGTAAAAATGGTATGACATAGACACTCTTATAATATCCTCTATTTATTCACTATCTAAATGGCAAGTATTTCTAATTTGCATTGATCTTTTCATAATATTAAAAGAGTCATTGAGTATTTTGATACAATACAGACAAGGTGTAAAAAATCTATCTCATTGTTAGTCATTCACATATTGGTTCGCAGATTTTTCAACAAAAAATTAGCGAAGTGATCCTGCTAATCAGTGAATGTATTTGGCAAATCTAGATTAAGATCGAGTCTATAATTTTCAAAAACATGTTTATAGTACTCACGGATGTTTTTGCTTGTATCTAAACTCACGGCCAAAAGAAACTATAGAACATGTGTTTGTATCATCAACGTCAACAGATATATCAGATAAATAAAGTGATATACGTTTGACAGACGATTCATTTGAACATGTTTTGTTCGCAATTCCACAAAAGTACCATATACTATCAGTTTGCAGAACAAAAAGATTTTTAAAAAACATAAAAGAAGGCTGTATTTTTAGAATTATATATTTTAAAAAACCACACAGTATCTGTTACGACATCCAGTGGTCTAATTAAACTCTGTTACAGGTCGACTTTATTAGCCGTCAGATGACGTTATTGTCTCGAATGAGTGCTTGAAAAACTGTTTTGTTATCTTGGCGATATAAAGGGTGATAAGTCGCACAATCTTGCAAGATAATGACATTAATGGCAGAAAAGGAAGTATGTTGTCATCCTGAGTGTATGTGGGTACATTGACCTGGTATCATCCTGCAGGAAGGCCGGTAGCATTGAATATCGTGCTGCCCATATGACGTTAGACCAAAGCTGTTAATGACGTCACAGGGACGAAATAATTACGCAGATGTAAAGTACGGCGGTGTACGTTTTCCGATTCTTTGTCTGTCATTTGTCTGACCTGTTTGATTCCTTAGTTGCCGAAGCCTAGTTATTTTGGTTGGGGCGCTGTCGAAGATGCAATCAACCTGTGCACGTCTTGCTCCCAACTGCAAGGGACACATTTCCCTTCTCGCTTTTGTGCATGCAATATTTGCATGTAAAATTTTTGGTCGTTACGACAGTGCTGCTTAAAATGCTGATTTGTGTTTTTTTAATACCGTTTTGCTCCTGAAGGTGCATTGCAGTTTTGATGTAACGAATTCGTCGAAGTCGATATTTGGAAAGAGACATGATTTTAACTGATGTTGTTAAATTAAACACTATTTTGTTATTTATGGTATATTAGTTTCTTTTGCACGTGAGTGTATTTATCATTTGGTTCAGTAATGTAGGTTTTTGTTTTTGTTTTAGTTTTTTTAATTGTTTTATTCACTTCACGAGGGTACAATAACATAGCAATACATCGCATTAAAATGTATACATATGCCTTGATACAACATGACAGAAGGCATAATTATTTAGTTTAAATATTGGGAGAAAACAATTCATAGAGAAATTCATCATTGAATCTTAAACTAGTGATTGACATGAATTAAATGACATTCTCAAGTACTTTCCGTTTTTTTAAACGAATTCGTCGAAGTCGATATTTGGAAAGAGACATGATTTTAACTGATGTTAAATTAAACACTATTTTGATATTTTTTGTATAGTTTCTTTTGCACGTGAGTGTATTTATCATTTGGTTCAGTTCAGATATTTTATAAAAAAAAATGTTTCTTTATAGTATAATCAAGGAGACGATATATATACGTTTATGTGCGTTCTAGGTTTTACAGGTACAATGCATATTTATACATACCATTCGGAAACATGTTAATATAACTGTCGTCACATATCACTCAGCAGCAGTGCATGACAAATAGTTGGAAAATTTCAATTGCACATAAGTTGCCATAGGGGCTGTATATTTGAAAAGCCCGCTACCTCGGAAAGCTGTGTTATTGTCTTCTTCATCATATTTTACGTAGAATACAATACAGAGAAACCGTCAAATGACATCACATGCTGTGGCTAGTCAAGAGAAACCAAATTACATTAAATTGTTGTGATATGAAAGTTATTTCTCGTATGTCATGGTGTTGATGAAATATGTCTTTATTACCTACGAGGGCAATCATATCGGGGTTCATATTTTTCATACGATGCCCTAGGGCAACATATCACTTTGTCATGGTGACATGACGTCATAAACAATGCTATGACGTCACGTTTCGTCTATGACGTTGCGTTCTAAATGGGGCGACGATGGGTGGCCAGCTTATGGTTGAAAGTGGATTTTAGCGTATTGTCCTTAATTTCACGGCTTCGGTTATAAACAGAATATTATATTTGTATCTATGTCATACTATATTAACAACACTTGTACCTGAATATCGGTATATCCCTCGCTCTCGCTCGGGAAATACTAATATTCCGGCACTCGTGTCGTAAACCTAGTATGAAATAGACACTCGTATAATATCCTCTATCTATTTGATATCATTTGTTTCTTTTTCTGAAAAAACATGTATTAGAAACACTAACAGACTCTATTGCCATCATCTTGTCTTTTTTTCTTATTCATTATGTATACTTCTTTGTTCATTGGATACCAGCTTTACCGCTTGATATATTTCCACGCATTTACGGGGTTGTCACTTAAACTTGTTTTGTGTCAGGTCAGAATTGTTATTTTTGACTACTTTCGTGAGTTATCTGCTCCTGATGAAACTACTCAAGATATGTTCACAAAACTTTTTACGAACAAAATTCTCCATCGATTGTGACGTTTTTTTTTACTGTAATAACAGATGGTTTTGGCTATTACGCCTCATTAAAAATGAAACAAATGGCATAGCAAGGAGTCCAAGAATACGTAATTATTTCACTTTTGATTGATATTTTCTTTGGAGATTGATTTTTCGTAAACTCCTGAAGATATGGACACGATTAGATTGGACGAGTAAGAAACACAAAAACAAGCACGGGGTCGAAGTTCAAAGCGGAAGTCATGAAGACCTTATTATTGACGAATCAATCGAAGTTAACTCTTATTAAAAAAATACCATTTTGTTCAATGGATCTGATTACCATATTGAATTAAGCCCAATGCATATTCATTTAATAATATATGTGTTGTTTTCAGTTTGAACAATATAAATCATTTGCAATGTCATGATGTTAAATATTTAATAACAATAAGTACATACGCATACGCTTGGACGTTTTTCCTCCGCTTCCCTTGTGTACAAAAACATTCAAGGTGCTCAATCAATGCCGTGTTGTTTTGAATAATTGTTGAAAGTCTTAAAGACATAGAGCAAAAACTGTATATGCCTCCTGCAACGTTCATTCAATAGTAATGAGTTACATAGTGGATTAGTGACAGTCAGAATCGAAGAGTGATGTGGTTCGTTTTAGATTAGTGGTTTAAATCAGAAAGCACATCCACGTGCCATTTGTTTTGGCAGCAGGTGCATAAATAATATTACAATATCACAGTCAACAGCACACCGGGGCTAACCTTGGTCGTCAAGGGATAGATGACTTCAATATTCTCAACAGATCATTTCCCCAAAATAATCCACTCAACAAAATCTTCAACAGAAACACTGTGAAACTGAGCTACAGCTGCATGCCAAATGTAAAAAATATCATTGACAGCCACAATAAAAGTGCCAAAACACCAAAAGAGAAAACCAACGACAAAACTTGCAATTGCCGCACCAAAACAACATGCCCACTCAAGGGAAATTGCCTCGAAAAATCAGTTATTTACCAGGCTAAAGTCACCACAGAAAACAAAACTGAAACATATGTTGGTCTCACAGAAACAGAATTCAAAACCAGATACAATAACCACAAATCATCATTCAACAACTCCAGCAAAAAGCATGCCACAGAGCTCAGCAAACATATTTGGCAATTAAAAGAAAACAATTCAGACTTCAAAATCGAATGGTCTGTCATTGGCAAGGCAAGACCATACTCAAATATAAGCAAACGATGCAGCCTTTGCATACAGGAAAAATTCATTATCATTTGCAAACCAGATATGGCAACCCTTAATAAACGAAATGAATTGGTGAACACATGCAGGCACAACAACAAATTCTTAATCAAAAACAGCCTCAAACACACCACTGATCAAAAACGCATCAACCCCAAACACTCTAAAACACATCGCCAAAACACAGCCCAAGCTCCCCAATCAGTCTCCGGACACAAGCGTGCATGTAACAAAAGTGGCCAAAACACCTAACAAGCTATCACTTGAAAATTGCTGTCACGCAGTATGAAACAAATTTGATCATTGATATTGTAGCAAAACTACTTTTGCAACAATATATATATATATATATATATATATATATATATATATATATATATATATATATATATATATATATATATATATATACACACACACACAAACACATGAAAAAAGGTCTTTGGAGTAAATTTCATTTTATAAGAAGAACTTTTTCAAGAAGCACAAAATCGTATACTCCCCGAAACTACATGTATGCCAGAATGTCAATTATGCAATTGAAACAAGTGATCAATTCATTGACTGTGGGCCAGGATGTGAGACGTGCAATGACTCAATTTTTAATCCCTCGTAAATAGTTTATTGTGTGCTAATCAAGCTAACCACTTGTCACTTACCAATCAATCAACGTCTATTGTACATTGTTTAAGCTACCTATATATTCGCCATGTTGAAAATGCTCCACACTGTTGAAAAGACTTGTAAACAAGTCGAAATGCGACGCATCCAGTCATCATTAAAATGACATCTACAGCAAGTGTCGTCTGAAGTATTTTATATATATATACATATATATATATATGTGTGTGTGTGTGTGTGTGTGTGTGTGTGTGTGTGTGTGTGTGTGTGTCTCATTAATCACTAGATAGACACAGTCATGTAATTACAGGTAGTCACTTCCTTCTGTGAACTAACTGTTAAGTGAGGGGCAACTTCAATGGGAAAATTAAACAAGAGAGCTATTATCAGATATTGTATAAATTGTGGTGTGTTCCTTTACCCGCACGTTGTGATTTAGTTTTATCACTAATTAATCGAGCGTAATCAGCGCAGTACGGGTTATTCAAATTGAAAGAAGAAACGTCCACCCAACGTGTCTGTGCGTAATTTGTAAACGCGCATTTGATTGGTCTACACCATAGCCGTGTTACTTCCTGTCTCAGGAATTCCTTCGAGTTGTCGCAAGGGTCAGTATGCATTTTCTAAAAGTGCATATATGGCCCGATGCGTGCGGAAGACGACTAGTTCAAGCCGTTTCTCGAAGGTTTCACCGCAATGCATTGTCACAAGTTAGCGTTGCTGGTTTTCTCCCTGCAATACCACTTGGTGTAGCAGCAGGAATATAAGTGATATTCTATTATAAGAGGCGTTAAACCCCAACTCACCTCACCTCAATTCATTGCCCTTACCTTAGTGGAAATACAAAACATCATTTGGTGAAAGTCAGCTTATTTGGACTAAATATACCAGTATCTTTCTGCTCCAAAATATGAATTTATATAATCTACATGCATGGACGACCCAAAGTGTAACAATAATATACATGTATGTTTCAATGTGGTGGTCCATATATGGATCGGACCTTTTCGGAAACACTTACAGAAACACTTTGATTAGGAATTTCCTTTACTAGACGGGATAGAAGCGTCAAAAAAGGCTTTGTTTTGTGTCGTTCTACAGCAATGATGCGTTCACAAATGTTAGTCCAAGAAGGTTATTTTATTTGTGTCGACAACATATTTTATTAATCAAATCTTTTTTTTTAAATGTTCATTGTGGCTTAACAACATTAAGCGAAACACAAAGCGATTTTAGCACCCCATGTGTATTTTAAAAGACATAAAAAATAAAAGTATCATACTCTGATGTATGAAATTGTGAGTTCTTTACCAAACATGTGTGTCTCAAATACATTCAAAATCTACCTTCTCCGACAGCAGAGTTTGGTTTTATACTCTCTTAGACAGTGGGAGGTTCTTTTGCATATGAGTATACCTACAGCCAGTTTGTTTAGTTTATTTGGTCACTAAATTAAAGTAAAAAATGATGTTGAATATTAGTATAGCTGTAATTATATAATATGTGAACACCTTCAAAGAGTCTTTTGTAATGAGTGAATGATTTACAAAGTGTAATCTATTTTAATCAATCTACGCAAGGATTCCGTTTTGCGCATAATTCAGATATTCGAATCGAATGAGATTTTCACATAAATAACACAGGTAAAAAGGTTTGCACATCGATCTTCCCTTCGGAGCACTGTCAACAGCCTGATTTAAAGTTCTACGCTTTTGTAAAAACTTCTAACCATTTCGTGTTTTGAAAGTGTTTAAATTGAAAGAAATAATTCTCCTTTAATTTTATTGGCTTGTTATTTATAACGTGAGATGAGAGAAAGCTGTTAGTAATTAGTTAGTGTAGTAATTAAAGCTTACACATAAAAACACCCTGATGAAACAGGATACCATCCCAAATAAACAGTTAACAATCGACTTCATCATATTTTATATATTATGAGTTTATGGGGACACCTGGTTTGTTTTGAATTTTTAATGATTATATGCACTTGTCTTTATCAAATAATTGTTAAACGTACATGTAAAGTCATCATAATATTACATGTACCTTCAGTTTCTACTTGATCGATGTCTTAATTATGGACACCTTGTGCGATTTTCAAACATTTGTCTCTTCAATCAATCATTACCAATTGTACATTGTTACACGAGCTTCTCTATAAACTACCTGCAATGCTGTGTAAAATCGACTCGGTGTCTAATGAGTCGAAATACGCGTATAACAAGCATTAAATAATATCTACAGCAAGTGCCGTCTGAAGTCTATTTTCATAAACACTTACTCCACGTGAGACTTTCTTCAAACATATATATATATATATATATATATATATATATATATATATATATATATATATATATATATATATATATATATATATATAATTTTATCATTTTCAACTTTGCTTGAGCTTTCATTTTTTCTGTTGTGAGAGAAAAGTCTGAGAAAGCCAGTCAGTGAGTGACTAAACTAACCGATATGGTCAACGAAAAAAATGCTTTATAAATATATACCTGAATCGTTAATTCAGATGGCTGTACATGTATATTGTCAAATAAGTATAGTTAAACAAGTTTTAAGTAAGTCTAGATATCTTCTTTCAGTTGAGTAGGTGAACAGAAACACATTAACCTGGATAAAAATCTGACTGCTGGTGAAGGATAAAATGTTGACAAACAGGTTCAGGTCAACTTGCTAATGTATCGGTTCAGCGGGCCAGGATTATCGGGCAAGCGAATTCACAGACAACGAGACCCCTCCAATACAACACAGCAAATGCTTGCACTGTGTGTAGTGTAAGTGGCGCGCTGTGAAGCTGGTGCGGTGGTTTGTGTACACGCGCAGCAAAGGATTTTCCCATGATGGCTTCGAGGGAATCCCTTGCGATTGCTGACTATGTTGTGATAGCTTTGGTTCTTGCTGTTCCCTTAGGGGTAGGCATTTATCTTGCTATAGTTGGACGGAAAAGAAACAGCAAAGAGGATTATCTTCTCGGCAGTCGGCAGTTGCATGTGCTGCCGGTAACACTGTCACTCTTTGTCACCTACATGTCGTCTACATCTTTAATAGGCATGCCAGCAGAAAGCTACACGACAGGGTCCGACATAGTTCTCCATGCTATAGGAATAGCTCTGTCCTTCTTCGTGGGAATATTCACAGTCATCCCGATAATGCATCCACTCAAGGTTACAAGCCTGTACGAGGTAAGGGAGGTAACTCTGACCGTGAGACCTTCACTCGCCAGATAGATACTACCAAGGAATTAGATGTGATATACGTCTTTGATACTACCTGATCACACTGAAGTACAAAAGAAAGTACACACCTCATTTGTTTTCAAATAATTCTATATTTTGAATGAAATGTGATACACTTGGTTACACATATCTGCAGCTGTTTCAATGAACTAATTGGTGACTGGTTAATTGTTATTTAAATATCTTAATTTAATGTCGACAGGGGTAAGAAATACAATTAACACCATCTTAACCCCAACCAGTTATAAATGTTGTCGATGTGTGCATAATTAGGCACATGTATTTATCATTACATAGAATATGTATTTAATTTCGATGAACAGCTGTGTTATCCAAATTAATTTGGAGGAATTTATAAATCTAAAATCTAATTTCTTTTAAAAACATAAAAAAACCTTAGAAATGTTATTTGACTGATGACTCAACGCATGCACTATTTTGCGTGATATATGATTAATTCAACTGATTTACTGTTTTTTTACTCAGTTATATTGACAGTCATTTCCATGTTGAGGAAAACGAAACCATTCATAGTTTTGATTGTCAATTAGTCAATGGAAACGCATGTCTAAACGTTGCTACGGGTTGCTCTCTTCACTTATATTGCATTATACCCTTTTTAAATTTTAACAGGTATTTTTAATTTTAATTAGGTGATAGAAATAAATAATACACAAAATTAATAATGTTATTCGTATTTACACAAGTCACATAAATACATAAATAAATAAATAAATAAATAAATACATGGTTTCTTAAATAAATAAATAAATACATGGTTTTATTTTTATTTCTTCAGGTCTAATGAAGAGGTAACGCATCGTTGGTTTGAAGCAACCACAGTACACTTATTCAAGTACATGTATACCACTAAACAGAGTCCATTGATATATCTTCTATAATCCAAATGTGTCAGGGCTAAGGCCCACATCGCATAATATGGCTTGGCGGCACATGTACATGTACATAAACAGCGAACACAAACAACAACAGCAATCAAATAACAAGGAAGACAGTATTACATAAACATTTTCCATTCAGGGATATTAAAATCACGTTATTCATCACACCATATAAGGTGGTTTTCTTTTTTCATATTCAAAATTTTGTTTCAGCTTATAAAACTTCCTCCTACCCGACCCCGACATTCTTTTTTCTAGTGGGACAGTGTAATTTCAAAAGCATCCTGTCCGGTTGTTTGATGGATATTTAAATCTTTCACTACATATTGTTCACACAAGCAGGCAATGTAATCTTTCGTCAGTCTGATGTGTAACGGTATTGTAAAACATCAAGTCAAAATTACGATAACCAGCGTAACTGAACGCTTTATATTTAAACACTGCCTTTCATGAACCGATTACAAATCGATGCCTATAGCAGACAGGGAATGTAGCTTGCTTGTAAAGTGAAAAGTCTGTCGCAAAATATAAACATTTAGTTCGTTTCAACATTCTGGACTTACCCAAAGGCACTTTGCTGAATGCATATTTATATTCTTTATTAACTTAACAAATTCATGAACAATTTATTAAAAACCAAAGTCATCGTTTGAAAGGCACATTTGGGCAATGTTTGTAAAATTTCAACTCATAACCTTTTTGTCAAAATCATCCACAATTGTCTACAATGAAAATATGTTCCAAACATGCATTAATATATGTTTGAAGAGAAGGTGATATCGTTCACACATGTGTTATGAAACATGATAATTACAAAATCGAGTTGAAACATACCCCTGTGGGTAATATTTGGACGACTTTTTATATACAGCAAGTGGTTTAAGCCTTATATATGTAATTCATAAGCTTTTCAACTGTTAAGTTGCCTCGCTTTCACAGACACCATCAGCTAGCAGACAACAAATCTCATGTGACGTCAGCCAGGTATAATGTAGTTATCATAACATTTTAATAACCATTACTGATCCGTTTTCTTTTCTTCCCATGTATCATCAAACGTATCTAGGCTACTGTCCAAAAGCTGTTTTATTGTATTTCTGGTCTGAGAAATTGTAACTGTCACATCGGCCGTGAGATGGAATAATAAAAACTCAAAGACTAGTAACTAGTAAGAAATCGTTGGTAGGAAATTACTTAGAAATAATCAATGTATATAATCTGATTTACTCATTATGTAAAGTACTAAAATGTAAAACAGATCATAGTATATTTACACCAACCCGTGTATTATTTTTTATTTGTAATCTTAACACAAGCCAGTTTATCAATTCTGTTAGTATGTCTTCCATTCCCATATGCCGCAATGTCGACCGACCTGCATTTGCTTTGTGAGCATGAATAATAACGTTTTTCTGTCATGTTTGTGAATCCATTTCATGTACATTGTACATATGACGATACAAGTAAATTTGGATGTATCAGTATATTATCAATTAATGTATATTAGTATATTTAGCAGCTGCTATCAGTTATTTTGCAGTTTCCAGCGCCTCCGCGTTTTGTTTTGGCTATAACTTTTTCTAGTAAGGTTTCAAGAACTCATATACATTACTTTTTACTTATAAGCCTGGTGAAGTTTTTGGACATTCAAGGTCCAAGGTCAAGGTCACGAGTTCCAAAATATTCCTTGTAAACACGATAACTTGAAAAATGTGGGTGCTATCAGGCTCTTATTTGGTGTATATCAACTATGGAGAAAGGCCAAGATTTGAAGAGCTTTTTTGCTAAAATCCGTCAAAGTTCAAGGTCACAGCGAGGACACGACTTAAGCATGCTTTTGCGAAACTGTCTTATTTTTTGCGAAACTGTCTTATTTCAACTATGAACACTTTAAGTCATTACGTGATTGTTACACTCAATGAAAACTTATCATTGATGGTCAAATGTCAAAGGTCAAGGTCATGAGATGTTGGTAAAGGTCATGTTAACCATTTGATCCAATTTTGAAATCAGAAATAGGTTTTAAGAATAAACTTGTGTAAAGTGACCCCAGTGATGATTCAACTTGTTAGTAATAACTCCAAAAATAAACTAATATATGGAGAAGGTGGAACAGGAAAAGGCGAGACCCTAACTTTCGGGGCTGTTCTGCTTTTGCGGTTTTCGCAAACGCTCATCTAGTTTTCATCTAGTCATCAGTTTTTTAAAATGACTGCTTAAATTTCAATTAATTCTTCGATGGTCGACAACTGTTATAATTAATGCAATCGGAAACTCAAATAAGTGTCGACCAGATGTCAAGTTATGATAGCCAACATTATTCGCAAAACAACAATTTTTCCAAAAAGGACTGATGATTCAACATACAAGTATGATCATCTGCAAATTTGGCTGACATTTAGTAAATTGGCCAGCTGTTGATTAGTGAAATACGAGGAACATGTTCAACCAGATTTATACTAAATGTCTGGTACTTCTAAATTATATGTGAATGTTGAAAATCGAACATGTACATGTAGGTTTTATTCCGGACTTGTAATTAATTTCAGTTACCAGTCTGGCTGTCTTGCTTTGATTTTCTTAAGTTTTCTACACTGCTCCAGTGTATTAGGTTGCCAGGTTTACTTAGTACAAATACGGCTGACCATTTTGATGATTATGTCTTCTTGTTCTGTTTGTCAACGTCTTTTGAAATATAAGCATTTAAAGAAGTTTAGGAACACCTGCTTATTGTTATCAGTCTGTTGGGGAATGAGTGAAGTGTGACGATCTCTCCTGAATACGATCTCAACCATGCACGTGTTTAACATTGTCCTATTGGAGCCAGTGTTTGATTGTGTAAGGATTTGGACATTTTCATTATTGTCAATTGATGATTTTGTGCTTATTGAAGAAGTGGCGACTCAATAATCATTTTGACATCCTCACATGTCTATGTGACATATTTCACTTCGTTGTTGCTCATGTCACATCAATACATTGATTCGTTTTATCTGAACCAATGAATAACCCTCACAGTTATCCTTTCTCGAATAGTTTTAAGACATAGAGCATATCTGTAAACTTTCTTATCTTGGATCTTGACATGGGTATGTCAATGTTGTCTTGTTCAAGGAATTTCAGCACATTAGTAAAACAATAAACGTTTTTTTTTTTTTTTTTGCTCATTAGGCCCGATGAGCTTATGGCATTGAGTGGCGTTTGTTTATCTGTCCAATCCGTTTGTTTGTCCATTCGTAAACTATTCGTTTTTTCAACGTCTTCTCAAGAACCAGTGAGTCTAGAGAGCTGACATGTTATGTAAAGAGCCCTTGGTTAATGAGGATTCTACATTGTAGATTTGGTGACCCTGTGACCCGAAATGTTGGTCACAGGGGGCATGACCTAAAAAGCTATTTTCATATTCTTCTCCAGTAGGGAATGCTCTAAAAAGCTGAAATGTTGTTAACAGACTCCTTGGTAAATGAAATTCAGAATTGTAGACATGGTGACCCTGTGACTCAAAATGTGGGTCAAACGGGTCAAGACCTATAAAAGCATATTTCATCTTTTTCTCCAGTACAGAAAGCTCTACAAAACTGAAATGTTGTGGCCAATGGGGATTCTATATTGTAAAATTTGGTGATCATGTGACCAAAAATGTGGGTCAAAGGGGCCACGACCTAAAAGACACTATCTTCATCTTTCCAGTAAGAAATCAGAAAGCTGTAATGTTGTGTACGGACTCTGTTGTTAACGGGTATTCTAAATTGTAGATTTGGTGAACGTGTGATCCTTAACATGGGTAACAGGGGTCACAAAAAAGCTCTGGAAAGCTGAACCGTTGTGTACAGACCTTTTAGAAAGTGACCCTAAATATGGGTAATAGGGGTCATGAATGAATGTGTAACTATTTACGTGTTCCTACAATTTGAGATATCAAATTACGATCAAAGGAATTTTAAATGAAGTGTGAAAACATCCACAGTGTAACAGTGTTACAAAACTTAAAAACGGTTGATAATATTGAGACACCATTCTACCGAGGATAAAATATTGCTGTAATGGCTGTAATATTGTGTACAGACTCTTTAGCCAATAGGGATTCTAAATTGTAGATTTGGTGACCCTGTGGTCAAAAATAGGGTCACAAGGGTCATAACCTTAAAAATCTATTTTCATCTTCTTCACCAGAACCATAAGGTCAAGAAAGCTGAAATGTTTGTACAGACTCCTTGACCAATGGGATTCAAAATTGTAGAATTAATGACCCAATGACCTAAAATAAGAGTCACAGGGGTCATGACGTAAAAACCCTATTTTTATCATCTGCTCCAGTATGAAAAGTTCTGGAACAAGCCGAGGACAATTTATTCCTGTTTTCACTACGTCAAACAATACAAATCCTGGTGAAAGGCAAGGCATAACTCTTGCCAGTCTACATTGCTGGCTCCTTTGTTGTGCCTAGATAGTGAATCGCTGTACCAGAAATGCATAGTGGGCCTGAATTTCTAAGCACAGATTTCTTAAGGAAATAGCGCAAGGCCTTAATCAGCCAGTAATGGAGACTGGCAAGAGGTATGCCTTGCATTGGGAAGTTGGGTGAGCTACAGAGCCCATGGCTCTATGTTTATTTTAATCCTAGCGGGAAGTTTCATGTTTCCTGTTGTGAAAGAAAGGATGAGAAAGCCAGTCAATGATCATGTGTAATTTAAACTAAACGATATAGTCATTGATATCATGCTTTATAAATCAATACCTGAATCGTTATTTTAAAGGGGCAGTACCACGTTTTTTCAATGAAATAAGTCGATGAAATGTATTTGAAAAATATTGTCACCAATAGTAAAACACCCTTCTCTCTTCGGAAAATCAAGTTAAAACAAATGACTATACATGGTTCCGTAAAGCCATGGGAATCGTTTTTGTCATTCGAAATAATAAAATGTGTTCACAATAAAATGGCCGCAATGCAATTTTTTTTATACGCAACACCGTTATTTCCACTACAGATAATTGGTTTGCGTAATGAAATGTGTTAACCTCTAAAGTAAATATAAATGACCTAAAAATAAATGGGAAATTTGAAAAAATAAAATTTGAAAAAATCGTGTAACTGCCCCTTTAAATGTCTGTGTATAAAAAAATAAATTGAATAAAGTAAAATTAGTTTAAGCAAGTCTAGATTTTTTCTTTCAGTAGCACAGTTAAACAGAAACACATTTCCCTGGATAAAATTATGTATGCTGGTGAATAATATAATGTTGACAAACAGGTTCAGGTCAATTTGTTAATATTACGGTTCAGCGGGCCAAGGATATAGAGCAAGCGAATTCATAGACCACGACAATTGCTTGCACTGTGTGTAGTGTAAGTGACGCGCTGTGAAGCTGGTGCGTTGGTTTGTGTTTGCCCAATACCAGATTTTCCCAAGATGGCTTCGAGGGAATCCTTTGCGATTGCTGACTATGTTGTGATAGCTTTGGTTCTTGCTGTTCCCTTAGGGGGTCGGCATTTATCTTGCTATAGTTGGACGGAAAAGAAACAGCAGGGATGATTATCTTCTCGGCAGTCGGCAGTTGCATGTGCTGCCGGTAACACTGTCACTCTTTGTCACCTACATGTCGTCTACATCTTTAATAGGCATGCCAGCAGAAAGCTACACGACTGGGTCTGACATAGTTCTTCTTGCTATAGGGGTAGCACTGTCCTTCTACATTGGAATATTCACAGTCATCCCGATAATGCATCCACTCATGGTTACAAGCCTGTACGAGGTAAGGGAGGTAACTCTGGTCGGGGACCGCTTGAATAGAACGGAACTTAACTTTATAATGCCCTTGCCGAAATACTCGGCATATGAGGAACAAAATGACAAAACGAATAATGCATAATAATAACTGATAAGTGATTAGCTGAAAGATGTTACAATTTGCATTTTAAGTTTTCAAAATATACTATGTTTTTGTAATTCAGATATTCTTTTACACATGTTTCCTAAGCATGTTTGGACTCTTTGAGAAACCGTGGTATACAAACTTCTTTGTTCAGCAAAGTATAAACAAATAATCTCCATCAGCATCCGTGAAACACAATATACATTTTCTTTTAGATATGGGTATCCTTTTCCATCTTCCCTTTTCGATTGGCAAATAGTGGCATGGTGTAAGAAATAGAAGTAATGAAGTTGCTTTACTTTTGGTAGGGTCGTTTTATCTGAACGCAATGAACAGCCTTCACAGTTATCTTTTCTTGAGTCGTTTCATGACATTGAACATATCTGTATCTAAAGGATATATGTTAGAAACTTTGATCTTGAAAAGGGTACGCCAATCGCGCCTTGCTCAAATTAATTCAGCAAAAAATAAATTCAACGTCAGGTCATTCTTTTTTAAAAATAATAAATACATCTATGCTCAGATAAACACAAGTAAATTCAAATGAACGCTGTGTATCACTATCCATATCATATTCAATCGTAAAGGTTGTATGTGCGAGGTGTTTGCAGGCAAAACATTTACAATTAGTGTCAGTGACCGTGTATTCATGCAGAAATAAATGTGTCCATCCGCATGGATCTCACGAACTCCGTATCACATTTACTGTAATGGATACTGTGGTGCACAAAGTTTATTCACTGTAATGCAAGTAAAAAAAGGAGGACAAAGCATGTCCATTGCGTTATACCAGTCAGCCTTCTTTAAAAGGCGCTGTAGCACGCCGTTCTTACTGGCCCACATAAAAAATATGTGTTACCAATGGCTAAATAACACTGAATCAATAAAAAGAGTTCTAAAACGAATGTACATGATTCGTTTAAGCCGAGCGAGTCCAATTCCCATTGTGTGGCCATTTTAAGGGGATCATTTTAAAATGGCCGCTTGAATATCAATCTTTATTCAATACTTAAAGGCCACAGGCCTGTCGTACAATTGGTACATGCAATATTTACAAATTTGTACAAATATGTCAGAAAAAATCATATAATTCTCTGTCAAGTAATGTTATATGATATCTTCAATAACACATATGTCATTAATACCAGTATAATTTACTTTAGGATATTTTGTCTGTGCAAGGAGGCATAATATATGTACATAGTAACATTTTGCAGAATATTACAATTTGAGTTTGATAGTAGTGCATATAATTTCATAACGTTAGGATATCTGAAATAATATGCTTTTAGATATTTTGCTCTAAGATGTAAGTATAGCGGACACACAAGTAAAAAGTGATATTCGTCTTCTATTAAATTCAAGTTACAGAGATTACATATTCTTTCTTCTCTTGGTATCTTCATATAGCGTCCTGTCTCAATAAAAAGTTCATGTGAGGAACATCTAAAACGTGACAAAGCTATTCTAATTTTTTTAACAGTAATCTTTGATAGATAATCCTCCATGATTATTTCAGATTTAATCATTTTGTAATAGAAACATTTGTTTGTTAGGGCCATCGATGTTGTCCATGTCTGCAAATACATATCCTTTAATCTCTGAGTTAATGAAAGTATAAAAACATTTATTGAATACACATTTTGGTCGTTCCAAACATGACCAAAACCACAATTAAAAAGTAATTCTCTTACACCTGTCACCCAATTTCTTTTACCATTGTTATCAAACAACATCATCATGTTATAAACCTTTTTGGGCAATCTGTATGAGGGCATGTTAATAAGTCTAAGCCAATACTTAATTACTTTTAAATTCGAATGTACATATATAGGAAATCGTCCACATTCTCCATACACCATCAGACTAGATGTGTTTATCTTAACACCCAAATACTTTTTACAAGCATATAAATGAATCTTTTCTATAGCATCAAAATGTTTTAAGCCCCATACTTCTGACCTATATGATAGGATTGGGAGTATCTTTACATCAAATATTTTAAATAAGGATTGATATGAAATATTTCCTAAAACTTTCAGATTCTTGGTTATACTAATTAGAACTTTCTTTGCTTGTACTGCAGCTTGGTTTGTATGTTTATGCCATGACAGGTTTCTGCTAAAGTAAACACAAAGATATTTATAGAATCCTGTAGTTTCTATTTTTTCTCTCTTAAAATACCATTGTTCATTTCTTGATAACTGACTTCCATGTTTAAATACAAGAACTTTCATTTTATTCATAATGTAGTTAAGGCGATCTGACTGACGTAACGTTACCTAAACACTCAGAGTAGAGTTTTAAATATGGTACATTGGTGGAATGGTCAATCATCTTGCTGTCTGAACTCATCGCATACAACTAGTACCTACAAATCTACCTCCCGCGCTGAAGAGTTCCACAAGATTGTCCTTTATGTGTCGCACCACAGATTCAGATGTCCGATCCTAACCGGTGGAAAGCGGAATATCATACTGTGTCTCTGCTTCTTAACCAATGAAAACTCATTTTTCATTGGCCATGTCGACCAAGTGACTTCAAAGATCTAGGGATTTTACTCTTAAGGGTCATGCTCATTAGCATATGTCCTTCGAATATGTCTGATGTAAATAACACAACTGAACTTCTTTTGGGATGTGTCTTTAATTTGGTCTTCTTTTTTTTAAAGCATGTTTATGATCAATAGTTTATTTTATCATTATGACGTGTCATTGGCCGATTTCAAGCGTAAAACATCAGAGGTAAGGATTGGAAATCTGAAGGGAGTAACCTCTGTGGGAAGAGAATGGGTATACCATGATGATCACTTACGGCCTGGTCTTTACAGGCAGACAAAAATGATCCGATTTTGTTTTTTTATTTACGATATTATTTTTTTGTGGTTAATTCATATGGTTAAATTATCCCCCATACCAAAGGTACCTTTTAACTATGGGATAAAAGATATGCTTTGATTGTTTTCAATTGGGCATTTTGGTATCATCCGGTAACAAATTTCAATTTGATGACAAGGAGGTTATTTTCAAGGTCATGGCAAGGGTGTATTTGTTTAAATTAATTTAAGCCTCATGAGTTACAGGACCCATGGATATTTTTTTCTGATTTGTTTATCTTGATTTAATATTAATAATTGTATATTTGTTCTACCAACTGAGATTAATTATTTTTCTTCCATATACAGTACTTCGAGCTCCGCTTTGATTCCTACTGGTTACGTCTCTTCGTTACCATCGTCGCCATGTGTCAAAAGGTAAGAAGTGACATGTCGTATCTGTCAGTACCCGGGTTTTAAAAACAAATCTATATTATTTTTGTAACTGTAGACAAACCCTATTGTGAACTCATTAAAGTCACAGCACGACATCCAAGTGATAATGGCCAATATACGTGACCATCACTGAGGTGATAGAAATACATTAGTGTAATGTCAAATACATTTTGCTCCCCGACTAAACTCATGTGATCATATATTGCATTCCTGCATTTATTAACTGTGGAATTAGTTTTGATATGAAACTATGTATACTCGAATGTAAATGTAAGGCCAGTTTGGAAAAAATCTTTAGTAATCCTTGCAACACCTGCTTCTGAAACGTAAAATAAATACTTGTAATTTACTTATTATGTATAATTCTTATATATTGTCATTACAAAGTAAATGTGATACATTGAAAAGAATACAACTTTTTTATGCTGGTTGTTTACTTATAGATCATATTCACGGCTGTCGTGTTTCTATCCCCGGCTCTATCAGTACAGACAGGTAAGTGAACACAAAATTTATAATTCTTGAAAATATTCCATTCGACGTGTAGGGGTTACGGCCCATTCGCACTAGGAGAGTTGTTGTTACAATTTGTAGTATCAACATGTAGTATCGGCACAATTGCTATGAACATAAGATGGTAGATCGATACAGCATGGATGTTCTCACAGTCCAACTAAAGTTGGTTACTACAAGTTGTAACAACTCAACTCGCAGTGTGAACGGGCCTTAAGACCAATAAGATAATCTGGGAAAGAATCACTGTTTTAGAGTGGGGATACCAGGTACCAACATGGTGAACATGAACTGCCCATCATTCACACTTTGCATAGTAGCGAAGGAGAGTCAAAATTGGCAGCACAGGCCCTTTGGTCATTGATATTGACGCGCCAATATAATTTTTGAGGCTCCCTTATGCAATTTGACATCATCAGAATTGTTTAACTTATAATGAAGCTTAAATGTGCATCCATTGTGTTGTTGAGGGTCAAAAAAAGGTTAAAAAGGCTGTTATTTTATCGAGAAGTACTGACTGTTGCCGAAAATCATAATTTTACTGATTGTCGACTCAGTAAAATGACGTCATAATCGAAAACCGCAAAATGCATTGCGATTGACGCGCGTCAATCTGTCAAACGTAATTTTGGAAACTTATTTACAATAGGCAAAAAGACAAATTTGGGTTGAAGTGTACTGTGTATGTAAATGGGACGTGAAGTTCTGGTTTCTGCACATGTATAATGATATTTCTAGATTTCCATTGAAACTAGTAAGTATGATATGTTTAGCGATGAATATGCAAGTATAGTACATATATGGTATTAATGTACGTATGTAAGTCAAATAAAAATGTATGAAACACAATGGATGCACATTTAATTACGATTCAACGGTAACCGTCTTAATCTTTGACACAATTTCAAAATGTACGATGATCCACATCTAAAGAGGAAATATTTATATTCCAGCAAGCAATCTCCCATTTTGGGTTTCTGTCGTCATCGTTGGGACTGTTGGAATAATATACACCGCCATTGTAAGTTAACAAGAAATTGTTGAATTTGATGTAAATGATTTGTTTCAATATTTTCCTCTATATAATATGTTTAGTTTTATAAGCCTTTGCGTATTCAGTAAGATGCACTTTCTACAGGAATTTTCAAGCTTCTAAACACGACAATCAGAAATTGTGCTACACCGTCACGAAACAGGTCAATCGAAACAAAATACCCATGTTATGTGTGCAATGTCATGACCTCAATTTCATCCAAATAATGATCTACTGTAGTTCAGAACCAAGAGCATATTTGAATGAGCTTTTTAGATTTCATAATCCATGTTAAACCACAATGCATGTAATTATTCAAGCCCACGGCGTTACATTATCCATATTGCTAATATAAAGTAATAACTAGTCGCCATTTTTCAGGCTGTATTGATAAGGGATATAATTTAATTTGCACAAAGACTTGTCAATGAATATGAATTTAAATGCATGAATTCTAACGACACGGCTGCGACAAAGACGGTGGTAATGGTATAATGGAGATTTATTGAACAGTTCGAATATTAAAAAGTGGACCAAACTAATCCAAGGACATATTATTAGCTCATCAGGCCTGAGACAGGCAGACTCCTTGGCCAATGGGGATTGTAAATTGTAGATTTCGTGACCCCGTGACCCCAGATGGGGTCGCAGGGGTCACATCCTTAACAACCTATTTTCATCTTCTTCTCCAGTTCCAAAAGGTCTAGAGAGCTGAAAAGTTGTGTGCAGACTCCTTGGCCAATGGAGATTCTAAATTGTAGAATTTGTGACCCTGTGACTCCAATCTAGGTCACGGGTCACGACCCAAAACCCTATTTTCATCTTTATCTCAAGTATGTAAAGCTCTAGAAGGTGAAATCTTGTGTAGACACTCTTTGGTCAAAGGTGATTCTTAATTGTAGGATTGATGACCCTGTTACTCCAAATGTGGATCACAGGGGTCATGATTTTAAAACCTGCTTTTTGCTTGTTAACAATATATTACTTGAGATAATTTTTTTAATTCATACAAGGCAATATGTGCATATCAAGTGACAGTTCTAACGCCACATATACGACTAAGGCATTTTTATACTGTCAGTTTGCATATTGTTACCTCATTTGTCACGAATCGAACCCTGTTGAAAGTTCAAATCTGCAAATGTAACGTCGTAATTATAAAGGCTCAGTGGTGCAACAGAAATGTATTTCAATTCATAGATAATACTGAGCAGCTGCATTTCGAAAGTGTGTTCAACTACTTAAACTAGTATACTATTGAAAATGTCATGTGCTGTTTGTGATGTTAATGTAACACAACATATTCTAAATTCATACCTCACAGCAGGGACCTTATATACAGGGACTCGTCTCTTCTGCTCATTACATTTCTACTGACCTCGCCTCGTCGCGCTTCAACGCACAAGCGACTGGGTGCTTGCGTAAGCGCTTATTTTATTATCGCAGTATATTGTTGTTACCAGTTAGTCTCCGTGTCTTGCCGACTCGCTCGTGCGTCGATCGGCAATCTTCGTAAAGTCAAGAAACATAAGAGTAACCTCCCTTTGAGACTGTTGATTGTAATGATATATGAAATATACCACTGTGCGAAACATGTATTATGTAGGCCTAATATTGCCCATATGATTATTCTACTTTTACGAACTTTGTGTAAATTAATGTATAACCCTCGCTCTCGTTCGGTCAATATACGAACATTTTTTGTGTAAAACGTAAAGTGATATGACACACTTCCTTGGGTAATAATATGTAAATAATAAAGTAATGATAATACTATATACTATAATGTTAGGTAACCTAGTGATTTGGAATTAGTGATGGTATCCACATGTATTATTCTATTATTTTTAAAGTTGATTACTGTTTATTGTCTTGAGAAAAATAAATAATACTTATTAAAAAGTAATTATTTATTATTTATGATGTTGCTACAAAATGACAGAAAAGCCATTCATCAAGGAGTTCATTTAAATTTTATTATAGACATATGTTGACTTATTGAAGTCCTTACATCTTTGAGATGCAAGTAAAACCCTGCTAAAACCAACAATGTCAGTACCCTTCGAACCATTCTACATGAATGTAGGAAAAACAGTAACAAGAAAAAAGTAACCGGAAAAAAGTAACCGGAAAAAAGTAACGTATCCTAGAACTGTGCAGACAAGATGGCGGACTGGCTATTTTAACTGCAAAGTACGAGCGTATTACATGCTGGCTACTTAATTTCCCCTAAAATACCAGCTTGACGCAGACGCATCAGAAAACTATTCATATTTCGCTAAATTAATATTTTAGAACTTATTGTCTTAGGTAAAAGTAAAAGTTTTGGATTTCCCTCGAACCATTATACACATCATCTACGCTCCTTACAGACAAGATGGCGGACTGAATCATATTGTTCATATAGTGATTAACTGGATATACTAGTGTGCTACGCCAGTAATTAGCGCAATACGGGCGCCAAGTAAAGATGTGCGTTGGACCATGACGAGGGGAGCTCCACGAGATAATTGCTTAGTTGCTAATCCCTGTCTATAAGGGTCCTGCTCACAGTTAATTGGGTCAGCTTGCAGCTCGTCGAATAAAAATGTAAAATGCGTTATCAATAGCTTTACACTAATAGCTTACTTAATAATAAGTATAAAACAAATACATGTACATACTCTTTTAAACTTATTATTTAGTAAAAAAAGTAATGTTTGCCTATGTATTTGCCCGTTGTGAACGTAGACGATGAATGTCAATTTGAATGGATTTAAAATGTCAGAGGTGTAGACATTTTTGACCAGATAATACAGATAGCATATTCTTTCTACAGGGTGGAATACGAGGTGTGGTGTGGGTTGATGTCTTCCAGGCCGCCATCATCATTATAGGTATATTCGCTGTGTTGACAAAGGTTCGTACTTTGTATCAGGCAGCTGAAAATAAAAGCTGATTCGATACACGAGAACACTATTATAATAGTAAGAGTAATGGATCTTGTTTCCATTCTAGAATAGCACGATCAGAGCCTATTGACTGGTGGTGTGCACTCAAGGGTCAATCAAATTTACATGAGAAAACATTATAAAGAAGGATATCGAATCGCAAGAACCTCCCCTCTTGACCCGCCACTAATCTCACGTCACTCAAGTGTCTTCTTAATGTATATTTTTGAAACGCCACTACGGTCACGTTTGCATTTTACTCATGGCAAAAGTGAGAATATTGTTTCAATGAATATGCATGTCATCATTATCGATGTACCTACTGTTATATAAGAAAAAGTTGCAAATGGTATTTACAACCATGAACTGCTATTTACTACGAATATTTCAGTACCACTGGGTAACGCGAGTTGAGGTATAAATTCATGTAGACGAAATATTTTGTCCTGAAGATGTATGTTTATGATGTAATATTTGACATATCCACAGGGTATTCTAGAAATTGGAGGGCTGGAGACAACGTGGTCTATAGCTAAGGAGGGAGACAGAATCCAGCCAGTAGAGTGAGTGTACAGGACACCAAACTCTTTAAAGGGGCTGTTTCATGTTTTCTAATAGAAATTAAAAAAAGGAACAGAAATCTAGCAATAACAAAACAACCATCCTCAAGCAAAACATATAGTTCTTTTTTTTAAAATGTTTATTCTTGGAAGAGTACATTCAACAATTGACATACGTGTATTAATTGGTTAACATGGCCAGGATATTTTAGCTGCATAAAGACAAAGCAAAAAAGTAAAAATAAACATAAAAAAACACACAAAAAAACAAAACATAATTCATCATTCACACCCATTCAAACACCCATTCACACAGACTAGAAGTTTATTAATTCTGTAAAGTATTCGACAAAAACAAAAGGAGGATGATATTACAGCAATTAGGTATTCAGAAGATTTTCATAGAGTGCCCATTTCATGTAGAATTCTGTATATTTAGCTTTGTTGAAGTGTCTAGTTTTTTCTATTTGGTAGTAGAATATAACATCATTTTGAAAATGTTTTAAGTTTGGTAGCTTATTTTGAATTTTGCATCTATAGATGCGAAATTTGGCTAAAAGAATTATCAAGTACAAAATTTCATCACTTTGGAAGTTTGGAGAATAGCCAAAAAGGATAAGGTCTGTGGTTAGATTTATCTTGGAAGTATGTTTACATTTTTGTTTTATCCATTCTGAGAATCTTTTCCAAAAGGTTCTACTAAATCTACAGTCCCATAATAAATGATAGATAGATTCTGGCTCAGCTTTACAAAAACTACATAAATTATTGTCAACAATATGCATCTTCAATAAGTGCGTATTTACAGGTAAAATCGGGTGAAGCAGTCTGAGCTGGAACCATCTTAATTTAGGGTCTGGAGTAGTTTGGTGAGCTTTAACAAGAGTAAGAGGCCAGTTTAAATTGATTAAGAATTCCTCTTCCCATTTTTCAATAGCTTTTACATTGTCTTCAGATTGAGTTATAATAAAGTAGTATTTCTTTGAACCCTTTTTACAAGAAAAAAGATAGCTAATTGAGACATTTATGTTGTTTGTTATTTCCAAGTGAGGTTCTTTTTTAATACCCAGGTATGTCAAGTAATTATTTACTGATCTTAAAATACCATAGAATTCTAAGAAATTGATAGGAAAGTATTGATCCATTCCTCATCTTCGAATTCTTAAAAGATGTTCACGTTTAAATGGTTTTCTTTTTGTACGTGACACCTTTTTTACGAGTACTGAAAATCGGGTTGTAAAGTGGGTTGTTTATACACTCTTAAGTACAAATAAACTGTATAAACTTTTATTATAAATGGCAAATTTAAACAGTGCTACGGTGCCTTTAACGTGTAGTTCAACAAAACTCGCGCTATGCACTCAACCTGAACAGCAAATCATTGGGATGATAGCGTGATCGCGGTTGAAACAATTTTACAATAATTTTGTTAACATACAATTCTCATATTAAATGATTGATTATTTTGACACTTCAGTTATGACCCCGACCCGAGGGTGCGTCACTCGATCTGGGCGCTAGCTGGGGGTGGAATGTTCTCCTTCTTCGCCTACTCCTTCGACCAGGCCGCCATGCAAAGAATCTCCGCCATACCTACCATCACAGGTGCCAGGATGTACGTTATATGCTTAGAGTTCTATCTGCAAGATTCCCAGCTTGTTTTGTGTGCATTACATGAATTCAAACACACTTTACTGATATTAAAACTTATTTATAATAAAGTGACAAATAACTTATCGTTAGATAAATCTACAACTTCATGTTTTGCAATCTCTTCCCACAGAGGTTACTTTACTCCCTTCAGATTTGCTATAGTAACCTACGATATATTTAGGCTAGAAATGGAGAATCTGATTGGTTGGATCAAATGTTATCTATGCAACATTGTTTCAAACTGAACATTCCGTAACTGTCGAAATGACTAGATTTGCTTCATATGTGCGCACAAATTGTGTACAAGAGTGTACAACGTGGTTTAATTGGGCAAAAGAAAGGACGTTACCAGTGTTGCAAACTTTCACCGCCAGGGGACTATGCGAGCACAGTGAAATATCGCCGATATGTAGGAGAGGTTACGATAGAAAATCTTAATTATTACTCGCCCGTGTAAGATACTGCAGTGTAATATTTATACGGCAATATTAAACTAGTGTAATACCGCCGCACATATGACGTCACAATAGTTTGCGGTTATGACGTCACAATGAGAGTAACGTCGTCACAATGGCATCGGGTTTGCTGGAATCATAGTTTTGAGAGCCATGTCGGCTAGTTTGCTGGATTATTGGTGGGCGAGTAATAAACAGAATACTAAACTTCCTTCTATTTAATACCATTTTTATTAAACTCGTGAATGATTGGTATCAAACTCGCTTTCGCTCGTTTTATACAAAATCATTAACTCGTTTAATAAAAATGGTATTAAATAGAAGGTCGTTTAGTATCCTCTATGGGAGTAACATCTATGGGAAGAGAATGCCTGTCATGACGTGACGTTTTCAACTTTGTAACGTCCATAAATCGCTTCATTTCTCACCGTGTCGTTTTCAATGAATGTTCTCTAGTCTTTCTCACATTGTAATTCACTCAGATGTATAAGAGATGCGAACTAGGTAATATGCAGTCTAATTAAAATCAGAACAATTGCATTCCGATCTGAGTAATGTTCTGTATGGGTCATATGTGGTGACATTTTCTGTGATTTTACTTTTTATAAATGCAACCAATCACACGTCTTCATGCAAGTGAATTGTGCCAACGATTTTCTTGTCTCGTCAATGATTGGCCGGAGTAAAAAGTCAAAAGATATGACCCCTGCAAAAAGAGTTCAGACGGAGGTACGAGTGATTCGATCGATCTGATTGTAATGGGTGTGGGTGATATATTATATAACTTTTCACTTTATGTTAACTTATATTGCTGAATTGAATATATATAAATCTGTAAAAAAAAGTAACGAAGAGTTTCCCTTTTAGCGCGTATGCAGTGAACATCATTGTCGTCAGTATCTACATCATACTTGTGTGCTTCATGGGGACTGTGGCCTACAGTTACTTCGCTACAGTTGGGTGCGATCCATTCAAATCTGGAGCCTTGTCAAACAGGAACCAGGTAAATAATATATACTTGTTTTTTGTAGTTTGAGAAACCAAGCATTGAAATATTAATATTAAAACTGACATACCTTTGTTCATAAAACATGCATAAACATCGTAAGCGTGCATTGCTTTGATATACATTTATGCTTTTGACCCAACCCTATTTCTACATATAAGGCTCGATTACCAGCGAAATATTTTAATTCCCTTTGCGCATGCGCAATAATCAGTTAGTAAAATTCATTTTGTATAGGATTTCTGTAGAGAGAGTAATTTATATCCGTTTAACTAAAGAACCGCTCAGTGTAACTAAAATCTCTTATTATAAATACCTAACTATAATCTTTAAGTAGATAGTTTTTGTTTTAAGATGCCATAGATTCAATTGATTAATGTCTAAATAGGTTAGATACATGCTTTCAAAGATAAGCTTGAGTATTGTATAATAATTGTCAACGAATATGGAAGTTTATTATTACAGTTGTTCTCCTAAAAATGAAAAGGGAGACTACGGTTTTCAATGTCAATCACGTACTATTTGTGTCACTCTTTCAAATACGCTACATATCCCCTTGTCACACAAACAAATAACAGCGACTTTAAACTATGATCTTTTGTTAAAGAACTTTTTTCCTCAGTTAAATACAATTCTAAAAATTACAGGACTATTTTGCCTGGTGAAACTATGAGGATTCGTATTTTCATTTCACTTTATTTGACTCAATCAACTATATTTTATTATATTATTATATATTATATATTTTTCGGTTAAAAGTGAAATTCGTCGGCATTTTTTCACTTCAAACAGACTATAGCAGGTTGTTTGACCCGTGCATTCAATGAATCATATTTGAAACATAGTAAAAGTTGCACTTATCACCCTGAAGATGTTTTAATGTGAGGAAATCATGAACAGGTTGTTATGTGTGTATTGTGCATGTGTACTGTTTATACCTTGTTATCTTTATGTTTCAGTTAGTACCTTACTTTGTGATGCAGTTATTCCATGATCTTCCAGGAATGGCTGGTCTTTACCTGGCGACAATATTCAGTGGCTCATTAAGGTAGGCATTGTTTTATTGGAGTATGTGACGTGAACAAAGAAATGATGTTGAGAGAATATTTGAATTGTTCCTAACACATACTGACAAATACTAATATTACAAAATAAGACAGGATTGCAATTATATAGATTCTCGCTATGAAATGTTTCCTTGTATATGTCAACCAAAATATCCCGAAAACTGTTTACACCATTTTAGTCAAACTTTTAACACTTTATCAATACTAATAATGTTCAATTTGGTAATTTGATGTCTCTTTGAATGCTCTCTTCTAGGCTTGTTTTCACTAGAGACCGAAAATACGCTTCGTTACATTTATGTATCCGGAAATGTCACCGACAATCACTTATTAAATTGCATAAAGGATTTGATTTCGGATTTAAATCCTCTAAACCAATGGACCTCGTCAATCAGGAAATTAAACACTGTATATACCCTGGAATGTGTGCAGTATGGTACATTATTGTTTCCAGTACAGTGTCATCAATCATCAACGGTCTGGCAGCCAACACCATCGAGGACCTACTCAGGTACCCCTTCAAGAAGTACAACTCATCAGAGAGCACCAAGCTTTTGACAGCAAAAATTTCAGGTAGGTTTGTCTTGAACTTTGGTCTAAAGGTTAGCTGGTAACCCTATCAAACAAGTCGTTTGATATAAGAGTCAGTAGTTAATGACTATGTAGTCTTGTTGGTACTAAATCTGAGCACTCTATTCCAGTATGTTTCTATGGCGGCATCTGTATGGGACTTGCTTTTGTTGCTCGGGAATTCCCTGGTTCTGTTATACAGGTAAAGCTTTTGGTATTTCTAGTGGTCTACAATATCATTATATATCCAATACGTTGTAAATATTGCCAGTAGTATGCCTAAATTACATATACACGGTAGCTGTATGTCCTAACTAAAGTCGTAGTTTTCTGAATCAATCATAGATTGTACTAATATGTCTTAATTGTGATATAAGATTGACTTCTATTTTTTCCAAATATATTTTCTAGTGTACAACATTATCACTTTGTATCTAAAACGTTGCAAATATTGTCAGTACACTAAATTACATATCCGGTAGTTGTATGTCAAAACTGTCTTCGAAACGTTTTGAATCAATCCCTGATTAATATACCAATACCTTTTAAATATGCCATTTTACAAAAAAAAAATCCAACGGAAGCTGAGTGGCTCTGTTGTAGGAGGGGCTGGGATTTCGCTTCATCGTAACAGTGTACGTTGCAGTGTCGTCATAGTCACTTTCAGCAACATTCAAAATATATGTAATTTTGTTAGGACCATTTACTGATAATTTCTCTTTCAGACTGGCATTGCTCTACTAGGAGCTCTTGGGGGTCCTATTGTCGGCTTGTTCTTCCTTGGTGCTACACTCCCGTGGCCTAATAAAATCGTAAGTTAGCAATAAAGTGTACTATACATTATTGATTTGACATATTGAGAAGCGGACAATGTAATATAATTCAGATACGGTTTATCAACAGTATTCCCATCTCGGTTTCAAAGCACAAAGATGTGAAATTTTACAAAACTCTAAGATTAAAATATCAATAAAAACAACCATAGATTCAGTTGTTTGAAAGTTTAGAGAGGGGATTTTTTTAAAAAGAATGAATTAATTGTGTGGTCCGTGTGTTTACGAAAATTAATGTATTTTATCTCCTTCAAATGGAACACATCATTCGCAAAACGTCCGAAAGAGTTATTTAAACAAAATATTATTCATTTATTCCGAAAGAGTTAACAGTAACTTCTTAGTCGGGTATACGTCGTCATGCATGCGTTATGTACTTGTACCCGTATCCTTAACTCATCTCAGACGGCTTGGGCTGTTACATGGTATTGTGTACAATCACGTATCTACGCTGGCAATCGAAATGGCTTCTAGCAAAACTCACCCGCTTACCAAGTACACTTTGGCAGCTGAAACCCAACCCAAACAGGCAAGGTTGTAAAGACCAAGTAAGATAGTGAAAGTTCATAAAATAATCAGGCAGAGCCGTACCGAATGTGAACTCAACTCCGCCGTTCGAAGCGCTCGTAAAATACCCAGGCTAAGTAAGTAAGTACCGTAGATAAATCCAGAGTATGAGTACAGTTTTATTGGAGCTTATACCCTTCAGTAAATCGAGGTTAAATGGTTGAGAAAATTCACGATTAATATGAATAAAACTGGGTAGCACAATCTCAATGTTATATTCTTCGTTCCAGGGTGCGACTGTAGGCGTATTTACGTCCCTGGTATTTAACATTTGGCTGAGTACGGGGGCAGTTCTTTACGGACAGAAGCCTGAGATGTTACCCCCAGCCCCTAGTAACTCTTGTCTCATCCTAGAACCCGGCAACACCACTGTCTCATCTCTCCTTGTCAATCTTACATCTACCACGTCTCTTCCAGAGTGAGTTATTTTACAATTTACCCCGCAAGTCATAATTCGCGCTAGTCTCCATCAATGACTAATTTAAACCTCGCTGCGTGTCGTTAAAGGGGCAGTAGCACGTTTTTTTCGCTCAATTAAGTCGATGAAATGTATCTGAAAAATAATTTCACCAATCGTAAAACACTCTCTTTGGAAAATCAATTTTAAAATGAGTGTACATGGTTCCGTAAATCCATGGGAATCGTTTTTTTCATTCGAAATAATAAATTGTGTTCACAATAAAATGGCCGCCATGCAATTTTTGCTTTATACGCAACATAGTTTTTACCACTACAGAAAATTGGTTTGTGTAATAAGATGTTTTACCCACTAAAGTTAGTTTAAATGACATAAACTATCATTATAAATGGGAAATTTGAAAAAATAAATTTTGCAAAAAACGTGCTACTATCCCTTTAAACCTTGCTGTATTTCGTTAACGTCTCCGTGCTACCGTAGTGCTCAGCGCGCACTTTAAAAGTTCAGATGAAGCGCTGCTACGCTAGCATAGAAAAGTTACTGACTCAAATTAGCCACTGATTGAGACTGACTGGCGCGAGATTTGACATCCAAAGGAATATTATAGAACATTTTCTTGTGATCATCTGCATTTGTGATAGGACATGAGCATTATCTACCAGACTGAGTGTAACAAAGCAAATTCCAAATATTCCAGATATTAACGTTTCACTACTTTGTATAGTTTTGCATTCATAAAATTTCCTATTTTTGTGTCCAGGAACAAGTATGCTTACATTGAAAAATGAAAGTCAGTAATGGTTATTGTAATGTGAGTAATTCCATTAATTTCTTTCAAGTGAACTGATGAAAACTTTCGTGAATGCCTTTCAACAAAAAGTCACTAGTTACAGCAGTATGAACCTTCAGAATCAGATTTTGTTTTAAATGATTGATAGTTGCTTACTGACGAATTCCGGTCCGTACGAAGTTGCTTACTGACGAATTCCGGTCAGTACGACTGTAACGACACCTCTTATTCATAGATCAGTGGTTAAGAATTGAACTAAAAATGATCTCAGATTTATTTCCAAAATCGTAATATTGCCACAGCATCAAATGTCCGGTATATATGTAGGGATGCAACACTATTTGTACTATGTATGTTTGGTCCAGTTATTGCTTTGTAATTCAAACGCATGCAAATCCAGCTCATGTTTGATGATGTTGAAATACATGGATGTTTAATAGCGTGATCTACTATGTTGTGTGCCCCAGGGTAGTAAGTGAAGCCCCGGCCCGTACAGTGTACGACATCTCCTACCAGAATTACGGTCTAACAGGATGGCTCGTCACTTTCATCGTGGGACTCATCGTCAGTTTGCTTACAAGTGAGTTGCGTTACAGTGGTGCACCTACTGTTTTCTCCTGGTATATACCGTATTTCCTCTAATTGGGGCCGGGCCACAAATAGGAGCCGGGCCTCTAATAGCAGCCGGGGGGTAAAGGTACCTAAAGGTGAATAAGAGCCGGGTCTCCAATAAGGTCCGGGCCTCTAATAGGGGTCCTGTTTATATCGCATCAATGATCACTCCCTCTATCGATATATATTCCAATATATGTTCTCAGGCACAAGTGGATTAAACTACCATGCTAAATTCTATTTACGTCAAATGGCGAGGTGTTTGTGTTATTCTTAGAGATTTTAGTCAGTTATCAGAGGTTACAGGTCAAACCTACAAATAAAATAAGGGCCGGGTCTCTAATAAGAGCCGGGCCTCCAATAAGCGCCGGGGGATAAGAGCCCTTACATGTTAATAAGGGCCCGGGCCCCTATTAGAGGAAATACGGTATGTGTAACAGTGCAATGTATTTATTATGTGAGTATACAACGCAAATGGTTTCGTGTACCAACCTATAGAGGTCAAAGTGAAATTGTTATTACAACAAAGGCAAATTCTCAGCAAAAGTCACCAACAACGCAAAAAGTGGATAGGATTACCATTGATGTTCACAAATCAGTGTGACCACCGCGAGCATCAACATATAATACCATTTTTATTGAACTCATGAATGATTTGTCAATTTGGCATCAAGCTCGCTTTCGCTTGTTTAATACATAATCATTAACTTTTTCAATAAAAAGGGTATTCAATTGAAGTTCGTTTTGCATCATCTATCTATTAAATACTTCAATTGTAAAACTTTGGGTGGTCCTGAACTTTCGTGTTGAGTATATTGATGAATAGCCATCTGTAAACTTCATAACCAGGTGTGCTTTCCTCTTCTTCAGGTAGATGGAGTCAGCCAGTCTTGGACGAGAGATACTTTTTCCCTTGTTTTAGAAAAGTGTGGAAATTCAACAATACATACACAATCACTGTAAGTATTGCAGTCTCATATTATAATATAAAATGTTAGCTTGAGTTCTTTTGAAGATTAACAATTAATATGTTAATATATGTTCAAGTGAAAACTGTATCCTTAGCATTGTGTTTATGTATATGATACAACATGCCAAAGGATTTTTTAACAGATTTAAAACCCAATGGATAAACACACAAGGGGTGTCAGCCTTTTTAATAAAAAAAACCCCTTTAGCATGTTTAATCAAGAGCACAAGACGACTTCAAGCTTAAATGTTCTGTTCGGCTGATCTAAATTCAAAACAGTGTTGACAAAAAGCAAAAAGAGTCGTCCGTAAATTATCTCTCGCCGTTGAATCCAAAACACAGGCCGAAGGTATAAGATGGATTAACGAACCCATATAGTATGCCGCAGTGTGAAGCAGTATGGAGGTTTCGGGTTCGAGACGGCTTTGGGGTAAAACATTTGCAGATTGGCATTTTAAATGAGTTTTTTCAATAGATTCAGTCATACACATACTAACTTTATCTTAAAGTTGACATCTCAGCGTTTAAGTATTTTATGCATTATCCCGGGATTATAACATAATCCCGAGGATTGTGTGTGTAATCCATGGGATAATACATTCCCATTCGATTTATGAAACATACTGCGATAAGCATAGTATCCAGACGTAATGGAGGTTTTCACGCAGGCTCTCTTTTTTTTATTATAGAAGGAACATCCAATGGTAAAACATTTTAAGTTGTTGTTTTAAATATAAGCAAGATATCTACAATTAACATTTTCTCACAACTACAATTGTACCACACTTATTCTCCCAAGTAAGTGGTGCTTTATAACATATCTCTACATGTCTAACACGGGCTTTGGGTAATCTTATTCTTCTTATACTGCTCACAATTTTCTTCCCCTAATCACATCAACGTGCATGTTCATATTCAATAGATATGACTCATTCACGAGTGATATATGACCATGTAAAACATAAGTTAGCACCCTTCTTCCGGTCAGTCTCGGAACCTAGGAAACGCTGGATAGGAAAGAATTCCTTCATGTACGTAGTTCCTCTAATGCAGGCATCAATATGAGACAAGTCGTTAATTAATGTTGTGTAAGATCAAATCCTATCTTATCGTTAAGAACTGTTTATATAAAGAAATACTATTATGAACACCCTGAAACGTTTAAGTTTATATCATTGATGAAAACGTCTTGTAAAGTTCAATTAGAAAATTTGTCCATCTACATCCATAAAGCTTTTACACTTAGAGAAACTGTGTTGCTACCACCAAATGAATAAATGTAATATGTACAACAGGCCTGAGGCCTTTCAGTATGAAGAGATTGATTGATTGATGTAAATCACACTACTGAAAAAAATACAGGAATCGGCATATATATCAAATATGTTGACAGTTGTGGAAAACCAAAAAAAATCCTCAAATTTATTGACCAACACTTCTCATACACTTGGATAATTTCAAATAATTAAGAGATCCCTATCTAAGTTTACGGGAGCATAACATATATAATATAATAGTACGTTTTTGATTAAACGTAATTATTTATACTTACCTGTTGACCAGACCTACTATGCCTTACCTCCTATAGGTAATGCTATTTCAACCTTAACACAGACGAACTTGAAAGTGGAGTAAGGGATGCGTAAAATCCCTATCCAAGGGCAGGTAAGTCTGCCTGGTCTCGTGACGTCACTACCGGAATAAGCCACTCTCCGAAAGTCCCAAAGGGCAAGACAGACCAAGAGGGGAGGATGGGAGGGCCTAGAGCGTAGGTCTGGTCAACTGGTAAGTATAAATAATTACGTTTAATCAAAAACGTACTATTATTTAAATACCTATCTGTTGACCAGACCTACTATGCCTAGAATCCCACCGCAAGGAGGCGGGTCAGTAGATATTTGGTAGAGACGGGACCAGCAGCCAGCCCTGAGTGTAAGCTAACCTACGAGTCCTCCATCCAGTGATGAGGACAAGGTACAGCCCGGGAGATACTATCTCTACCGCTGAACGGATCGAAGAGACAACCCAGCCACTCAACTTCAGATCAACACATTACCCCCCAACCCCAACAGGGAGGGGGCGTAAGCGAAGCTAAGGAAAAAACCAACAACAGACAAGGAGCTAGGAACATAAACAAGTTTATTTACAATGAACCTTAAGGCTTCTAAGAGGGTTGAACCCTTCTTGGTCTGGTTGGGGGGACCACCTTCGCCCGAGCGAACACTTGTGGCCCCAGCCTAGAGATGCCCTCCAGATCAGCTGTGGAGACATCCCGTAGGTAATGGTTGGCGAAGACCTCTGACGAACGCCAAAAACACCCCGCCATGACATCCGAGACCGCGATGTTGCAGTGGATCTCATCTCTCATCTCATCCGCGGCCTTGTACGCATCGATGACCGCCAACCTCAGGTACACCCCCAACGCTCGCTTATCTAGCTCCTTAGTACTTCTCGGCGAATGAGGTAAAAACAGACGAGGCCTGCCATCTCTCAACCTGCGGGTACGTTGAACGTACACACTCAGGGCCCTCACCGGACACAGAGAGAGATCCACCTCATCTGAGTCAGAACCCAAGGCCGGAATAGAGAAGGTACGGCCCGCTTCATCAGCCGCCTGTTTTTTGCAGACAAAGTCGGGAGCTAAACCAAGAAAGGCTGAACCTCCCTCCCTGACCTCATAGCGTAGAAGGTCCGCTTGCAAGGCATGGATCTGAGAAATCCGCGCTGCGGAGGCCATGGCCACCAGAAAGATGACCTTGATGGTGAGAGGCAGGAGGGGTACGTCAGAAAGCGGTTCATACGTATCGGAGCGCAGATGGTTGAGCACAACTGATAAGTCCCACTCAGGAGGACGAAGCTTCGTCCTGCCGTCCACAGAACGGAAAGTTTTGACAAGGTCCTTGAGTACCGACACATCCAACCCTGGTGACCTCTTCCTGAGTATGGAGAGGACAGCAGACATGTTGGTGTTAATCGATGACGCCTTAAGATGCCTGGAGTTGCGTAGGTATACCAAGTACTCCGCCACCTGAGGAACTGAGGCACAGAAAGAGGCGAAGGCCTGCCACTGGAAAACATATAGTTTACTTGTGGTCTTCTTATGAGAGGTAGCTATGGCATTGACGACGCACCTTGAGTATCCACTGCTCCTTAGCCCTCTTTTAATACAAGCCAAGCGTGAATCGGAACAGGTTCCTGAAGACAGAGTCGCCGGAGAGGAACGAACCACGGTCGGGCTGGCCACCACGGGGCGACCAGAAGAAGACGAAGAACCAGAGTTGTCCCTATCTAGGTTGTCCCTATCTACAACTTGGGAGAGGATGGCCGGCGGCGGAAAAGCATAGGCGTCCATCCCCTCCCACTCTAACGAGAGCGCGTCTAAGCACATCACTAGGGGGTCCGGTACTGGACAGTCATAGGTCGGTAACTGGTGATTTAGACATGTCGCGAACAGGTCTATTAGAGGAGTGCCGAATTGAAGACACGACCCCTTGAAAACCACCGGATTCAGTTGCCACTCCGTCGGGGGAGGGGCATCTGGTCGCGACAGTGCATCCGCCAAGATGTTTTTGGCACCTGGAATGTGGACTGCTCTAATGTCCAAGTCCACCTCGTCCACCAGTTCGAACAGCTGGAGCGACACGCGTAGCAGAGACTCTGCCCTGGTGGACCCCTGCTTGTTGATCGACCAAGCAGCTGCTGAACTGTCCGTGTGGACTAGCAGACACTGACCTCGCAACCGTGTCTGCCAGTACTGAATATCTAGACAAACTGCGTCCAACTCGAGGACGTTGATGTGCTGGTTCTGGTCCGACTGAGACCAGACCCCCGCGACCTGCTCGTGACCCATATGCGCCCCCCACCCCTGGGTGGAGGCGTCCACAAACAGGTGAGCTGAGGGGGGACGAGGGCGAAGTGGAACTCCGGAGAACACACTCTCGTCCACCCGCCACCAAGCCAGGAAACGATGGAGATCTGGGGTTAAAGCTATGGCATGACGGCAACGCGTCTCCCTGATGTGGGGGTTCAGGAACACCTGTAACGGGCGAAGGAACAGCCTCCCCCTGCGGATCAGGCCTGAGCAGATGTTAGTAGCCACAACACTCTTTGCCACTGACGAAGGGTGTCGAGCGCGCGATCCATCAGATGATCGTAACGAGCCATCCGTTCCCTCGTGACCAACCCGTGGAACAGCTGAGTGTCTAGGATGGCCCCTAGGAACTTCAGGCGAGTCGCCGGAACCAAATCCGACACTAACCACCCCAGACGACAGAACAGGTTTATTGTGAACCTGAGCTGCGCCTCGAGCATGACAGGAGAATGGTGGTGAGCGAGCCCATCGTCCAAATACATTAGGAACTGAATGTCGCACTGGAGTCACCCGTGTGAATAGCCAGACGACGGACGAGATCCCGAACGGTAGAACGTTCCACTGAAAGTGTCTCCGTCCAGAATGAAACGGAGGTACCTGCGATCCCGATAGTGAATCGGAACGTGCAGGTACGCATCCTGGAGATCGAGAGACACTATGCAGTCTGAGCACTCCAGAGTTCGCATCACAGAGGGAAGCGTCAATAGTAAAAAATATGGCGGCCGGACGAGGTAGGAGCGGTTGAATACCTTCAAATCGTGAATGAGCCGCCATTTTTTCGAATTCCTTTTGGGTATGACGAATACCGGGTAGTAAAACCTGGGCGTAAGATGCGGGGTCAGGACCTCCTGCACCGCCCCTTTGGAGATTAAAATCTCCACCTGTTCCAACGTCAATTGGAGCCGGTCCCTTGCTAAGGGACGATCAGTTGGAGCACAGGTAAGAGGCGGAGGGGATGAGACGGGAATGCGGAACCCCTGACCCAGAATCCGACAAATGAATGGGTCTAACCCCAACTGCACCCAATTGCTGACGTAGTCCCGAAGTCGACCCCCCACTGAACCCTCTGACACTGTAACGAGTGGAGGAGGAAGAAGAGGGGGTGACCAATGGTCACTTCCTCCGCTTCCCTTTCTGAGTAGTACGACCTCCGGTGCCAGCGCGGGGGGACTTGGGGGATTGACCCGTGGATCCGCGGCCACGACCTCCCCAACTAAAGTCCGTTTTGGCCTTCTTAGGCGAAGGTTGGCCTCTGCCGCAACCTTGGCCCTGACGGAAGTTGGTTAGCGGACTGCCTCTGACTGACGAGCCGATTGGTCAGGTCCTGCTGCTGTGCCTCCTGTCGCGCCCTCAAAACCTCGGGGATCCGACCCGCAAACAAGGATTCAGAGTGGGCAGGGGCTTGTCAGAGAAAAGATTTCTGATCCGCGCTGATCGCCGAACGGTGTAGGAAATTGTCCCTACGTAGCACTGTAATGCCCGAAGAAATCCGTGAAGCAGATAACATGATCTTGGCAAGATCCGCCGCCACTTTGCCGAATGATTTGAACAGCACCGGTCACCCGACTCCATGCCAGCCTGTTTGGCACAGGCAAGCATCGCCTGACAGGTGAACGCCACGTTGTTGCCCAACCCTAACACTGTGCGAGCCTCTCTGTCGAAATATGTAATTTGCGCATCAGTAATGCGATGAGGCGCATCAGGGGCAATCAACCGAGACGCACCCTGATCAAGAGCAGGAGGAACAAGTTGGAAAGGAGTCGGGTACAAAGGCAAAAACCGCCAGCGCTCATCCGACACCATTAAAGCCGGGAGAAGACGGCCGGGAAGCGCGGAGGAGACTACTTGCTCCATATCCTCGGCGGCATCCAACAGGAGCCTATGCGGCGGAAGAGCGCGACGAGCGGCAGCTAAGTCCCCTTCAGGACAAAAGGAAGCCTTCCTGGCTGCCGACGAACGAGGTCCCGACACACTGACCTGACTGAGTGGTATCTCCGCGAATGACGCCACCTCTGACAGCATAGCGACTGGGCTGATAACCGGCGGATCCTCCGACCAATCCATACACTCCGGGTACGATATTGATGAACGGAGGGTCCGACACATCAACGAAGCGGACGTCACGCTCCGCCGAGTCTGGCAATGAAACCCGGGCGGGTGACACCACCGTGACCCGACGAGAAAGGGGTGTGAGGTGCACGCGAGGAGTTAGCGGCCCCGGAGGCCCTTAAGGACGTTGGACGCGAACCGTGAGACCCGCAGTTCGCATCGGGTTCACGAACCAGCGTAGCAGCGGGGCCGACGAGACTAGGCAAAGCCAGCGGACCCAACCGAGCATCCAGCAATGAAGACACCATGTCCTTAACGGACACGAGAAGGAGGTCAGGGTTGACTTTGTCAAACCTATCCTTCTTGGACTTCTTCTTCTTGCCCTTGGGTGTAGAGGGTCCGCAGACCTTCAGTCTCAAAGGCGACATGCGTCTGTCTGGCGAAGGTGGAGACAAAGTACGAGTCTGCGGACGAGAACGCGAACGCGAAAGGGGGGAGAGCGAATCTCTCGACCCCCTAACGGAATCAGATAGAACCGGCGATTCCCTGTCGAACTCATCCGTAAGGACAATGTCTACCCTCTCCTCTGGCGACGGGTGACAAATAGGAGACACCTCCCGACTCTTACTCGTTGAAGCGGAACGTTTCTGAAACGCAGCCCTATCGGCGACGGACTTGCGGATAGCCGACACATACGCTTGGAAGTCAGCGGCGGAGAGAGGAGCACACTCGACGCAACGATAATCTTCCTCGCAAAGATCCTTGCACTTCCTACACAAAAGGTGCGGATCCTTGATCGCAGATTTCCTCCCCCCGCAATTAGTACAAAAAGCCGAGTACATGACGGCGTAGGCGAATCACTAACCTGCGAGAAGGTGAGTGACCAAAAAGCGCAGCAAAGGAAAGGCAACCCTTCCGATAGCTAATTACCAACAAAAGTAGACTCACAAGAAACGCAAACGGCGAGCGGTTAAGTGAGTGTACGCAAGGCAACCAGCAGAAGCAGAGGCTCTGAACTCGAAGAGAACAAAGTCAACGTCAAAGAACAAGCGAGTCAAACAGAAACAAGCTTAAGACGAAGACCTAAGCGAATGCTTAGCAAAGCACGACAGGCGAAACCTCCGCAATAGTCAGGACTTAGGCGATGGACAAGCTGAAGCGAGTGATCTTTGCAAACCACTGGCGAGAAGATGCGAGTCAAGTAGAATCAAACCTATGGCGAACGACTAGCGAAGCGAAGCTTGACGAAGCTTAGCGAAGCGAAAGACAGGTGAAGCCTACGCTCGAATGCTTAGCGAAGCGAATGACAGTCGAACCCTCCGCAATAGTCAGGCCTACGGTGATGGACACGCTGAATCGAGTGACCTTTGCAAGCCACTGGCGAGATGATGCAAGTCAAGTAGAATCAAACCTATGGCAAATGACTAGCGAAGCGCATGCTTGACGAATGCTTCGCGAAGCGAATGACAGGCGAAGCCTACGCAATGTCGAACCTAAGGTGATGGACAAGCGAAGCAAGTGACCTTTGCAAGCCACAGGCGAGATGATGCGAGTCAAGTAGAATCGAGCCAAAGGTGAACGACAGGTAAACCAGTCACTAACGAAGCAAGTCACAAGCGAGAAGATGCCAGCCAAGCTGATTTCCACCTAAGGCCCCCTTAGGTGAATAGCTGGCGAAGCAAGTAACTGGCGAAGCTAGTAACTGCCGAACCCTTCGCAAGACAACGCGTAGTCAAGTGGATCAACCCTAAGGCGAATGACCGGCGGAGCGAATGACAAGCGTAGGCCTACGCAAGTCAGACGAGACGAAGCGAGTAAAAAAACCAAGGCGAACAAGGATACTGGCGGAGGGTCCGCTTAGGCCGTGCGAACCAAGCACTAACCCGACGCAGGTGAGAGAAAAACAAGCGACACGACTTGCACGTGCAAAGCATGCAACCACCCCGCCAGGCAGCACACACCTAGCACATGTCAACAAGGCCCCTTGTAACTCAACACCTGGTAGAAAAACAGATTGTCTAACAACCTGCTAACGACGAACGTAGTTAAGGCGTGAAAAGCATCTCTTAATTAAATAAGCAGATAAAATAGCAATAGCAACAAAGCGCTGACAAAAACCTAGTCACAGAACAAAACACGTCTGTCTTGCCCTGCAACAAATAGGAGAGTGGCTTATTCTGGTAGTGACGTCACGAGACCAGGCAGACTTACCTGCCCTTGGATAGGGATTTTATGCATCCCTTACTCCACTTTCAAGTTCGTCTGTGTTAAGGTTGAAATAGCATTACCTATAGGAGGTAAGGCATAGTAGGTCTGGTCAACAGATAGGTATTTAAATAATATAATATAATATAATATAATATAATATAATATAATATATCTTCTATTATATAATATATCTAATATAATATCTAAACATATTTGTTAACGCTGCATGAGTAGCAAGTGTTAGTTACTCTGATCATCAGTAAGTCTATATACTAATGATCATTTTTTGAGCGCCTACCCTAGCTCGCAGTTTCATAGTATTCTTGTTGGTGAAGTTCACTGACGCCAGCATGCTTCATAGAGATGTGCTTTTAGCATTGAACGATAAGTGTCAAAGTCGGATGTCTGGGGAGAAAGCGTTCCACAAGTTGGGAGCAGCAACATCAAATGTCGTGAAACTGGTCGGTAATGATCTAATTAGTCACTGTCATATATTATTGGTGTATTTATGTGTATGTATAGTATGTATGTATTCCACAAATTTGGAATATAAAGCAACATCAAATGTAGCGGAACTGGTCGGGAAGTGAGAGATATACGCTTTTGTAACCCATATTTTTCCGAGTGTATCGAATGATACCCTACACTTACGAGGCGCAGGCGAGTAAGGCCTTATACCCCACTTACGGTCGACTATTTAATATTTTTTTCTAAACAAATACAGCTTTTAACAAGCTTGTGTATGAAACTCCCGTGCTGCGTTTTATGGTTCCCCATGTTTGGGGCTCGAAATCTAATTGATATGGCCCAATGGCGGTATAGTCAACGAAGACGCACGTGCATCTCGCTGAAATGTACAGCTAACGCCATAAACTGCAAACAGAAGCAACTTTCGGTTGCAACTGGCCTCTTGGTGTAATGGTTAGTTCGTTCGGCCAAAAAGCAACAGGACACAGGTTAGATCCCAGGTATCTTATATGTTCATATATAATCTGACATTTTATAAAGTATCATCACTTAGATTTGGAAATTTAGAAAATTGACTCCATTGATTCCTCAGTTGTTAAAAAGTGTAGATATATGAGAAAAGTGTAGGTATATCAGAAAAATATAGGTGTATCGACTAATACACCTACACTTGTACAAAAGAAACCATAGCAACGAGACCGGAAGTGGGGTATAATGAGCTAATGAATCAGTCTGTTATATGTTTATATAATGTGTGCGTGTCTTAAAAATGTCATCTTATATTTACAGGATACAGAGGAACAAGATGACATTGCGAACATTGAAATGAAGGGACGATCTGTAAATACATAGGGTGAAGGAATCTACAACCAACATATCTCAGTTTTCAGTGATTTGATGAATTTCATATATTTCATTTCATGATAACAAGGTAAAGTTGATATAATAGATCGAGTTTAATATACAGTTGTACGTCTAATATCCAGTGCAAGCACTGCTCACCGGCGGTACATTATTATCCTTAAGGTATTGTACGTTCGGTTCAGGTACCCATTTAAACAGCTGGGTGGACTGAGTGCAATGTGGATGAAGTGCCTTGCCCAGAGACACAACACATTATGAGACCCAGGTCACACATGTCTGGCGTCTCCACCTGGATAACACCATGCACTGTGTTTTAAACCTGGAGCATGCGCAGTTATGTCTTACACGTCTATGGGCGTTTGCATTACTGATTTATTTACTTTAACTGGTAGGCATGTTTGAACAACTTTGGGTTTTTTGGTATGTGTGTATGTCATTGTTCAACATTGATCTTCGTGTTGACTGTTCATGTATGAATGCGTTTGTACATTTCAAGGAATTCCTATGAAGTATTGCTCATTCTCCATCCTGTTTTGTTTTGTTGTTATAGGAATGCATCATGTCAAACAAACATTAATTTAAGCGACAGCAACTATAGCTGCAAATCATTGTGTTAATCAGAAACACGCATTTGTAAAGTTTAAACATGTTTAATAAAATATATATTTGATGAGGCTTTTGTTGGCTCTTCTTTTGTTAGTTGATATCCCATGGTAATAGTAATTGACCTATTGCAGTGATTGCCATGGTTAGTCAAGGTCCGGAGTTCGAATTTTGCCTGTTTCTACAGATATAGAAAACTGTTAAAGGGCAAATCAGTTAAAATCGGTTAAAATAAAATCCGTATTTTCACGAGTAATATAAATGTAATTATTACTCAGTGAATAACACTTTCAATAATTGTATGACGTCATCGTAGGAATATGACGTCATATGATGGCGTGATAAAGAAAAGCGATTTTGGATGCTCCGTTAATAAAATGAACGCAATTTACGAAATACCCATAATTTGTTAAATCTAATGAGTAGAACATTTGTCATTTCTCGTCGAATATCATGTGCATCTCATCTCTTGAGATAGAAATGATATATTTACACTTGTGAAAACATAATTTTCTACTTCATTCGATGAGATATGTCAAATATCCTCTAATAATTACCCATATGGTTGAAAATAACAAAATTAATATTATTAGCACATGTGCACAAATCACGTTTGGCTCGCAACCATTGTTTCACCGCGACTTCCGGTATTTGTTGTCTGACGTCATAAAACGATTGTTCATGACGTCACTGTAGCTTGGTATCGCAAGAGAAGTTGGCCGTTTCCTGACTATTTTGACGTGGATGGATAGAATGGGTAATAAGAAATTTTTTACACTCGAACATATGCCATATGACTTTTACGAATCTCGCTCTCGCTGGGACATACAAAATCTTACTCGTTTCGTAAAAGTCATATGACACACTTCCTATGTTAGTAATCTCTATTTATTACCCATATGCCTGAAAATATCCGAGTTAATATTTGAGATATTTGTTTATATCATGTTTCCTAGAAACAATTTTTTCACCTTGATTTCCCGTATTTCGTCGCTTGTCACATCATAAAACAATTGTTCGTGACGTCATTGTAGCGATCCAAAAGGAAAAGAATCGGTAATAAAGAGATTATTACATTCGAAAATGTGTCATGACTTTTACGAAACTCGTGCAAATCTGTGTACAACCCTCGCTCTCGTTCTGTCAATACAAACAAATCACGTTCGTTTCTTGAAAGACAATGACACACTTCCTTGTGTAATAATCATAATTATTACCCATATGGCTTAAAATAATCGAGTTAATATAATTTCTATTTACATTACTTTGCAAGCTTTCCTTCTTTCAAAGATTTAAGACGGTAGCTTTATCGTTATGTGCTTTGAATTGGGCCTGCCCTAATAGTCAGGTCTCAGGGATAAAACAATCAGTTTTCATGTGCGAACATAGTGCTCGCTCATAGGGGATAAACTTGGCCTGTGAGTTGACAGATGAATCTTTATAACATGTTTACTTGAACACTATCTAAACACGTTTGAGTCCAGGTAATATATTATCACAAACTAATACATGAAACAAAACGGTATTACAGTAAAAGTTTAATCAAGAACTTTATCCCAAAAGGGAGACTACTCTTCCTTGTCTAACTCTGCCGGTTGTCTTTCCATTTATTTAGGTCCATACGGGGTATCTGCCCACAAGTTCGGAGAGAATTGCTGTAACAAAATAAATTTAAGCATTATGTAAATGGAACAAATTATTCACATCTTTTCGACCATAAAGCATTTAACGATATGCACACAAGATATTGAGTAACTCTGTGTCAACTACATATAATGGCAAACATCGCAAAATTAAAGTTGTGTGTAAAAATATGCGATAAACATTCCACCTGATGATGGAATCATCATTTACTCTTAAACGCCGTGCATGTTCATAATAGTTACATAAATTGTTACTCAGGACATCTGTTTCTTATGTACATGCGTGTATTCCCCTTTAAATGCTCTACAAAGCCTTTAACAAAACACAGTTCATGATAATTACTACTTCCGAAGAGGCTGTAAAATCATATACATTCAAGATTACCAATTTCACTTTGACCATTCTTTGGAATGAGAAATCTGTATGTCATTGCTAAGATGTGTATCATTGATAAAACCCGCTTCGTCTCTTGCTCCAGGGACTGTATGGCACTCACCTTCTAGAAGGACTTTTGAAAGCGTTGCCTTGCAGGAAAAACATTGGGGTATTATCGCAGAGCATTCGGGAAATGCTAGCCTTTTGTATTTCTTCAATTTGTGCTGGAAATTATGAATAAATGAGCAAGTTTATGATTCTGATACGAGTCCATCATATACATTCAAATCGCTACCTGACAGTCACACTATAAGCAACGGGAGTTGTTTCATAAGTTGCAATATATTATGATATTATGGATAAATTTGCTTCGAGAATCAAGATATCCAGACATACAAGTATTCAAAGAGAACAAAGCTCCGCGACATTGCTTTATATACACTAAGTTTTATTGCGACACCTTTAACAATCCTAAATTAGGGCTAAGGAAATGAGGTCTGGTTAGGTAATTTGATGTTTACATCGTCACTCGGTTCAAGACTGCTAGTATTATGGCAGCGAAAAAGTCGGCAACACCGTTGTGGATATGCATTGCACGGCATCTGCTGAAACTAGGGTACATGGGTGGTACTGCGCTGAAAATACAGTGCAACATTGCAACCAAACCTTACATTTCTCGGCAGTAGATAATGTTGCCTAACTTTTTCCGGGATTCGAGCACCGGACTTATTGATCAAAATCTGAACGCCCTAACCACAGTGCTATCATGCCTCCGAACCTCATTTGAAAGCTTTAACCCAAAGATGACAACCTTCCATATTTCTCAAAATGGCAAGAACAATCGAAAATCTTCACAACTTCCGTCATGAAATGTTGCTGCTATAAGTGCAACATTATATTGTGATATATTCGACCATGTTTTCATGTTGTGATCAAGAGATGAAAGCTAATCTTCATATGTCCCAAATTATGATTTCATCAAAATAGCACCAATAACTCCGACACCTTTCTCTTGAACTCACCATCCCGGATTCGGACTCACCTTCAGTGCCCCTCGACAATGACTTCTTTTGAGTAAATATGTTATATTTCTTTTTGCACTCTTCAAATTGGAGGAAATAAATGTTATATGTGCCAGGATGACCCCACTAGAATCACTCTCAGAACTCACTATCACAGGTTCGAACTCACCTTCAGTAAAACCTGTGCAACGGATGACTCCTTTCATACCAGAACCTCTCTCATGAACTTATCACAGATTCGTGCTCATTTCCAAACCTGTACGGGGTTGACATCTTTCATCAGAACCTGTCTCCCTTCCACTAACCACAGAAACAGACTCTGGGACTCCTTTCATAATATATCCGGTCTCCCATTCGACTTAACGTAATCCGACTCACCTTCAGTGAAGCCTGTGACGGGATGACGCCTCTCATACCAGAACCTGTCTCCTCTTTTAAGTAGAGAGAACTGTTGAGCAAGTATACAGGAGAAGGTAGGTCCCACCAGACTGTCCGGGAGGGGGCGCTCTGAGATACCTCCACTGAACAGGTCGATGTCCTGTGCATGTCTAGAAACATATATTAATAAATACCCCTCAGCTTTAATGGTTGTCGATAATGATACGTATATCGATACAGATGGGAGACATGTATAACAGCTTCAATCGTTTGTAAATATTGAGACAGTAGCTGTTATATTACTCGAATACAACCCTACTCATAACATGACATCTTAATTAATATCTCTAACATTGAATCTAAAAACGTTTATGAAATTCCTAAAAACAAAATATAATTGAAAACACCCTTTAACACTCCACGTTAAATTATAACAGACTTTCAAAATGAATGTCCTGATGAGTACGGATACTTACTTATACGTTAATTTCAGTTGTCGAGCACTGTCGAAATCGTGGTCAACCAACCCGCGTGGACCAACACCCAAACGTTTGACTGCCGACAAACCGCACCATTCCCTAAAAGCTGAGTAACTCGGGAGACCATGATCTCGTCCACGCTGGATCGTAAAGGATACGAGATCTAAACTGCTATTTCCGCTCTGAAACAGGAAGTTGGACAATTCCCTACTGAAGAATCGATCTGGTCGGCTGATCCTGTCAAAGAGAAGACCACCGAGCAACTCGTACATCGCATCTCCATGGGTGGAGGTAACTAAGTTCGTGTTTCTGATTAGATCCCTCAGTTTTCGTGGCTTCTTTGTAGAGAAGTCTGGAGTAAGTCTACTGAAGGTTGACCGGACCAGGGTATGACCGAAGCGGTATGCTGCTGTGGAGAAGCTGTTCCTTATACTGGCGTCCACTTCCGGGTCATACAGGTCACTCTCTGAGTGGAGCAGGTTATGTTTCCGTAAGACATGCCTGTTAAAAACTAGAGGGAGGAAGTCGTAGAAGGTGATCTTCTGTACAATGGCGCCTATTATCTTTCTGCCCTCTTGGTACAAGCGTTCATCGTTCCAGTGACGATTGATGTTGCTGAGGTAGCGAACAATTCGGTTGTGTTCTCGCATGAACACTGTGTGCATACTAGTTAGACTCATCTGTTCATTTGCACGTTCGTCACCTGAGGAACAAATAATTTGATAATGATTCTTTTAGATATCAAATGTATACGCAATGCATCCAAAACACGAACGCAGTCTGTGGAATTTGTTCAATTGGTTGGTGGGGTACTAAATGTAAAATAGCTTAATACCAATTCTTGGAACTCGTGTTGGACATGTTTCGGCAAATAAGTGGAGACGCTTTTGGAACAGTAATTGATGGCAATAGATATATTCTATAGTGTATCAGTATCAATGACCATGGTCGGATACAACACAAGGACAATCGACTGTAAATGAACTATATGTTAGATTATTGACAAAACCAAGGAGCCACAGATTAATGATACGAACTTGAAGATAGTTCAAAATGTCAAATGTTAAATCCTATCCCCACGTGTACAAAAATTCGAACCAACCTGCAGAGGTTGCAGATTCTTTGAAGGGATCCTCCTTGGGGTACATATAGCATAAAAATCCTAATTTTTAACTTGATGACAGATTGTAACTTAATTTTTAAAAATAACAGTAAAAATAAGTTCAAAAAACACAAAATAAGTGTTTTCCGAACGTGTGACCACCCTGTGTAGAGCCCCATCCCAGCGCAAACCAAGGGATGTAACTCTAATCTCACCACTTATCAATCTAACCATGTCAGACAGAATAAGGGGAGGTGGGTGGCCGTACCCCAAGGAGGATCCCTTCAAAGAATCTGCAACCTCTGCAGGTTGGTTCGATTCTTTTTCAGAAGGGATCCTCCTTGGGGTACATATAGCATAAGGCAGACTCCCAAAGAAGACTTAGGATGTGGATTCTGTCTGTATACTAAATACCCCTTAAAAGTGCTCTACTCAATCCAAGAAAGGTGTCACACTTACCAGATCACGTGACCTCCCGCGCCGAGGGCTGAGGATGGGTGATCCCTTGGGGACTAACCAATCGGCTAACCAGCCTGATTACCGTTATTCGAGCCAAATACCCCCCCCCCCCCCCCCCCTCTTTTTTTTACAAAAGACTATTGGGGAGCAATAGGAGTAAGTATTTCCCGCTAGGCAGTGCCACTGGGACACCTGCTGCGGAGGATATAAATGCCCAAAACAGTGTAACTGGTTAGGATGAACAATTAAGGTTAGTTTATTAGTCTTCTTAGAAAACTGAACTGAACCAAACTGAACAATAACTCGAAAGCTCAATCAGCTAGAGAGTGTCAACTCTGCCCACCTGAGAGAACCGACTGACCAAACCGAGCGCGCTCTCTAGAGTGCCTGTCTAGTTGGTAGTGTCGAATGAACGTGCTCGGCCGGCTCCAGATAGCGGCGGAGCAGATCTCTTCGATGGGCAAAGCCGCAGCGAACGCCTTAGACGTCGCAACCGCTCTAACCGAGTGAGCTTTCAAATGACCTGGGGCCTCTAAGCCCTTGTGAACGTAGCCCATGACAATGGCAGACACTATCCACCTGGATATTGACTGCTTTGACGCCGGCAAACCAGGCTTGCTACCTCCGTAACAACAGAACAGTTGCTGATCCTTACGGATAGCCCTGGTACGTCTGATATAAGTCTTAAGAACCTTGCGCACATCCAAAATGTGTGCATGGTTTCCAGTGGACCCCGAAGAGGCCGGCTGCATAAGAGTCGGCAGTTCGATAGGAGCCGTCACATGGAACGAGTGGTCGACCTTGGGACGATAGCTGTCGGGCAGCCTGATACTGACTCTGTCCTTATGAAAGACAGTCAGTTCGGGATCAGCAGACATCGCATGGATGTCGCCTACCCGCCTGTCCGACGCCAAAGCCACCAAAAAAGCGGCCTTCCACGTCAGAAGCTGCAGTGACAGTGCGTTCAAGTCTTTGAACCCCGGACCTGAGAGCCAATCCAAAACAATTGAAAGGTCCCAAGTGGGGCTGATACGCCGGACAACCGGACGTATCCTGTCCACGCCTGCTAAGAAACGCTGTACCAGTGGATGCGATCCCAAAAGAGCACCGTCCACTGGTATGTGGAAAGCAGAAATAGCCGTAGAGTATCCCCTGACAGTCGATGCGGCTAAACCAGCATCTAACCTGGACTGGAGGAACTCCAAAACAGCGACTAGATCTGTAGAAAAGGGATCGAGAAGCCCTCTATCGCCACACCAGCGCGCATAACAGGCCCATCGATCTTCATACTGAAGGTTTGTCGAATCCCTCCTCGAAGCCAGTATTGTGTCTGCAACTCGTGCAGGAATACCGCTCTCCTGGAGGCGATTCCGGACAGTGGCCAAGCCACCCACTGAATCCTGGGATTCGGGTGTGGCGCCCCTTCCTGAAATAGTATGTCTCGTCTCGAGGGTAACAGTACAGGAGGCTGTACGAGAAACCTGAGAACGGACGGGAACCAACTCTGAGCCGTCCAAAGTGGTGCGATAAGCACCAGGAGGCGAGCTGGTTGATTGGTCAACTGAGAAAGAACCCTGGGGATCAGAGGTACCGGCGGGAACGCCCATAGTACTCTGTCCGTCCAGTCGATCGCGAAGGCGTCTCTGGATAGAGCCCTTGGATCTGGAATTCTTGAGCAGAACACAGGTATCTGATTCGTCATCCCTGACGAAAACAGATCCACCTGGAACGACCCGAACAACAGGGAGATAGTTCCGAATATCCCCCGGTCGAGCATCCACTCGTGAGGTGTTAGGATGCGCCGAGACAAAGCGTCCGCACGGACGTTGTCCACTCCCGGGAGATAAACAGGGACCACCTGAATGCTGAACTGGTCGCACCACAGTAGGAACTGCCACGACTCCTGAAGGAGAGATGGAGACACTGTGCCGCCCTGTTTCAGAATGTAGGATATGGCTGTTTGGTTGTCCATCTCTAGACGAACCACAAGCCCCCTGATCCGCTCTTTGAAGCACTCGAACACACGTCGAACTGCCCTGAGCTCTAGCACGTTGATGTGCAATTTCGACTCCTCCTGTGACCAAAGGCCCGAGGCTGTCAGGTCTTCCAGGACTCCCCCCCAGCCTGATAGGGAGGCGTCTGTCTGGATGGTGACCGAAGGCGTTGGAAGCTCTAGCGGTAGACCCTTGAGAAGGTTGCTCTCGGAAACCCACCACCGAAGATGCTCTAGCACCCAAACCGGTGTGGTTAGAACCTTCTCGAAGCTGTCCGAGTGTGACCACATTCGTGCCAGCGCTTGCTGAACCGGTCTCATACTCAAGCGAGCTCTCCAAACCACGTCCACTGTCGCCGCCATATGCCCCAACAACTGAAGCCAAGTCCTGGCTGTGTTGGTTGGCGATTGAAGGAACAAGTGGACTGCCCCGATCACGGAACCGGAGGCCGTATCGAACCTTGCGCCCAGAAAGACCAGGTCCTGTCTGGGGGCTATGTCTGACTTCTTCAGGTTGATGATCCAACCCAGCTTGAGCAAGATGTCTAACACCTGCTGGGTGGCTTCCTGATTTAGTTCTCGAGACAAGGCTCTGATCAGCCAGTCGTCCAGGTACGGATGACAACACCTGCCCTGCGACCTGGCGGCCTGCGCCGGTATCAACATCAACTTGGTGAATACCCTCGGAGCAGTTGAAATGCCGAAGGGTAACACCCGGAATTGGTAACAAGCCCCGTCGAAGGAGAACCGAAGAAACTCCTTGAAGTCGGGGTGCATTGGAACATGGAGATAAGCATCCTTGAGGTCTATTGACGACAGCCAATCTCCCCTCTCTACTGACGCTATGACCGTTCTCAAGGTTTCCATCTTGAACGTTGGAACCTGTAGACTGCGATTCAAATATTTCAGATTGAGAATCGGTCTGAACCCTCCGTCCTTCTTGGGTACCAGGAAGTAGGTCGAGTAATAACCGCTCTGTTCCTGACCCTTCGGTACTACCTCGATGGCTGCTTTGTCTAGCAAAGCCTGCACCTCGGCACGAAGGACTTCCGCCTTCTCGGGCAACTCGGGCACCTTCGTGTGCCGTATCCCGGAGAAAGTCGGTGGGTCGTACTTCCAAAGTGGTAAGTGGCCCTCCCTGAGTGTGGACAGGACCCAGGTATTTGAGGTGACTTTCTCCCACTCTGAGATGAAGTGAGATAGTCTGCCCCCCACTGGAAGATCTCTGGAAAGACAGTGTACCCCCGTCTCCGGCAGCATTCGAGCTGCTGGAATTTTGGGTGGTGACTCGGGCTTCGGAGGACCTAGGTCGGCTTGTTTTGCTTCCCTCGGCTCCGAAAATTCCGCTGGCCTTTATGCCCACGGAATTGCCCTTTCTTTCCCTTCCCCTTGAATCTCTTCTTGTTGCCCATAGGGCCATTCCAAGAAGCTCGACCGGAACCCCCCGGCGTGGGGTATAGGTCATCAAGGGGGGAAGACCGCACTCGCTTTTCTTGTGGAGCTGGTTCCTCGAGGAGCACTTTAGAGTCCTCGAAGGCAACCTTCTGCTCGGCGGCTTCCTTGACTACGGCCTGCGATCCAGGAAAGAGGGTTGACCCCAACCTGAAAGGCAGGTTCTGCAAGGTGAGGCGTGTGGACTGCGAGTACTTAGACGTCGCTAGCCACAGCCGGCGCATCCCCATAACTGCGCCCATTATCTGACTCGAGGCACTCCTGATTGAGTCCCGAGCCAGATAACTTGATACCTCCGCCAACTGCTTCTGGAACGTGGTCACCTTAGTGCCCAGTTCCTGCATCTCTGCCAGGTCCTTAGCCTGCATAGCAGCAAGGTAGGCCCCGTGCACTGCTACCCTCAGTTGTTGGGCTCCGTTCCTATATGTGTCCTCGTGGGCACGGAACTCGGCCTTAAACATGGCAGCCTGCGACAGAAATGGAGGCAGTCGCCGGCCCTGTTTGCCTACAGAAGGCTGCGCCTGAGCACCGGACAGGGTGACGGAGGTCAGGACGCATTCGTCCACAACCGGAAGGTCGAAGAGACCGTCCTCTCCCAACTGGTACCTCTTGTTGAGTTCAGGCAAATCAGCCTTCGTACTGGCACCAGAAAGAAGAGGATTGATCGCCTCGACCAACAAGCTGTCGATGATGCGGAGCCTGGTCGCCGGAGGCTTGCTGGGAGCAAAAGCCTCCCCCGGAAGTCGGAACTCCTCGGTGACCTGCTCCGGAACGGGAACAAGCGTCTGCGGGATAGCGATCGCTATTCGGTCACGCGTCTCCTTTAGAAGCTCGGCGAGCGAAACAGCACGGCCGGATTCCTCATCCTCCTCACAATACTCGGATTCCTCCTCCTCCGGGTCCCCGGCACCGGAGCCACTCTGCAGTGACCCAGTGTCCGAAGCCCGATCTCGGATTGTCCGTTTGAGAGGGATGCGGTACCCGGCGCTGCTCACCGGCGCTCGTCCCCCGACCGGAGCGGGTCCCCGGGGCTGCGACGGCACCGGCGCCGAAGCACCGGCGCTCTTGCCCTTGGGGTTAACGGCGCCCCTCGACGTGCTCGGCACCTCGGCACCTTGCACTGACGAGGGGGCTTTGATTACTTGAGCACGAGGCAGAGCCGGAGCAGTCTCTCGGATGCCTACGTCGGGAGCCACTACCTTGCCGGGGCCTGCGCCCGGTTCAGTAGTGCCCCCGAGGTCGTTACCTGCACGAGTGCCGGCCGACCCTTGGGCATCAAGGTCCGGCAGGGCCACGACGGTCAACTCCTTACGGAGCTGTTCCATCATCGACCCCACCATCCCCGTCATCTGCCCTTGGATTATGGTAGCGATAGCTGCCGCGTCCAGATTAGTATTAGTCATGGGTGTGTTAGCAACAGCAACGTTTACGTTAGTCTGTGGTTGTGGAGAAAGAACTGGAGGGGGAGGCGAACCCCCCGCAGCCGGTGACCCCACATCCATATCCGCCTCATCCGATGAGGAAGAGGGGACAGGAGTGGATTGCACCTTCTTTTTCCCCTTACCCTTTGACTAACACCTTTTCTTTTTAGAGGTCGGGATGGCCCCTTGAATTTCCTGCCCTGCCTTCTGGAGGTTACGGAAGAAGAGCATGTCAATGCCCCTCTCCTTCTTCGCCCTTGGTGTGAAGTTGAGGCACAGCTGGCAGGTAGAGTCGTCGTGCTCATCCTCTACCAGGCATGCTAAGCACCTGTCGTGCTTGTCAGCAGGGGGGATGCGGGACTTGCACCCCACACATTCGGTGAAAGACTGCAAGTCAAACACAGAATGTTTAGGGGTGTGCATGTGTGTAAGTGCAATGTTTATGTTTCATAAAAGTGCATCATACAAACAAACGCAGAGGCGCTACTATAATAACTAAGCACTCGGCAAGTAATAAATAGTAAGCCACTGAAAGAAATAGAGCATGAATATACCTTGTATATCTTGCCGACTGAGACGATAACCCCGAGAATGAAAAAATTCAAAAAGGGAGAAATCCTCATCAGTAAAGTGCTGCCCTAAAATGCGAAGCATGATAAAGAACCTCCAAAACAAACAAATCTCAATACAAGAATAGCAAAGTACTAACACATTGCATTTTGTTTGAGATCCGCCATTTTGAGCGTTTTCCATCCGCCATTATTCGAAGCATACGAAGCACGTGCGAATTGAAAAACGAAGTTACAACGCGACAAAAACCATATAAGTAACCTAAACATTCGCCTCTACGAATAAAAAGGGGTTACCACACATACAGTATTCTTAGTCTTGTCCATTTTCATCAAATTGTGAAACTCAAGTCAAAAGGTCTCTCAAACAAAAACACGTCTTGTCTGGTCAATGACAGATTGATAAGTGGTGAGATTAGAGTTACATCCCTTGGTTTGCGCTGGGATGGGGCTCTACACAGGGTGGTCACACGTTCGGAAAACACTTATTTTGTGTTTTTTGAACTTATTTTTACTGTTATTTTTAAAAATTAAGTTACAATCTGTCATCAAGTTAAAAATTAGGATTTTTATGCTATATGTACCCCAAGGAGGATCCCTTCTGAAAAAGAATCCTTAACCCTTAGTTCATAATCACCTTAGGCTCAGGGTATTCTGAAAAAGTGGGCCTAGATCCTAAACAGAGACATTCATAAGAATTCATTAAAATAACAATTCAATATGACAAAAAATATGAAATATTTCAATTAATACACATAGGTCAATACATACATAACTCAAGGTGCAATGGTGTGAGGTTGGTGTAAGCATTATTTAAAACTCCTTTGTAGACGCACCTGCTTTAAAGCAGGCATCGCTGCATCTTTCTGACGTCTCTCGGTCAATAGGCATCAGATCGTCGTCTCTGGTCTTCAGTAAACCTGAAGCAATATACGTGAAATTTTAAATTCGTATTATAAATTTTGATATGATGGGACAGAGTATATAGTTCAAGATAATTTTCATAAATATATTACTCATACTGTAACCTTGCTGACCTTCATATATACCAATACCATACCATACAAATCAGATCATAGAGTTGACGTAAACATCGTGAATGTTTCTCAAATATGAAGGAAAGCTTGAGTTTGCGATCTGGTTCTATTTTGATGATATTCTATCAGTATGTATATTTTATTATGAAAAAGGTTTAAAATTATCGAAAATACAGGGTTTCTCCCCAAATCGTAATGGACAAAAACGAAATAGCTGATGTCCTGATAGAACCTTCCAATAATGCAACTCACCGGAAGTGAAGACACGAAGTTTTTCCGCCGTGTCCTGGTCTGAGCCGTACACCATGGAGGCGTCTAGATAGGAGGTCAACAGGTTCAACTGTTCCACGGGAACTATCGGGGACAGGAAAAATGAGTGAACACAGAATTGTTATACAATGATGAGAACTGAAACTGAAACCTCTGTTTGTGAAGCATTTGACGTTCCCGCCAACAGTGGGACTGACATACGTAGCTCTTCTAACTTTGAACAGAGAATTATATGTACTAGATTAAGTGTATACAAGCTATACCAACCTCTGAACATGGAAAAATTAATTTTATAAATGATCAAATAAGAAAGGCGCTTATTGGAATGTCATCTAATTGACCATATTTGGACAAAAGGTTGGCAAGATCCCCACCCTGAGAGCACATTAAGTTCAAAGTTTTTACTATCATACCGTAAACAAAATCAAAATGACCAATCCAGCAAAAAGCATATGATATTAAAAAAAGACAATATAATGGCATACAAAAGTTGGTAAATACATCTTTAAATATGTCATTGATTCGAGTGAGAAATCAGCTCCACTGGAAAGCACTCGTAAAATCTCCAAATTAAGTAAGTAAGTGCCATTGGCAAATTAACATAACGAACTTAAATTCAATCAATTAAACAATGGTTAAGAGGAGTATATGTAGAAGAAGGTTTATGTAGAATGATCAATTTGTAATTAAACTCAAATAATGCAATTGAAAATACAAGTAGATAACATGGGAAAACAACTTTAGGACATAGTGCTACATGGAGAATGAAGAGCTATGTTACAGTCAAGTTTACTCTGTGTAGCCGATGTTTCGACATAGACACTATAACGTTATTGTCAAGCAAGTGATACGTAAGTCAAGGACAACTCCTATGCATCTTCAGTGACTTTGAATAAACCATATGGAACGAGCTGGAGTTAGGGACTAAACTTTGAATATCAGAATAAGAACAGCCATTTTCCTAACGTTACGTTGTCTTACACGTCGGAATGATGGCAAGGAAACCTGTCAACAGTATACACTGATAGCGCTCAGTAACAGAAGGGGGAAATCTGAAACGGTCGTTTCTCATACATTTACTACATTTACTACATTACTATCTCATATACTAGTGTAAAAACTCAAGGAAAGGTTGTATCCGGGGTGGATCGAGGATGTTCGTTCCAAAGGGTGTAGCTCACGATGTCAACATCATTCAAAACTGACAACCATCTCCCATCCCTCATGATCCGCCAAAAAACAATCAGATAATATGCCAGTGAGAACATTTTAAAATGTAAATCATTCTCTACACTTACTGAAAAGTGTGTTCATGATTCATTTAAATTTGAAATCATTACAATTCTATTTACCTATAAATTGAAATTTTAGTTCAATTTATATGACAGGGTATGAATCAACTTTCTGTAAACCTGTAACATTACCATTACAACTACCATTAGTATTCTCTCTTTAGAAGGGTGACTGAAAGCAAATTACACTTAGTCTACTTGTGTACCCCCGATGTCTGCTTAGTTAAGTAAGAGGAATGTTGCGTTATATTAACATGGATATAACCATATCATACTCATTAGGAGAAGGTGGGTACATGTTTTATATTTATTCATATAATCTATACAATGTAATTGAAAATCAATAACACAATGATATAAAATTAGTTTCTTTTATGTAAGTGTGTTCGCATATTGAGGTGAGGTGAGTTAGTATTTTACTTATATCACGGTTGCTAGCATTATTGCAAGTAGAAGCACGCAACGCTATGGTATGCATTGTGGGGAAACCTGGAACTAGCGAACCATGGGTACAGCGCTGAAATTCAATGAAGCAGTGCACCCAAGCTACTGCGTGCAGACAAAGTTGCCGAGCGTCATTCGAACCCCATTTCAACATCATCCCAAAGGAGTCGTGCGGTTCAGCAAATCATCATGTCTGTATAGACATGCATACAGACTATTTGTAGTATTTTTGTTCGGTTGACCGAGTTTCCGGGAGTCCGGATATAACTTGTTTTCAATGAAAATATAGCAACAGTCTTATAAATGTTCAAATACGAAACTACACGTACAATTTACATGTCGGTAGTTATATGACCTATAAAAACATTACCAACCAAAATTAATTTTTGTTTGACTAGTAATATTTGTCGCGCAAAATGGAGCGCTGCATTGCCCCGTTTTTGACCAGAAGTCACTACTTTCATCTTTCTATTGTCACAATACTGACTAGCATTAAACCGATAATTTTCAGCAACAGTCAGTACTTCTCGATAAAATAACACCATGTATAACGTATGGCATATATAACTACAACAATACACGTGGTGTCCCTTAAATGACACACGTCTTACATTCGGTGCAGTGTTCGTTGTTGACTTGAAGAGAGCGTGCAAAGGGGAGACAATCCACTTTAAAGTACCGGTCATCTGGCGGTACGTCGATCGGGAAACAGCCATCACTGGAAATGAGAGTTGGTTTAAATAATAAAATGGTTATTATATCGTACGCTGTTTCACACAGAATGTCTGCTCAAGGCGCTACTCGCTAATATTACCATGAAGCAATTTTGATTTCTCGATCGGCATTCGAACCCGTGCATTTGACTTATGAAGCAAGCACGCTTACCACTAAACCACTGGACTCCAGTTGGGTCTCCAGACATTAAAGGGGCAGTAGCACGTTTTTTCGCTCAAATAAGTCGATGAAATGTATTTGAAAAATAATTTCACTAATAGTAAAACACCCTTCTCTCTTCGGAAAATATAGTTACAAATGAGTGTACATGGCTCAGTTAAGCCATGGGAATCGTTTTTTTTTGTCATTAGAAATAATAAAATGTGTTCACAATAAGATGGCCGAAATGCAATTTTTGCTTTATACGCAATACCGTTATTACTACTACGGATATTTGGTTCGTGTAGTAAGATGTTTTACCTTCTAAAGTAAATATAAATGACATAAACCATCATTATGAATGGACAATTTGAAAAAGAAAATTTGCAAAAAACGTGCTACTGCCCCTTTAAGTCTTTATGAATATAACAGATTATATACAAATCATATTTACCTTTGTAAATAGCAACTAAATGGTTGAAACATGTCTTTCAAGATTTATTGTTAGGCTGAGGTTCCTCAAGGACAGCTGAATATCTTCATTTGAATATATATATCAACGCGTGAGTGCGTTATATGTTATCTGTCAAGGAGTATCCAACATATGGACTGATTTGGCTATAGCTTCCCATTACTAGAATCGACTTCGTGATGCATTTTACACTACTTTAATGGGTTTTTCTTATTTTCTCATCTCATTTATTTGCAAAGAATTATAATCTTACAATTTATGAGAAATAATTGTCAAAAATCACTGATTAAATGTATGTGGGCGTGTTAAATGAGTATACTTTACTAACGCCACAACTGGGGCAACCTTAGATGATTGACACAAGCAATGACTCTGAAAAGAGATCAACGTTGGTTATCTCATTCACAGCGATCTTGAACTGAAATCTGTCATGGTTCCAAAAATTAAGATAACTGATGGAATATGATATTTGTTCGCATTTGTGTCTTTTCGAATTGATCATAAGCGCTAAAATGACGGCGAAATTTACTTATGGTCATCCCTGAGAATCAAGCTTGCATTAAATCGTAACGTTATACGTGCTTCAGTGGTCCTCTTTGTGAAGTTTCTTCAGGACAGCATCTGAGAGCAGAACCATCTTCACCTGGAGAGGAAGGATTGATCGTTACACCAATCAGTTAATTTCAATATTTGGTATGCATATGCAAGTCTGCTGCTTTCAATAAAACGTTTTCATTATACGAACATTTTGATGATGCCAAGGCCTTACATTACAAGGAAGGAGATTTTCAGCGCCATTAAAGTCGCAGTGACCGTGATTCTATGATGGCACGTAATGTTACGTATCAGATTATCGAGCATGTTCTCGGCGACAGATCTCTGACTCCAGAATAATGGGTCCTCCCAGTCCTTGTAAAAGATTTCCTTGATACAGCATTATCAACAACTTCCCCCGCAAGTCATACCTCGCGCCAGTCTCCATCACATGTTAAGCGTTGCTGCATGCACTGTGTCTGTGTTAGCTTGACAGTGTGTACTATGAGGTTCAGGTTGATGCTACGCTAGAACAGAAAAGTTTGCTGCATGCAACAATGTTTAAACTTAGCCAGCGATTGAGAATGGCGCCAGTTATGACTCGAGGGGGGAGTTGCATCGACAATGAATGAGATTAAATTTAGGAACGCCTATTATGATTATGTAAGTATAAATGTTGCCCGATACCCGATCAATTTGTGACCTATGCACATTAGTTGGCCACTCGATACAGGTAATACTCATCAAAGGTCAGCGAACGCAAAGTATACCTAACATACACGAATCTTATAGTGGGCGTATAGGGGACAATACAGCATAAAGATTAACGTTAACCCGATCTTTAAACAATGGCCAGTATGAATCGTAAACTACGTGAGGTGATAAGAGACCCTAGCCTTGAAAAATCTACTGAATGCGATATTCATATATAGTCCCAATGCTTGTTTTTGTCATCCAGAACAACTGACAGCAATCCTTCTCACCAGTTTTCACAGGAACGAGGGTGATGTCGTGGTCAATGAACTGGCCCCACTGCATCAGCATGTGGGTGATACTGGTCATCTTGGGCACCTGGTCATCTGGCTGGTGGACAGTTGTACTGACCAGGCGGGCTGAGGGCAACCTTGAACCGTCCACCCCGATCATTCGGGGGTTACTAATACCTGTGATAGGGAGTGAAATATTGTTATCAGGATGATCAATGGTATCAATATTGTATCAACAATTCTGATTACCCTTTTTTCAGAATGAGCTTTTAATGATTTCAATCAATGGAGTAGTTAGCAAATTCGCGACAACATTAATGGTATTTTTGCCAGGATGGTGTTTCCAGAGTACGATGATAAGATAGTATTGCCAAGGTACAAATCATAATCACCCGATGAATCTCTTTCTACTGTCGAAACAGTTAATCATAGCTCTCAACATGAATATCATCAATCGTTTATGATCCACGTGTATGAATCATACCACTCGAGATGAACACCATCATTCGTTTATGAGCCATGTTGATACATAAATTCATAAATACTTTGTGTGTAAAGTTCAATCCGTCACTGAAGTGTTTAGTGTTACAAATATCAATATCAACATCCTATATTGTTCAACCAATGTACAACCTCCAATTTTGTGTATTATAAGGTTCTTAAAGTAGTTTTGTAGCCCATCTGTGTTTGAACAATCCATAATCCATTTCGGTCAAGACAAACTCAAATAGTTCATTCCAACTTTTTTGAAAGTTAGATCAAGCCCTCATACTACGTATTCATTCATTCATTCTTGCTACGCCAACATTTGGATAAAATGGGTGATTTTGGCCAAAAGTTTTGTTGGCGTACCAGGACAATTTTACTGCAGATAATTAGCAAAAACAACATATGTATCAACACATGGACATCTATAATCCAGGTTTTACAAACAGCGGCCAACTCTGAAAACATATGTTCTGCACAACTACTTTTAGTTACGATTTAAATTACAAAAATCATGCAATAGGGGGTTTAATTTGAAAATAGTATACAACTTTACCAATTTTGATTATTGTAGATAAATTTACTAAACAACAGGAATATATACTCGAAAAGCTCAACCTTGACGCTCTAAGAACTGGTGTGGTAATGTTTGTGGTACCGGCCATCAATGGATTTAATGAAAAACCCAACTGTCAACCACAATGTTACAGAAAATAGTTCATTAAATGACAATGTTTTATAAAATAGTCATTAACACTACTTCCAAGCAATGTCAGTAATCGTGTTTGCACCTCCTAGATATTCAGATGTCACTTATTATAATCTTCGCGATGATTCGAAACTTCAGAAAATACACTGTAAAACTGAACATTTGGAAATTTGAAAAACTATGACATTGTCATATTTTACATAAATTGGCGTTCTTATTTCAGAGTCATCATGTACATGTCTTTATTTGTTTATACTGTACACGCATCATGGTATAGTAATTATTCTGTTGTATACCTTAGCGGTATTTACATAAGCACGTGTTTATTTACCAACTGGTTCCTTCGTATTGGAAATAAAAATGTTAAACCACATTGTGAAAAATGTTCATCAATTATCAGTCAGCCAGTCTAGCTGTGAACAGTGTTCAGTGGTCAGGTGAGTAACATGGCTAAAACCACTCAAGGGTAAAGCTTAAGCCATGCTTAATTGGTTAGATTGGATTAACAGTTTCTTTTGTTATAATTTTGTTGGCGTTCCAAGAACAGGATTTTCCCGAATGTTGGCGTAGCAAGAAGACACCTTTTGTTTGTCCTTAACCTTACAACAAAGGTAATCTTATCTCTCTAATTATATCAGCTGTCTTAGTAGAATGATAACAATGTCAATGAGGTGAACCTCAATTAAGGTAAGTTAAAGGGGCAGTAGCACGTTTTTTGCTAAATTTATGTTTTCAAATTTCCTATGTATAATGATAGTTCGTGCCATTTAAATGTACTATAGAGGGTAAAACATCCTATAACACAAACCAATTATCCGTGGTAGTGATAACGGTGTTGCGTATAAAGCAAAAATTGCATAGTGGCCATTTTATTGTGAACACATTTTAGTATTTCGAATGACAAAAACGATCCCCATGGCTTTACTGAGCCATGGAGTCATTTTTAACTTGATTTTCTGAAGAGAGAAGGGTGTTTTACGATTGGTGAAATTATTTTTCAAATACATTTCATCGACTTATTTGGCAAAAAAAGTGCTACGGCCCCTTTAAAACTGTGCGATTTGTAGGTACAACTTGTAGTACCAATATGTAGTATCTACATAACATTTGCATATACTTCAGTTGATGAGGTTGATTCGAATTGCGTGTACACAGTATAACTTACGTTGAATACAACACGTTGTATCTACAAATTGTACCTTAAGAACAGGCTACCGTTCCACTAACCGATCTTAGCCCTACGATCAATCTTTGCCAATAACAAACGATTGACTTACGACTTATCTTCCTAAGATCAGTTAGTGGAACATCCAACTCGCCCAGAACTAGCCTATCTATTGTGACCTTTCAGCCCATATTCTCTTAATGCAGTATTACAAGTACCAAGTACCGTCAAAGTACTGTGGGCTCATGAACCTCCTCATCTGGGTGAAAGACTGCCCCCAGGTGGGATGTTGCAGGTTGTTGCAGCTTCCGTCGAATGATCGAAAGCGATCGCGCTGGTTGCAGTAGATTTGTCGGTGAGCGCAGACTCCAATTGAAGGAATAAAGGTGGACGACATCCAGCTCAACAACGTCGGGGAACTGCAAGGAGAACATTTCTGACATTTAGTGGAACAAAGTGAAATTGTCAACATCTACAGCACCAACAAACAAGTATTCTTACCTATGTATGTTCGTGCAGCACTGATTATCTAATAATCGAATATACAAAAGAAAACAGCATAAGTTGCGGTGTGTCAGTGTTAATTTTGTTTTGTTAACGTATGTGCATTAGTACAGGCTTACTAGATTTTGTGACGTGAGGTGAGGTGAGGTGCGGCTGCTAGTATTACGGCAGGGAGAAAGCCCGCAACGCCATGTGGCTATGCATTGCGGTGAAACCTGCGAGCAACGGCTGGAACTAGCGAACCATGGGTGGTACTACTCTGAAATTCAGTGTAGCATTGCACCCAAACCTTACTGCGTGTAGAACAGTTCTCTACTGCAGACAAAGTTGCCGTGCCCCTGGCGTAGATTTTGTGACCTTTAACCAAAGATAACCATGAGCTTTGGTAAATAAGGTCTCTGTTTCTATGCGTCAAATATCAAATCAATTATTGTATGCTCCCTCTTGGAGTGAGTGAGTGAGTTATTGTTTAACGCCGCTTCGGCAGTATTGCAGCCATTAGCGGCGATCCCTCTTGGAACAAACCAACATTTTGACACTCGCGTCGTAAACACAGCACAGCACGTGAACTCATACAACATCCCGAAGAATCTGTACTAGTAAATAGTCTGATGTACGTTATATTTTAACAGGGGTCAAAGGGTAAACTTTACGTTATATACGTTTACATTTAGTCTGTATAGTTAAAGATAATATATAATATAATATAAATATTTATTTACTTGCAGCCTCTTAAAGATTCTTATTTTTGCAAAATTGTATATCTTACTTTATTGACTTAAAGACGTGGTTTAAATATACGCTACATGATCAGATACATGCAGATAACAGATTGAAAATGGTAAAATGAAAATAATATATCATTTTGGCAGGATGATTACATATCAGCAAGTATTATATTCGTGTTTGGGAAACGACAGGGTGTTGAATGATATGATGTTCACCACGGGGACATGAACCGAGATTAGTATCTCAACTGTGTTTTCACAATGCCACACACAATGTGAATGCATTTTGGCATAGAGCGGTGGATCTTCCCTATTGTAAATTTGAAATTCATACTATTTCTTTGAAGAAAAACCAAGGCGCTTTGGATAGTCACCTTATGCATGTTGCGTTTAAAGCAAGTAATATGTGCGACGTTTCAAGCAAGTAAGGAGCGCGACATTTCAACCAAGTAATGAATGCGACGTTGCAGAGTGGATCGTTACTATTAATATTACAAAGCAGATAATGAGCAAGACGTTTCTCTGTAGATGAATACAAAACATTTTCATGCAACTTTATGAATGCGACGTTTCAAGCAAGTAACGAATGCGACGTTTCAAGCAAGTAACGAATGCGACGGCTGAAGTAAGTAATGAATGCGACGGCTGAAGTAAGTAATGAATGCGACGTTTCAAGCAAGTAATGAATGCGACGTTTCAAGCAAGTAACGAATGCGACGTTTCAAGCAAGTAACGAATGCGGCGTTTCAGGGTATATACTACTGATATTATCAAACATATAATTAGCAAGACGCTGCAATGAATATACAAATAGAATTTTTTTTATGCAACTTGTAAACATAATTTCTAACTTGATTCGATAGTATCTTTACCGAAAGGTCGCAGTTGAATAAAACAGTTGACTGTTCATAGATAATGACATTCATCTCTACAACGTCTGAAATGCATCTTATTAAGTTGCAATATTTTGTTTGTAAATTTTTACCTGGATGAAAATCGACTTGAACTGGCGAGAGCAGAGGACTGACGTTTTGCAGGGGTGTCATTCTGGGTTAAACTTTTAGTTTCTTCAGTCAACGTTTCTCTTCCGGAACTTTTATCGTTCGCTATCTTGTCCCGTATCTGCTTAATATCTGAAACGTGACATAGAAATATCTACAATATTTACTTACATATACCATATTGCAACCACAGGCCCTTTGGGTCATTGCTATTCACGCGCTAAAAATAATTTGAGACGTCCCCTGACGGCTATGAAATTATATTTTATAATTTTGTTGGGGGTCGTCTAATTTGTTTTAGCGTGTAAAAAGCAAGGACCTGTGACGTGGTTGCAACTAAACATATTCTTGGATGTTTCAGTTTAACGTTGAGAATGAACATTGGCATTGCTCCTCACAATGAGAACAATGTACATGTGAGTCATTTCTTATAACCATTTACTTGATTACAGATCCAAAAACATACCTTAAAGATTTGTTTTCAGTTCATAACATCATTGTGAATAAGAAAAGAAATCTACCATCGATGTAAGTCTCTGCCCTTGACACTAAAGCTTCCAATTGCTGTGAAAAGTCAAGGTCACCCTGTTCAGCACGTTTGGGTTGTGTCATGTCAAACTGAATGGCGACAATAAGAGACACCGATACCATTATCGTCAACATCTGAAATAGATACATAAAATTGCCCATACAACTAAACCATGAATTCCTTATACTTTGCGAGCTTCATGATTTTTTCTTTAAAAATTACAAAAATACTCAGAGTCAACCCTAAAATACCTTTCAATTGTCAGGGGCGGATCCAGAGTGGGGTGCAGGGGTGCGCACCCCCTTTTCATATGAGATGTTAAAAAATGACAATTGAAACCAACCTCAAAACAGTGGTGCACCCCCCCCCCAATCCCTTTTGGCCCGAGAAATGGTAGATTGATCAGTTATTTTAACTAAGCACTGAGGACCCCCCACTGAGAGCATTTTGGAGTGATATGAAGTGAATACCAAAAAATTACAAAAATACTCAGAGTAAATCCTAAAATACCTTTCAATTGTCAGGGTCGGGTCCAGAGGGGGGTGCAGGGGTGCGCGACGGCTCAAATAAGTAATGCATGCGACGTTGCAAGCAAATAATGAATGCGACGTTTCAAGCAAGTAACGAATGCGACGTTTCAAGCAAGTAATGAATGCGACGTTTCAAGCAAGTAACGAATGCGACGTTTCAAGCAAGTAATGAATGCGACGTTTCAAGCAAGTAACGCATACGACGTTTCAAGCAAGTAATGAATGCGACGTTTCAAGCAAGTAACGAATGCGACGTTTCAAGCAAGTAACGAATGCGACGTTTCAAGCTAGTAACGAATGCGACGTTGCAAACCAACCCCCCCCCCCCCCCCCCCCCCCCCCCCCTTCTCACCCCCCACTGAAGGCATTTTCGAGCTCTGGAAAAGTGCCCCTGCAATTCAATTGTACCTGTTGTCAAATACATGTAGTGCTTTAAAGACATATTGGCAATTGCAACAAACAAATTCATTAAACATGTTAATAGGCAATTATCATCAATGATACAATTAAGCTGCTTCAAATTTGTTTACGTTCGAGCGGTATAACCTATTAATGTTAATAATGATTTCCTTACCGTATAGTGACAAGGTTTTATAGAGGTTTGCTCCGAAACAATCAATCGTTCTTCAAGACAACACCAAACACATCTTGCTGGAAATAAGATTTATTCATACTGCCTTCGCCTTCTGTGTACATTTCAATGCACGTGAAATCCGTGCAGCTCACGTGCGTCTTGTGTTTGGTGAAGAGGAAGCTGGGAATTAAAATATTTGTTGAAATGTGAGCAATTGTGTGAACATTTGTGTCATTTGAATTGCAGTTTAAGAACACTCAATTCCGGATGAACTGATGAAGGATTGATTTATAGAATGGCCGCTTTGGGCAAGAGAGGTATATTATATATCTTGCCTGTGTTATGTAGTCTTGGTAAATATTCTCACCACAGGGACAGGTCTTGTTGAAAACAAGGGCGCAGAAGTCAGAAAAGAGACATCAATGCTCATGGCGTTGCGGGTTTTCTCCCTGTAATAATACAAGCAACCATGATATAAGTGAAATACTCTTGAAAGCAGCGTTTAACCCCAACTCGCCTCACCGACAACTTAGACCCAAAATGATATGACCTTCGTTCGTCGAATGCATATTCTTCAATTGTTTTTAAAACTAATGGCTGCGATACCGCCGAAGCGGCGTTAAACAATAATTTACTTATACTCACTGAAAAATGTGTGTCCCTGTGGTTCATACTATAACACTACATACTGTCTGACATGATTGAAACATATCCCAATTTAAAAAATAAATTATAAAAGTTATTAATCTTTTTTTCTTTGAAAAACTTGACTACGGTAATTTAACAGGAAAGGCTGAAAATCTAACTTGGTATTTCTAAAATTCACAATTAATAAAGATAACAAGTGGTTGTCACTAAGGTGACATAATCCCCCGCCGCAAATTAATACTTCAAAATTGAAAAAAAATAATTTCAAAATCAGCAAAATCGACTGTCAAACATGTCGGCAAAGTCAAAGCTCCACTGTGACCTTGAGAATAATGTCAAGGTCACCAAAATCTAATCAGCGCTTTGTCTTCCCAAGGAGGTGCTTTGTGTAAGATATGATGGAATTCCTGTGAATGGTTCTGGAGATATCCCGCTGACAAGATTTACATGTACATCATCATGTTGAAAAAATCAGTTCCACTGTGACCTTGAGAATGATGTCAAGGTCACCAAACTTTAATCAGCCCGTCGTCTTCCCTAGGAGGTGCTTTGTGTAAGATATGATGGAATTCCTGTGAATGGTTCTTGAGATATCCCGCTGACAAGAATTACAAGTACATTAGCATGTAAACAAATTCAAAGTTCCACTGTGACCTTGAGAATAATGTCAAGGTCACCAAAATCTAATCAGCCCATCGTCTTCCCTAGGAGGTGCTTTGTGTAAGATATGATGGAATTCCTGTGAATGGTTCTTGAGATATCCCGCTGACAAGAATTACATGTACATTAGCATGTCGAAAAATTCAAAGTTCCACTGTGACCTTGAGAATAATGTCAAAGTCACCAAAATCTAATCAGCCCGTCATCTTCCCTTGGAGGTGCTTTGTGTAAGATATGATGGAATTCCTGTGAATGGTTCTTGAGATATCCCGCTGACAAGAATTACATGTACATTAGCATGTCGAAAAATTCAAAGTTCCACTGTGACCTTGAGAATAATGTCAAAGTCACCAAAATCTAATCAGCCCGTCATCTTCCCTTGGAGGTGCTTTGTGTAAGATATGATGGAATTCCTGTGAATTGTTCTGGAGATATCCCGCTGACAAGCTTTATATGTACATTAACATGATGAAAAATTCAAAGTTCCGTAGTGACCTTGACAATAATGTCAAGGCCACCAAAATCTAATCAGCCCTTTGTCTTTCCTTGGAGAAGCGATGTGTAAAATATGAAGAGAATCCAGTGAATGGTTCTTGTGATATCCCGCTGACAAGGGTAAAATGACAAAGTCTCGTCGTGACCTTGAAATGAAGGTCAAGGTCACAAACCTCTGTAGGAACATTACTCTTCCCATGATGAACCCATATGCAAAATATGAAAAGAATCCAGAGAATAGTATTTGAGTTATTCCATTTCGTACGGACGTACGTACGTACGTACGTACGTACGGACGGACGGACGGACGGACGGACGCAGCCGAATACTATATATCCCCCGCTTCGCGCTAAACGCGCGGCGGGGGTTAATGACAGTTTTAAGGTGAATGTAATGCAATTCACTTATAATATTCACCATCATTAGTCCGCTAATGTTTTTATGTAAGATAAACAATAACGTATATTTGTGAATATAAAACTGTCAAAATATTAAATCAACCAAAGGCATATGTATGGAAGATACAAATTTCGATTAGTTAAAAATAAAATCTTAATGTTGTATGTTTGAAATAATTGATTGTCGAAATTCTCATAAGATTCAGCATAAGAATGTATCAGTGTTGGTGTATCACATTATTACCCATATATGGTTGAAAATAACCGAGTTAATATTTTCTATACGAGTACTGGCCACATCTCACGTTTGCCTTGCAAGCGTTGTTAACAGTTACACGTGACAGTTATAAAGTAAATACTGGTAACTACTTTGGTTTCATTGCCAATCCGATATGTTGCACTACGTGCTGAAGTCGCTTCTACGGGGATGCGGCGTTTTGTAGGTCATCACCAACCTTCTTCGGGAATGCGGAGTAAAGTCAGTCCCGTTAATCTATATTTACGCACTTTAAACTTTCATATCTCATTACTGAGCTATTTAGAAGGCCCATCGACACCAAATTTTCAGTATTTACAGTTGAAAGTTTTGTCTGTATGAATACACTGATTAAAATAGGATACAAATGAGTTTACATGTTCTTTATGAATTGCGTGTATGCGTAGGCTTATGCAAGACTGCCATTCCTTATAGAATTTTGGAGTCGTTTATATCTCACCCAACGTGTATTTCCTACCCGGCCGTCTGGTAAGGCTCAACATTTCTGGTACATTCTAACTTACAATTATGAAAATGCACATTTTGCTGGTGTCCAGATAGATTGAATATTAACCAATTAAAACGTTTTCTCTGTCATTGAGGTGATGTTTGTTGGTCACAGTTCAGGAAACTGGATAGTGTACTAGTAAAACATGATACGGTTTTCCTGATTACAATTCGAACCTCAAAGAAGGTTGAACGTAAGCACGTTAGTTTTGATCAACAGGTTTCACCGTTTCACCACAATATATAGCCACTAATTAAAACTATGGTATCACAGATTTTCTCACTGTTTCCATATGGTGGCGTTAATTAGAGAGCATTAAGTATGTTGTCGGAATCATATTATGTAAACCGTTATAAATGGTGCTATAGTATCGAGAAGTACTGGATTGCTGAAAATTATCAATTGTTAATGCTAGTATATATATATATGCTAGTGTCTGTTTGTCTATATTCAGTATAATGTCAATATGAAGGTCAAAGTTGCGATTTATGATCAAAAGAAAGAAAGATGTATCTCTCGCGCTCCAATTAGTCGCACGTAATTTTGGAAATTTATTTCTAACAGTCAAAAAGACAGATGTATGTTGGTAATGTTTAAAGGCACTGTAGCACGATTTTCTTGAAATAAAATGCTCACAAAAGTATAAATAAGTGTTACTAGTGACTAAATGATACTCGTAAATCGCTACAAAGAGTTCCGAAACGAATGTACATGGTTCGATTAAGCCAATGTGAGTCCATTTCCCTTGAGCGGTCATTTTTAATCTGTTCTGTGACATCATTACATACCCTACTGCTGGTCACAATAGAAACACAGGTGAAATATGTATAGCTTACTCTTACTCTACTGCAACAAGACGAACATAAGTATGATCTATGAAGCTGTGAATTCACTTCTTTTGAGGGCTCGGGGTGATACAGCGGAGACAGTTTGCAGATATTCAGATAAGCGTGTATCGCTTAGAAATAGCGTTTCAAAGACACATATCTATATAAATCATACCCTATTACTTTATAAAAGGATATTAATTGGGTAGGGTCTATTACCCTACCCTCTCATTAATTCCGACATTATACAGTTGGTGTGAAATGTTCTCTATCAACTTGTATTGTAAAAGGACAATTAACTGAACAAGACGGATATTCGTTGTCATGGTATTTTATATTGCAACACGGAGTATTCAGTTGTTACGTAAAACCCGGGATCTACCTCCATGTGGTGAACAGGGTTTAATAGATTAAAATCTGGTCAACGGAAGGAGTTCATCTAATTATTGATTGATATCAATCCGCGCAAATGAAGTGAAACATTCCCCGCAAAACGTCGTCTTTTTTCCGCGCAAACGTAGAACCCCGTTCTGATATACCGGTAAGCGATACACGCCCCTGTGAGTTACCCCCATATCACCTCTCTCAACGATTCATTTGAAATATGGACACCGCTGTGCATTCCTATAGTACCCCATCATGTATAAAAACGTATACTTATATATGGTGATACATGTAAAGTCATCCATCATTATCTTGACGGTAGACTAACTGCAGCTGTGACAATTATGTACACCAATTTTTGAAGATATATCTGAACAACAATACCTGAACTTAGTATAACTACACTCAGTGAAAATTACACGTATTTCTACTCAATGTAGATCAGTGCGAGACATATACTACGTGAGTATATCTTGGTAAATTCCATGTTTCATTCTATAGAACTAGTAATTAAATCAATAGTATCATATGTGTACAAATAGTTATTAGGATGGACGTGATTTAAAGTGCGATGATCTAGGGCATAAGAATGAGCGAATTCACTTAAAATCTGACAATTTTTGCAAAATTATGGAAGTTTAAAATGGCTAATCTCAACCTTCATAGTATATATGACTTAGGAAGTAGGGAGTCTTTATGTGGCCCTGGCAGAAATAAGCTGGTGCAAGTTCAAATTAAACGCCTCATGATAAATGTACATAGCAACTTCTTTTGTTTGCCATGAAAACGACTTAAATAAGATTGATAACAAGTATATGAATTTGAGACTTCGCCTCCCCTAAGATATGAAAATAACTGCAATTCTGTCATAAATGACATCACTCCCCTAAGATATGAAAATAACTGCAATTCTGTCGGACAATGATATCCAACTTCTAAGAATTTACCATTTTAGTTGTTTCTTGTACAAGTGCATGTTTCCAGCTATAGAACCAAAGGAAAATTCTACGCTATCGGTGCAATTTGAAAATGTACAGGATAATCCTGAAGCCGAAAACGGCAGCATGAACGTACAGCGATGACTTTTGTTTACACAAACAAGTGGTTACTGTTTCAGGTGCAATGTTACCATTGAACAATACGATTGAAATCATGAGCTTAATTTATAATAATACGTACACCGGAAGGTCTGACAGTGGCTTTGCAAGGGTCGTGTGTCATTTTAATTTACCAATGAGTGCGCCGCACTTATTCACCAACGTAAGCTGATTGCTAGGTTCAAAGTATGTCATATCTTCAGCCATACGTTGTTCATTACAAATTTGATTTTAATAATGGAGCAAGAGAAATTTACAAGTGGTCCCACTATATAATAGTATTTCCCTTCGCTTTATCATAAACCATAACATAATGCTGTAATGCCAAACACTTTCCGGACCAGAACTAGAAAACAGTAAGGCCTAGCTCAACAGTCCTAATGTGTAGATGTGCCTTTTGGGATTTCGACTTCTTTTTTAATAATGTTATATTTTACATACTAAACATATTAAACATACTTTAAATTTTTGTTTCCGGACAAGAACTCAAAATATGTAAGGCCTAGCTAATGAAACATGGTATGTGAAACAAGCATCATGTGTAGATGCGGGGTTGTTTCAGCTTTTTGGTACTTTTAACTTTTTAGCCATTCCCATGGGAAAACATAATCTGGATTCCGGAGCAAAACTCAAAATGCTTTTTACAATTTCACTTTCGGATCATATCTTGAAAACTGTAAGGCAGAGATTAATACATCTTGGGAAGTATATATTCTTGTGTAGCATGAATTTATTACGGATGAGTGATTTAGGATTTTTAAATGAATAAAGCTTCATGATGATTGTTCAGTATATTTTAAACTGTTCTCCCTTGGCGGGGGATAAAGTAGATGTCCCTGCAATACGTTTAATACATTTCATGATATTTATGTGTTACAATCACGAGTTACACGTACGTCAGTGCCTAATACTTCCTCCAAACGCGAACCGCTCTCTAGCGATAAGAGTTTTAAAAAAGTAATAGCTTCATAAGCTCCAAACAGGGTCCACGTTGAAAAGCAAGTCTAGATTTGGAACTGCACTTTGAGGCTTCAATGCAATATTTAATAAAATGATAATGTTATTTATTATTTTTCTTGTGTCAACTCGTATTCAATGACACTGGAAAGTTTAAGAGGTTTTTGTTTTAAAATGTAAGGCAATGGATTGTTCTTTATTTGAACTATGTATTTTAGTCTTTAACATTAATCCCTAGAATTTATAAGCAGATACCTACAGAGTCCATGGCTCTATTTTTACTTCTTACATTGAACAAAAAAGCACTAAAATGTTGAAATCTTGCGTAGACATACCTTTTTCAATAGTTCCAATTGCATAATATAAATCTCTTATTTTTACTTAAGCAGTTGTTAAACACAAACTCACCCACTAAATGATAGATTATAAATGATCACATTCCTAATGAGCCAGAGACTCAATGACTCTATTTTTTCTATTTTCACCCCAGCAAGCAGTGTGAATTGGAACTCGATGCTCGGGAAGATGCAACGCTGTGCGATTTAGTGCACGTGGTTAGGAGCTCACTGCAGCATCCCTACAAGGTGAAGGTCACTTGGCTTCGCATTACACAACCGTGCTTCAACTTATAAAGTGAGAACGGAGTGTTTACAAGTTCCTCCGACAAATCGGTAAGCTTTTCATTGTTGTTTTCAAACTGCTTGTTCCGTTGTAGCAGTCGAATTTTGCAATCAGGCTAACATCCTAAGTTTTATTTCGGATAAAAGAGCACTTAGAACAAGTTATTTTCCTATAGATTCATATACTTTGTAGGAAATATTTAAGATCTGTAGAATCTATGAGATTTCGTGTCCAGTTATTCTTTGTGAAAATGATGAAAGCGGCAAGGCTGAAAATAATTATTTATGTGCAGGTAATCAATGCCAGATGAAGTTCGTCATACATTTCATGAAAACACGACAAACATCCTGCTTCAATGTAAAGGAGGTGCGCGGTCTGTTTATTTAGGCGTTATATATGTGTGTCACGTCATTCATCCGGCTGCTAAGCTTCCAATTAAACTTTGACCTCTACCGTAAGTAGTTAAAGGCTAATGCTATATGGTTGAGCATGTTTAAAATATCGAGGCCTGGATATATGAAACGCAGTTTTTGAACGTTCGGACCAAATATATAACTGGTAACGTTATGTGCTTCCCCTTGCAATTATAAGAGCCGTGGTGATTGATATACTCGAAAACATCAGATAAGTTCAGAATGTATTAAAGGTACATCCATTGTGTTGTTGGGGGTCACATTATCACATATTTAAAACGTTATAAATGGTGTTACTTTATAGAGAAGTACCGACTATTACCGAAAACTACCATTTTGATGATAGTCGATTCAATATATTGACGATATGAAGGTAAAAATGTAGTGATTTCTGATCGAAAACCGGACAATGCATCGCGGTTGACGCGCGCCAATGAGTCAAACGTAATATAATTTTGGAATCTTATTAATTTGTGTTGATAATGTTTAATAGGTCATATTAAATGTAAATGGGACGTGCAGTTTCGGTTTCTACACATGCATAATGATATATTACTTGAATTTAATTGGAAATTAGTAATTATGATATAGTTGGCGATAGGGGATGAACATGCAAGCTGATTGAATTTATTTGTGCTGTAAACAGCACATATGGTGTGTTGGAATGTATTAAAGCCAAATACAAATTTTGGGAACACAATGGATGCACCTTTAAACTAATATAACTAATGCCACATTTAGACAATGCGGCATACCAACCTTACAAACCTCAAGTGACGTCACACCACATTAATGCCTATAACTTAGTTTATACTCAATAATTCCTATGTGGATGTATTATCTCGGGGATTATCACATAATTCCCGGGATCCAAACGTCATTTCCCTCTACCCAGGGCAATTATCTTAATAATGCCACTCTTCAAATATCTGTATTTAATACTGAGATGTTAAGTTTAAGATGAAAGTTAGTGTGTGTTATGTCTAACTCTATTGGAAAACAACTGGTAATTCAAACATCAATCTCCAAAGGTTTTTTTTACAATAACCCGTCTCGAACCCGAAACATCCATACTCCTGCACACCAAGCGCAGCGATGATACCACTGTGCTACAGCTAGACTGATGACGTTGTTTCCTAAGTTCCCTTTATACCCCAGTGCCTTTCACCAAAAGGGGATATTTTAAGGACGACCCCTTTACTTTTTAGCACTATCAATTGGAATAGGTCAAACATAATATTTAACCACGGGGTTGGTTTGTAAGCTTGATAAAACATGCCAAAGGGTGTTTATGAGATTAAAAACCCTTTCCCTCGGGATAAACACTCGGGGCTAACGCACCTCGTATTTATCCCTCGGGTTGCGGGTTTTAAATCTCATAAACACCCTTTGGCATGTTTTATCCTATGCATAAACTATGTTTAACAGCTAGTTGTTAAATAAGCGTTATTTATATGAAGCTTAAATTTACTGAGTGAAATATTTTCCTTTTTACGAATAAGTTAGCGTATTTGCAATCTTCAGTACATCACCCTGGACTAATCTCGTTATTTCCATAACTTTCCACGTTTGGAAAGGCCACCTTTCAGTTGTGGAAAGGCGTTCACTCCAAGAGACTGAAAGATCGCATTTCCACAAGCAGAGAAGTGAAGCGTTCATAAAATGCACAGTGCGTTTTCGTATCAAAAGCAAATTAATCAACAAAGACGAGTCATACATTGTAATGGATATAGTTTTATATTTTGTTATGGGTTATAGGTATTAATTGGTTATGATGGTTTGTATATAAGACACAATTACAAGCTATACTTATTTGAAAAGATCATTAAATGAAGCATGTATAAAATCACAGTTCGTTGTTTTACCTTTGGTAGAGTAGGAATCACATTATCAGCAATATTATTATTTCCATAAGGATCTTGCACACATGCGCGTATGTCCTTACTTCATCAAAGACTTTATAAAAAGTGTCCATAAATTGCCTGTACATTGACACTTACATTTCTATGTTTGGTATTTAGTCATACGTAAGTAAGTATTCAATTGCCATTATGTACTACATAAGAGGTATTCGAAACTATGCACATTTATGCAATGTTATGTTAGTGACGGTCTTATTTACCTTATGAATCAAATTAAATTGTTCCCACTTTTTAACACCCATTCATATTTCATTCACTAAATATATCTTTCTTAAAGTTATTTCTATTTAATTTAAACTTGAACTACAAATCATTCATGTAGTAAACCTTATTAACCACATGATGGTTACAATTGTGTATTATACAGTTACATCACTGACGCAAAATGTACAATAAATGATTACACAAGGTAATGAATCGTATACAATAATTAATATTCGTCCATTTAAACACAGACTACGCATATGTAATTATATTTGTCCATACATCATAGTTTAATTGACCTTGTACATTATCGCGTATTCCCCCTTGTTACTAACCACTACCAATAGGAGACATATCAAGAGAAAAATAATGCATTTGATTGAACTTTAGCATTTGAATATTATTAATATCCATATTGTAAATTATGTAATGTAATACAAAAGTATTCTGTTAAATTTTCCGCGTTGATTATTGATCAAATATGTATTCTGAATCACTATAAATTATATTAGAACACAAGTAAATGCATATGAAATAAATTGTAAGGAGTATATGTTTAATGGAATCAGCTGTCAAATCAGATCTAGGGAATTAATGATACATCTTGTGTTTCAGCTCACTCATTTTAGTTAAAATTGATATATTACATATTTATGGGATAAACGTTTAGGGATAAACAGTTGAATATCAAAGCTAACTTTGGATGAATGGTTTAGAATGTTGTCCGTTTTATTTGTGTCAAACATAAACCGTTAAAGTGAATGTAATAGATTTATTTTGATGTAAACAATTTTTGTCATGTCATTTTGTTATTAAAATCATCTGAAATAGAAACTTGTAACACAACGCCAACATTTTGTTGTGTTATAGCGAATTGTCCCGACTGCCTACAGTTCTTCAATTAGGAAGATATAACTATATAACGTTCTGCAATTATAGACAACTTGCACGGTCTAGTATCTCTCTGTCTCTCCCCCTCTCTCTCTCTGTCTTTCCCTCGTGGCATAATGTTAATGCATATTTGTAGAGTGACACATGCAAAGTTAAGGACGTCTACTTTATTCACTAGTTCACAAGCACTTGTATAATTATATATACACGCCCCCTCAAAAGGAATCTGTCTGGCCAAACCCGTAATTTACCTAGCTAATGCAACGACATAGAACAGTTAAACATATGACGGGCTCATAGAAACAGAATGTAAAAGTCTTATACTTGTTTCACAACGCCAACATTTTGTTGTGTTATGGCGAATTTTAACGACTGGCTACAGTTTTTCAGTTAGGAAGGTATAACCATATATACCGTTCTACATTTATAGACAACATGCACAGTCTAATATCTCTCTCCGGCCCTCTCTCCGTCCCTTTCCCCCTCCGTCTCCCCCCTCTATCTGCCCAACATCCCCCCCCCCCTCTTTCTCTCTTTTCCTTGTGGCAATACGTTAATGCATGTTTGTAAAATGACAGATGTTAAAGGAAACTGCTTGACCAAACCCATAAAAGTTAAACATATGACGGGCTCAAAAAACGCAATGAATTGGTAAATACCTGCAGATACAATAATACATTTATGAATTCTGAATTACAGAGTGTGTGCACGCGTGTATGTATGTAGAAAGATAAGCGGACGGAAATATTGTGTATGATATTTATCATGTTTAAGTATTTTAATGAAAAATAACTTTTCGTAAGTCTTATGGCGTTTCACAATGTTGTTCATAGTTATTAACATAAAGATATCATCTCAGTTGAATGACATATTTATGCAATGTATATATTTTAATGTAAATATCTTAATGACACATGTATTCCACAGATATCTTGCAACATTGTACTTCATACCATCGCATGTCGTTACATTTATATGTTATCAACATATATTTATGTGTACGAAATGAGCCATAATAATATCTCTCAAATTATTTCATATTTGAGTCGTTAAGTACTGATTGTGTATTTAGTCTCATATTACGTGCTGAGATACACATGTGCAGTTGTTTCACTGAGTTGCATAACTACCAGCGATGGCAATCTCTGCGAACAAGTTAGTTTATTCAGGTTTGTAAGATATTAAAGGGACACTGCGTCGAGAATAAAAATTAGTCTCACTGTTATCTACCTATGCTGATTTACGAGTTACGCTTCGCTTCACTGTTAACATACAGTAGTTTTTATTGCTAATTACTTCAATTGTCTGAAATTGGGGATCTGTGACTCGTTACCAGACACGTTACACAGCAAAAGTCGATAAGTCTGATCTCATATTTATCCTCGACGCGGTGTTCCTTTAATTCGGAATATATAAAACTAATCATTAATGGTACCCACTATGGTCTATGGTTATACTACAGCCTACATTTAATTATGTTACAATTGTTGCGATTTCCGTTTGATAAGTTTAAAATTTTGGATTTGTTGGTAGATATTTAAAACAAAAATTCAGAAGTAAATAACACAATATTGGTAGTAGTGTGTATTTGTGGGATTTTGTCCGTGCACTGCAACATTGTTTATGATTACCAAAATAATATATGTTTATTTTTACAATTTCCATTTTCAATTCCTCGTAGGGCTTTCGGTTTATAAACAGAAGGCTAAGGCTACATGTGAACACATGATATGAATGTAAAATTACATATACGGTTTTACTTTTATTTCAGTCATATCAATAAATCTTGAAATATGTTGATGAGGGGATCCGCCTGTTATTTAGACATTTGTGTATATGAAGGCGAGAAATATTTGTTAATTAACAGAATACACATTTTGTTTATTAGGACGCACTGTGATTGGGTATAAACACACCGCTTTAGTGGTTGTCGTCGTTCTAATTGATTAATTGATTGGCAACAAGGCATGCAAGACATGAAAGACTCTCTGTCTTATGAACGTATTTATCCTCACAAATTGACAGCTTGTGGTATGCTATTGTTGCATTTAAAACCTCACAAATCAGCATCAATGAAATAAACATTTAATTTTAAGTGTAATTAAACACTGGAAATAAATAACCCTATTCATTATATGCGACACCTTTGCCTCATTATTAGCACTATACACTAGAGTATACCGAAGTCATTGGTGATTTTGTTTTGTCACATTTGGGTGTTTAACTCGAATACTTTATTTTAAATGTGACCATATATATTTGACTGTCATACATTAAAATTTAAGAGAAATCGAACATTGAGGACCAAAAACAAACATCAATGATCGTAAATATAACTTATGTGAGGAAATTCATTCAATAAAGTTTACCATCCTGCTTTTCGCTGACCTTATAAAATGTCCTAATTACATTTAATTGTCAATAAATCATCCTAAATTAAATTACTGACAACATGAATAAGAACGAACACTTGGTTTTAATTCGTAGTTCTCCATTAAAACAAAATGGACAGACAGGCAACTTGTAATACAACTGAAATTCATAATTACAATGATCGTAAGAAATCATTTCAGTTTCAAAGAGTAGGTCTTTTTGTGAGTTTATGTATTGGTTTAATACCAGAGTGCGACCAGACTGCCGTCGCCTGCAATCAGTACCGGTAAATATATATGCAAACCATCGAACGATATCACTGTCTTCTTACTTATGCATATAACCAGGGACATTGTATACTGTCCCTGATATAACATAGAAGGCGAAGACGAAACTCATTTTACTATAGAAGGTTAGTGTCACCAAACATATAACAAAATATGCAACAAATGCTAGGTTTGGGTTTGACTTATATGACACTCAATTACTAATAACATGCATGATTAAAATGTGAAAACATTTATATTATTTTAATCCATTTCCATCCGCACATCATTACAGTCAAGCAAGAATGATTGAATAAATTTGAATCTATAATTATTAAGTCATGCATAGAATTAGGAGTTTTCACCGATAACAAGTAGACAACGTTAAATAATGTGATGACTAATTTTTATAACAGTAAAATATAAATTTCATAAAGTAAATATTAAATGCCGTAATATAATGCATATATAGTTTTCAAATATGTCACCAAAATGACACATACGCGCCAAAAACACTCATAAAACCATGTTAACAAACAATTAACATAAAAGTATTATTTTTGTTTGTAATAAATATTAATGTTGCTACAGTCAGTAACAACAGTTTAAGTGTTTCAATTACTTACCATTCTCGTGTTTTGGACATAATGTTTTATGACCCGTAATTGCTCTCTTTAGACAACAGCGTGCATTCGCGACTTGCTATGCATGTATATTCGGTTGTGTATTTGTGAACTCTGATGGCAGTAGTCTCTTCTTTGACCAATACACATCCACATGTATATAGGAGAGGCATTCATTCTTCAACAAATCAAATTGTATTATCGAGATAGCTAACATAGGTTTTCTGTTTTATTGTTGTCTCATATATATCATATCATATATCGGGATATGATTTGCAAGTATTTTATGGTTGATAGTATATAACAATAGCAAAAATCTTCAATAAAATAATAAAATGTGTCATGTTCTGTCCATCGTACTTTGTTTTCGAATCACAACTTGAAACAGGTGGAATATATATCAATCAAATATAGTACGTGTGTATAACGCAAGAGAGTGTCTACTGGTTTAGATATATTAGGAACTATTTTTAAAAATCGGAAAATATCGAATCATAGGTATCGTTTGTGGACAATAAAGTGAAACTGACTGAAAATTTGAGGGAAATTTAGAATTTGTGTTTGTCTTTCTTAATGATAAAATGTATAAATCTATACTTTCTTTATGAAGCATATTTATATCTATAATATACACTAATATACCCCACATCTTTTTTAAATAACTTTTTTAAGTAACAAAGATGTTTTAGAAATGAATGGTTCAAAAGAAAGCTGAATAACGTAGCTTTGTGCTAATAACACGTTTAAAATTCCTGATGGATTCATATTATGACGAAATGCAGCTTGCTTAAGAAGTTTAAAATTGTCCGGTTTTCGACCAGACTGGTAGTAACCAATAAATGTGATTTAGATGTCCAGAAGAAGTTGAAAGTAAATTTTTACTTTTGTGACTAGACAAAAAAGTTGTATGCTTTACATCATAACCCCATAACGTTTAAAAAAATATACTCTTATTGAGTATGTTTAAGTGTGAAACTTATGAAATATATTTTTCTAGTCATTAAAGATCTTTTCTCGTAATTTACCTGAGTGAAAAACGAGTTTACTGTGTTGTCAAATGACTTAATAGTATTTAGGAACACAGACGATTATTTATGTGAACATTTTTGCTTGAAAATGAAAACTTTTCATTTTTTTGTTATCACCAAAACGCATTATCACTCAAATGTAGCAAAATTCAAGCAGCATTTGCATGAACTGAATGCTTCTATAGGTTGTAAAAGGTGCCTACTTTGCATAATATGGCACACATGTACGAAATCATGCCGCGATTGACAAGTGGAGAAAGAGAAAGAGCTCTTGGGATGTTACATAGGGTGTCGACCAACAACGATGTTGCCAATGTCTTTTGAAACTTTAGAGAGTCGTTCAAATAACGTTTTCAAAAACGTTTGTGTGAGCTTGGGAGGTTTCTCAATACTCATAATACCTTTTCAAATTTGAATAAATTATACCCAATCCAGAACTTTTATTGTGAACGAGCTGCACGTTTAAGAAATCAGTGATCCATTTCGCGTTTGCATGTGGCAACTTGCAATTATCTTGCACACAGCGTTGTGTCATTTTTAGCTCATCAGGCCTGAAAGGCCCGATGGGCTTATGGCATGGGATGGCGTCCGTCCATCCGTCCGTCCGTCCGTCCGTAAACTTTTCACTTTTTCGACTTCTTCTCCAGAACCAATAACTCTAGAGAGCTGAAATTTTATGTACAGACTCCTTGGCCAATGGGGATTCTAAATTGTAGATTTGGTGACCCTGTGACCCCAAATAAGGGCCCCAGGGGTCATAACCTTAAAAGCTATTTTCATCTTCTTCTCCAGAACCAATGACTCCAGAGAGCTGAAATTTTATGTACAGACTCCTTGGCCAATGGGGATTCTAAATTGTAGATTTGGTGACCATGTGACCCCAAATAAGGGCCACAGGGGTCATAAGCTAAAAAGCTATTTTCATCTTCTTCTCCAGAACCAATGACTCCAGAGAGCTGAAATTTTATGTACAGACTCCTTGGCCAATGGGGATTCTAAATTGTAGATTTGGTGACCATGTGACCCCAAATAAGGGCCACAGGGGTCATAAGCTAAAAAGCTATTTTCATCTTCTTCTCCAGAACCAATGACTCCAGAGAGCTGAAATTATATGTACAGACTACTTGGCCAATGGGGATTCTAAATTGTAGATTTTGTGACCCTGTGACCCCAAATAAGGGCCTCACAGGCCATTCCCTAAAATCCTGTTTTCATCTTTTTCTCCGGAACAAAAAGACCTAGAAGGCTGTAATATTGTATGCAAACTCTTTAGCCAATGGGGATTCTAACTTGTAAATTTGGTGACCCTGAGACCCCAAATATGGGCCACAGCCTAAAAAACCTGTCGAAATTGAATTTTGAACTGATATTTTATGTGCACTTCTTTCACTTTATTTGAAATGTATGTCGACTTGAAATAACAATCTACATTGTGGACATGTTTGTCAAATTGATGTAATCAATGTGAAATGAGAACTGTTGAATAGCCTATGAAATGAAAATTGTGACAAGTCATAAAGGACTAAATTGAAGAGGAGTTAAGAATTCTTTTATTTTACATGAGATATGTGAACTGCATATGACTGGTGATGAAATGATAAGATAAGATTATTTTCATCTTTTTCTCCAAAACGAAAAGACCTAGAAGGTTGTCATGTTGTGTAAAGAGTCTTTAGCTAATGGAGATTCTAAATTGTAGATTTGGTGACCCTGTGACCCCAAATAAGAGCCTCACAGGCCATTACCTAAAATCTTGTTTTCATCTTTTTCTCCAGAACAAAAAGATCTAGAAGGCTGTAATATTGTATGCAAACTCTTTAGCCAATGGGGATTCAAACTTGTAAATTTGGTGACCCTGTGACCCCAAATATGGGCCACAGCCTAAAAAAACCTTTGAAAATGAATTTTGAACTGATATTTTATGACACTTCAACCACTTTATTTGAAATGTATGTCGACTCTAGATAACAATCTACATTGTGGACATGTTTGTCAAATTGATGTAATCAATGTGAAATGAGAACTATTGAATAGCCTATGAACTGAAAATTGTGACAAGGCATAAAGGACTAAATTGAAGAGGAGTTAAGAATTCTTTTATTTTACATGAGATATGTGAACTGCATATGACTGGTGATGAAATGATAAGATTATTTTCATCTTCTTCTCCAGAACGAAAAGACCTAGAAGGTTGTCATGTTGTGTAATGAGTCTTTAGCCAATGGAGATTCTAAATTGTAGATTTGGTGACCCTGTGGCCCCAAATAAGGGCCTCACAGGCCATTACCTAAAATCCTGTTTTCATCTTTTTCTCCGGAACAAAAAGATCTAGAAGGCTGTAATATTGTATGCAAACTCTTTAGCCAATGGGGATTCAAACTTGTAAATTTGGTGACCCTGTGACCCCAAATATGGGCCACAGCCTAAAAAAACCCTTTGAAAATGAATTTTGAACTGATATTTTATGACACTTCAGCCACTTTATTTGAAATGTATGTCGACTCTAGATAACAATCTACATTGTGGACATGTTTGTCAAATTGATGTAATCAATGTGAAATGAGAACTATTGAATAGCCTATGAACTGAAAATTGTGACAAGGCATAAAGGACTAAATTGAAGAGGAGTTAAGAATTCTTTTATTTTACATGAGATATGTGAACTGCATATGACTGGTGATGAAATGATAAGATAAGATTATTTTCATCTTCTTCTTCAGAACGAAAAGACCTAGAAGGTTGTCATGTTGTGTAAAGAGTCTTTAGCCAATGGAGATTCTAAATTGTAGATTTGGTGACCCAGTGGCCCCAAATAAGAGCCCCGCAGGCCATTACCTAAAATCCTGTTTTCATCCAGAACAAACTAGAAGGAATATTTTGTTCAGAATGTTTAGATGTTTGGATGACAAGGCTTAGAACCGAGATTGTTTAGCCAAGGTGATTCAAAATTGTACTATGTACCATGAGATTCATCACATTGCCTGTTCTCTTTAAGCCTTATACAGTTAGATCAGTGATGCCAGTGTTTAGTGCAAGCAAGAGTCTATTACATAATTTGGCGGTAAAACACTAAAACACAGCTGGCTTGTAACCAGAGCCAAGGGGTCAGAATATTGCATAATCTCCTGTGTGTTGACCTTGCTGAGTGCTCTCTCTCAATTTCAAAACTAAGATTTGTCAGGGTTAGGGATTGTGCATTATATTGAGACAACATATTTCTGTCTTCATCATCAAACAAAATAAACTCTGATGAGCTACAGAGCCCATGGCTCTATTTTTGTGTCATGTGATATCTTAACACACACAATTGTTGATAATGCAAGTACAACCAACAGTCAGTTTAGGATTCATTTGGCCTATTTTGAATATTTAAATTCAGTTGAAGATAGCGTCGCGTTCTCGTCGAGTCTAATGTCAATGCCTGATTCTGATCTGAACCTTTTGTGATAATGTTGTATCGTGACATCCACCAACAATTAGTCCTAGTTATGGTAATTGGCTATCATCAAGTGCACTGGTTATCAGTAGGTTAGTTAATTATTGAATGTGTTCTGTTAAAATTTAAGTCTTCCACTTTTAACATCCTAAGATAGCTTTATGAGTTACAGAGCCAAAGGCTCAGTTATATAATTAACTTTAACTGACCGTGTGTATTCATATATCCATATATTCTTGCTCAAGCAGATATATAGAATGTATATCACACAATTTCGTTATAATACAATAGTTTATAATACAGGTACAGTTTCGTGTACAATACACAGTGTCGTGTATACTACACAGTTTTATGTTTAATACACAGAATTATTATAATTATAATAATTATTATAAAATTATGCAGACTTTAGTTTATTTCCTTTTTGATCACATATCAATATAGAAACGATATATTATTCGTAACAATGTACCCTCTTTGGCCCAATTAATGCAGAAACTTGTATGAGAAATGTTGATATTTTAATTGAATTAAAATACCACCCCAGATTTATTTTCAGTCAAATCGATAACTGGGTATATACATTTTAGCAAAACAATATGCTTTTCAGGCCTGGTGACATTATAACCCGTATTTCAGGATATATAAATGGATCATGGTATGACACGGACAAGCGCCTGCTGCTTTTATTGTTAATGTCAATGTTGAAAGGCCAGCGTTTTTGTATGAGCTGTTTTTCACCAAACACGGGTGACCGAGTTGAACCTATTTATAGCCGAAAGCCACAGGGAGTTGGTACAGATGAAGAAGAGATCTGGGAGTATTGATACACTACGGTTTAAATCGTTGGTGAACACGGATAAATGAACCCGAGCTCAAAGCTGAACACCAGATTCCACTTAGAATTATCAGGGGATTAGGGCGTGATAATTATAGTCTACATTCCAGCTTGGAGCAACTGTGTCTTTTCTACTGAGACTACAAGTAAAGGCTGTCACATGTGCAATCGTTTAAAGGATATAGGATCTCACAGGTGTTCGTGTCGGAAAAATAATCTGGAGTTTGTAAGTATTTCATTCATAATATTAATAAGACGCACATTTGGGCAAAATAAGGTTTGCATTCACGTACTGATAAAATAGAAATTGATAGAGCATTTTTACTTGTGATCATTTTAAATTTTTGCTTATTCAAGGATTTCAGTTTGTATGTGCAAGATGTTGGGATACAGCAATTTACATTTGCTTCTATGAAACCGTTATATGTGTGTACATGTGAACGATAATGCTTGGTAATGTGCTGTTTTAGGTTGTTTTCTTGTTTGGTTATTTTAGGAAAGGTATTCTCAAAAGCCCACTAGGCATTCACATTCCTTTCGTTGAATTTGTTGAAACATAAACAGGTTTTAAACAAATAAAATATTGTTTGAGGGTTGACACGAGCAGAGACAGGGCACGGCGCTTTGTTGTTTATGGTAATCATTAAAGTTAGATAAAAGAAAATATATGCTCGTCACACCAGGTGAGTTACACATACTACAATAGTTTATAAGGTTTAAACATAAACACCATAACAAATGTTTTATTCACAAACTCATTCATCATTCATTCATTCAACATATGATACACAAAAATAAAATTGTGACACATTCTATTTAGATTAGTATTTCTACTGCTCAGGCACATGACACCGGGGCGGGATAGCGCAGTGATTAGCGCGTTTGGCTTTGGAACAAGAGGTCCGTGGTTCGAATACCACCAGGTGCATGGCAGTTTGTCTGCAGCAGTGCAGTAGCACCCATGGTTCACAGATTTCACCGCAATGCATAAACACAATGGTGTTCCGGACTTTCTGCACTAATACTACCAGTCGCGAACACATGCTCACATCTTCATCAATCATCTATGAGAGAGTTAGCATACATTCCGAAACGCCGTGTATCCCTATAGCAACGAAACCGTTATAAAGAAATTATTGTTTTCTAACCCATCACATTCAGAGTAATCAATGTAATATATATACACACACACAATTGAAAAAGACACTAAATATAACAATTCTAATTTAAATAGTACACATTTTAAATAAATTTACTACACATAAACCAAGGCTGTGCCTGAGACTACACAGGTATAGGACGATTGCCGCTAAGGACAACAGCCACCTATGACAATTGCAACTGAGGACAATAGCCACCTAGGACAATTGCCAAATTTAAATCAGCAGCAACAGTTTTCGACAACATTTATTTAGTTTAATGTTGTGAGTAAAAAGTGAAAAATGTAGTATAGTTGTAAATCTTGAAATGTTGATAACATAAAAAATTTTATTTTGCTGTGAACAATGATAATAAAAATACCATGATGAATTGTCAACTTAAAAATAAAATGTTGATTTTAACACCTTACTAAAAATGATTTTACTTATGACAAAATGAGTTTGAATACAAACATGAATTTGCATAATCGGCTATGAAATGCAAAATATATTTCACTGATTCTTATGTGAACTGATCGAAGTATTGTTTAACAACTTTTCAAAATTTTTCATCAATTTATTTGTTATAACAAAATCGTTTTCCTCAACAAAATATTTTTTCTAATAGTCAGTTTTTCATCAAAGTCATTATTTTCATCAAAACATTTCTTTTCATTAAAGTCATTTTCAGAAAAGTCACTTTCTTCATAAATGTATTTCATCACTTTCGTAAAAGTCTTTATATCATTACGGTAATTTTTTTCATCAAAATCTTTTTTTCATTGAAGTGATTCTTTCCATCAAAGTCATTTGTTTTATCTGAATCGTTTTCTAAACAAAAGTCATTTCTTCAAATTCTTTATTTCATCAAGATATTTTCTTAACAAACGTCTTTAATTCATTAACGTCATTTGTTTCATCAAAGTATTTTTTAAAAAAAAGTTCTACTACGGTTGGGAAAGGATATCCTTCATTTTGCTTTTCTTTTACTTAATATACTGTACTTGGTGGAATGAGTGTCAATTCTTGTCAGAACAGCAGTATCAAATGTATATTTAAGACACCAAAGCTCATCTTAGTTGCTCGTGTAAAACTTGCCCTTGCATATTTTCTGAGAAACTAGATATTTGTGTGACAGTTGTCCTCCATGATGCAATAGAAATAACTGGGTGGGAATTGTCCCAGGTGACGGATGTCCGGGTGGCAACTGTCCGGTGGTAATTGTCCTGCTCCCCTCTAGAATACACACATATAAATAATATCCGCTCCAAATGACATCAGATTTAGTATTCACTGGAGACAATGTCGATGTATTGATAATTACATGTTATTTGTTATAAACAAAGTTTACTGGAAAGTAATTAATTAAATTCGCATCCAACATTGTTTACATAACCCAGTGTTTTAATCCGTTAAAATCCATTTGTCCCCGACATCACAGTTGTACAAGCATATCTGTAGCCTCCCCCCTCTCTCCCATGCATTGTTTCCGTCTTGTCACTTCACCTGCAAAGAACAAAGACGACAATGACAAGTGGCTTGTGTTAAACCTTGACACGTCCTCCTTTATTACAGATGGTAATGAGGCAGATTATATATTGTGATACATTACGCAATAGTGTTGTACATATAATACTCTAAAACACAGGTTCTTATGTATATTGTTCAGGAGTTGTCCCCGTAGACAGGTAGGTCTTTTCCGTATTATATGATAGTAGGTACAATAATATCTACTGTACATTTTGGAGCGTGTTATGAACAGAAACCGAAACAGAGGGAAATGTTAAAGACAGTTTACGTCTCAGTCCAAATGGTCCATATTCAAACAAAAACTTTACTTGTAATACGGAACGGATCTAAGTTACATAAATGCCTAAAGCCCTGTTTATACGGCGAGCGTTTGCATATGAGTAAAACATTTAAAACTCTAATAGAACCCGAACTATATTTGTCTAAACTTTCATTTACGCACAATAGAAACACTTTTGTCAAATATAGAATGGGCTTGTTAGACCTAATGGTTAACAGAGGCAGGAACATGTCCATTCCTAAACATGATAGATTATGTCCTTTATGTAATTCTGCAGTAGAAGACGAAGTCCTTTTTACCTTTAATTGCCCATTTTATGAAGATTTACGCTGCAAATATATCCCAGAACGTTACTCATTGAAACCACCACTAATAGCTTTTACCGCGTTAGTATCAACTAAAAATGAAACCACACTACGTAATCTAGCTCTCTATGTTAAATATGCAACTGCTTAGTTTATAATGTGTATGTTTATTCATATTTATATGTATTGATGTAACCTTGAATGTAACTCTCTTGTACATGTATATGGGCCGGTGGCCTAAAATACAATAAACTATTGTCTTGTCTTTCACATACGCCGTATAGACGCATTTGCACATATGTATATTTTACTACCGTAAGCAAATTTGCATCTACTCAGGGGCAGGTGCAAATGTTTACTACCGTGAGTAAATATGGTATCTTCACTTTTCTAGTAAAAGTTCGTCGTATACAGACAAAGTGACTTCACACAGGTTGAGAACATATATTAGAGAACTTTAGAAACTCTTAAAACTGTTTTCAAATTCTCTATATTGGATAATGTCCTTCTTGCACGCGATGACCTTCCAAATCTATCTGACTATCAGATTTTCATTATATAATTAGTCAAAACAATGTTGACAAATATAAATTAATGTCATTTATTTAGTTTACATCTAATAAATATTAATTGGCATGTTTTTAGGAATTCTCTATTCATATATTAAAAGAGTTGGAAGCCCATTTGCTTCGACCGAAATTAAACGCATATGAACGCAAAGTAAATTTACTTTTACTCACGTGTGTATATTACTACCATAAGCAATATTGCATATGTGCAAAGTTCGCCGTATAAACAGGGCTTAAAAGATCTAGCAACTTCTCGCCATTGGTTAACAGATGGAGGACACCAACCCATATCGCCACTAACAGCATTATTTGGTGCATATTTACGTAAACCAAGAAAAAATGCAAACTTGTCAGATCACTTCAAAATATGAAGATTTTGTTGGTTTCAATCATGTTTTTTTTCTCATCAAAGTTATGTGTTTTATCAAACTGTTTTTTTTCATCAAACTTTTTTTTTCTTCATCAAACTGGTTTTTTTTTCATCAAAGTCAGTTATTTTCAAAAAGTTGTTAGTTTTCACCATACTATTTTAATTCATTCAAACGTTTTTTTAATCGAAGTTCGTTTTTTTAATCAAAGTCAGTTATTTTAATCAAAGTTATTTTAATTTTTTTTTTTTTTTTTTTTTTTTTTTTTTTATCAAAGTCAGTTATTTTAATCGAAGTTAGTTTTGCATCAAAGTTAATTTTTCATCAAAAGTTAATTTTTTAATCAACTAATGTCTCTCACCAAAGTCATTTTTTCATAAAAATATTACAAAATAACTGGGTGGTTTATGTCCTGGGTGGCAATTGTCCTAGGTGGCTTTTGTCCGGGTGGGTTATGTCCGGGTGGCTTTTGTCCTGCTCCCCTTCTATGGCGATACTGTGATATATTGTATGTATTCAGCCATTTATTGTATTGATGAATGAATATTGTGTTATGTATTATTATTCCCCACCACGAAGTGGTAGAGGGATTTAGGTTTGGGCTCCGTCCGTCTGAGATAAAGGGGACAGCGATATCTACTGTTGGAGCCAGTTTTGGATGATAAAATTGTTTTTATACCCTTTCAGTGACTCTAACTCTGCATGTTTGAAAACGAGTATGATAGTCAATCAGTCGCCTACATAGAATAAAGACATTGTGTATCCATAATTTTAAGTGTTCTTCATTCCTAACCTAAGTATGTCTTATACACAAACACTTCGTGTTTTCGTTACCATATCTTTAATGCAAACATCAATTTAATCTGTTTTCACAATGATAGGACTTTTATCCGGAGGACTTTTTTTACCGAGGACTTTTTTCAAAGATATATTTCCCAATAATCTGTACACCAAACAAACACTTGCAGGTAATGTTTGCTAAAAGCATGATCACTTCAACAGTTCATGACTAATGCAAATGTAAAGCTTTTAAATCTAAATATTGAACATGATTCAGCATAAAGTAACCTCGCTTACAGGTCAATCGTGACAGCACGTACCAGAAACTCAACATGACATCCTTTTCATTCCTTCTCTGATTGACATCTCCGTGGGTTTATTCAAGTGTGAAATAGGCACTATTCGACAAGGACTGTGACAGATTACATAGAAGGGGCTCGTCCACGTATTTATGAATTTCATTAGGACCATGATAAAATATTTGGCTGTACAATATCATGTTGGCAATAGATAATATACAGCTCTTCTAATCTCGTCTTTCTCTCCTTGCTTTATAGGATTGTCAATGAGAGGGACATGTACAGAATGAGAGAACAGGCCATGAACGTGAAAAGTGTCTCAGGAATGACAACATGCCTGCTGATAGTGGTATTACACATGATCAACACATGTAAGTATTATGTACATTGATATACACGTATTTAAGTATGTGTCAATTATTGGTGAGTGTTCCGAAGGTCATCGGGTATGATGGGATAAGGGGACTTGCTAGACATAAAAGCATATAAAGTGTGGTCAATTCAGTTCTTTAAAGATGCATCCATTGTGTTTTATAAAATGTTATTTGGCTTTGATACTGTCAATATACGATATGTGATTATTTCAGTTCAAATCAGTTCACTCAACTGGAATATATATCTCCAATTGCCAAATAAATCACGATTACTTGTTTCCAATTAAAATCGAGCCCAACATTATACATGTGCAGAAACCGACACTACAAGTCCCATTTACATACACGTTGGTTATAAGACCTATTAAACATTATCAGCCTAAAGTTATCTTTTTGTCTGTTGTAAATTAGTTTCCAAAATTACGTTTGACTAATTGACGCGCGACACACGCGATGTATTGTCCGGTTTTCGATGAGAAATCGATGCTTATTATATATCGTCGGTATACAGAGTCGACCATCAACAAAAGAGTTTTCGGTGTCAGTAAGTTCTTCTCGATATAATAACACCATTCATTCGTTTGGCAAATGTGACCCCAGCAACAGAATGGATGTACCTTCAAGCGTTATAGTCAAACATGTGCTGTATTCCTTTACAAGAACACAGTTTGCGGGATAGTTCAGTGGATAACGCATAAGGATGAGAGATTTGGAGTTCGTAACTCTGCTATTACGAGAAAACAAGGTGGTACATATACTCAGTTAATGAGAGGGATCTATCGTAGTATTCCCCATTTTTGTGCATTACTTGAAATGGAAAATAAACGATATATATTTTTTACTTTTTAATGGTTATACATATAATTTCCACAAATTGACATATAATAGGTCTCTAGACTGATCCCAATGAAACCCTCTTAATTATGTAAAGTATCACACTACATAAAGTTCAATAACACCCATACAGGTATTACTGTTACTATGACTTTCAGGTGTTATCTAGTCTAACATTTAGCCTCTGAAATTATTTTTTTCATAAAATTTTAAACTTTAAAAAATAAAATAAAATAAAAAGGAGCCTCTGAGATGTGTTCATTCCTTAAACTGAGCTCAGATTCTTGTTGTAGACTTGCCTAGGCGCTTAAAAAATAAGGGGTCTTGATGACAGACTAGGTTTTATCGTAAAGCATCAGTATTGAATTGGAGGGTATTTTTCAATAACGCTAGGTAATTATTCATTAAGTTTTAATTGTACGATGCAGCATGTGACACATATATGAAATCTTCTTCTTCTATCAAGCGGCCTCAAGCCTATGGTCGCTCCCCTCTATTTCGTTTAAATCAGAACGCTTTCAAGTGTCGCTCATTTACCACCAGGCAGGGGATTCGCCATTGGTCCCCCTATTTCCACCTGTCTGACGATGTTCCCCAAACACGGTCTTGATCTCACCTGGACGCAGAGTGGGCGGTGCCCTTTTGAAATCAAACTTTCATCTGACACTTACATACCTCTTCAAAACATTACAGGTAAAGTATAAGATATGAAATCCACAATTATGTGGAAGTTGTTCACTGACATTCCATTGCTTTTAATGTTTTCGTGAAAGTAGCCATTTCAATGTAAAGTGAACATTTTGATATTTATTAGCTATAAAGGTCCCACAACAATAGAGTATACTACGTCTGTTTATGGTAATAAAATTCATAATTTCAAAGCCGTTAACTTTATTCGTGTGTATTACAAATCTGATTTTCCATAATATCATGACATGCTGTCAGATTGTAACGAAATGTGCTGTCTTCAACACATGTTTAAAAGCTTTTCAATTGGTATGATACTTTGATAACGTTATTAAGAAATTTATCCCAACAGTGACTATAGAAGCGGACGACGGAAGATACCTGAAGGGAATTCAAATAAGTGCACACCGGAAGTCCGTCAACACTGAAGAGTTCCTTGGTACCTTCTTATCATATCTTCCAGACGACAAACTACAAGCATTTAGTTGCTTTGGTGGCCGCCATGTGAGTGTAACATGAATGAAATAATTCTTAAAACAGATTTCAGTTACCGGTAAATATTAAATTGCACATTTTTCTGTCATGTCATCAAGAAGTTCAATTAATTTTGTTTTGCTTTGCGAGCTTTAAATTTACATGCAAATTTTAAAGCACAAGAAGTTTCGGTTTACACCATGTCTGTATTATAATATTGGGGGGGGGGGGGGGGGGAGTTCTAAAATGAAAATGTTAAAGTTTTAGTCATGTTGCCAATGCACACAGACATACTTTTTTATATCAAATATATGAACACTAGTTCACTTAATTAAAATAAGGTCTGGCGATTTTTGAAATATATTTGATAACGAAAGATTCGGGCGCCTGATCAATTTCTTTACTAATAGTTTTCACTAGTTCGCTTGTTTTTATTGAAACAATTACATCTATATGCAGTGCAGAGAATTTTGCATTGTGATGTCATCAATTTTGCGATTTTTGCATAATGTCAAAGCATTGCTATGTCATGTAGTTGATAATTAGTTAAACCAAAATGGTACATGTACTCCAATCCTGCCGGGTTATTTGTATTAGCAAGGCTACTTTAACACCCAACAAACTCATCTCAACAAACATTTCTCTGGTATAGTGTCATGTAGCCAATGTAATTACTTTTGATCTCGCAATATTGGTAGCCCCGGATTACAAGACTGACCAGCTACTATGCAATTTCAAATAAGGACATTTTATTGGCTGATATTGCTCTAATTAACTATAAATAATCAGCCTTCAGTGATAAGATACGAAGAAGAAGTTGCTTTTGGGATCAGGGGATTAATGTAGCTTTACGTATACAAATACCTTGATGGAGCCGGGTGCTTCACTTCCGGGTGGGATGGCGCAGTGGTTAGCTCGTTCGGCTTCGGATCAATAGGCCCGGGGTTCGAATCCCAACTTTGTCTGCTGTCGGCTTCCTGCCTGCAATAATACTATCATCCGCGATATAAGTGAAGTACTCTTGAAAGCGACGTTAAATCCCAACTCACCTCACCTCACTAGTTCCAGCCGATGCTCGCAGGTTTCACCGCAGTGCATAGCCACTATGACGTTGCGGGCTTTCTCCCTGCAATAATACTAGCAGCCGCAATATAAGCGATATAATCTTGAAAGCGGCGCTAAACCCAACCTCACCTCAATCCACAAAATCTTTTTTTCACAGAATCAAGTGAGCCACAAGAACAACAACACCGTGGACAAGCTAGTATTGACATGGCAAGCACCAGCTGAAAATGTTGGAGATATCATATTCAAGTAAGAACTTGCTTTTTGAGTATCATAATCTTATACTATATTAAAAGTATCCTCGCGATGAGAAAAACATAACATATTTACAGGAAAGGCGCGACAATAAAAGTAGTCTACTTATCTTAACGTACTTTCTTATACATCGAATTTCTGTTAATAATATATTGATAAATGGTACAAACGGTATTGACTTGTTATATCAGCCTTTGGTATGATGTCATGAGATTTAGGTTATATCATTCCAAAGTGCTACATTGAACAGACGAATTACATATTTATGTGTGTCATCAACTTCTCCCGCAAGTCTATGCTAGGCTAACACAGAACAATTAACGAAATGCAGCAAGGCTTAAGTAGCTAGTGGTGGAAACCGGGGCGATTTATAATTTGTAATCGGAAAATATGAACCATTGAAAATATGTTATAAAATGATGTACATGTAATACTTATGTTTCTTTCATTCACTACCTCTAACCTTATATGCAATTTCCTTATAAGTTTAGAGGTAGGTATTATTCATAAATATACAAAATACATTGTAATTTTGTTAAATTCGTAATCTTCGCAAACAAAATATATTTATGATTACAATATGTTTCTTTATTTAAGGTCAACGTTTGTTCACAATTTCTCAACATTTTGGGCTCACGAAAAGAAGGAATTGAAAACAGCTGACCCTGGCTCTACGATTCTTCCTTCAGTAGTGGTGAGAACAAACATTACTTAGAGGACCGGTCACTGATTTGCCGGGTGTTAAAGTTTCCACTCTGGTCGAAGGAATTAAAGGTTTCACATATAACGTGTATTTCTTGTAACGTATAATCAAACTATAATTGCTTTATGCCGATTCATGAATTAGCCCTTATATTTTCGCTGAATGAAATAGATGAACAATTTCAAGCTAACCTATTGTAAGTCTGACGTCAGTAAAACATCAAGTAGAAAATCATGCTCAGTCAATGTTTCCGAGGCGTTGTGGCGTCATTAACGTTGACGTCAAATAGTGACGTCATTGCAAATATATCTTAAATAGCAATTGGGTGGTTGCAAGTTCGTTGTTTACTCACTTTGACTCCCTCTGTGATAGTATTTGATTACGAAAACGATTTTTTAAAGAATTTATTCTGGGGAGTACAATTAAATAATTTAAGCTAGTGAACGGGTAGTATATATATATACATAACTATTTAAATTCACGCATTCAAGCAGTGATATAATTTATGGATAGCGTATGAGTACAATTAGTATTTTACAGTCTAAGCCAATCAGAGTTTCCCTGTACATGTAGGTATTGCCTAACCTTGATTAGACGTATATCATTTACGCTGTAAATATTAATTTTCGTTATCAATTGCGCCTTCACAATGTTGATATGTATATAAAGTATAGCTACATGTATAAAGTGGTTTATTTCTGATTCCAAGTATGAGACAGCAACTGGTGGAATGGATGATATCGACTACACTGGATGTGGGACAGACAAGGGGTGCTTCTTCTACCCCCGTTATTGCACAGGCTCAAACTGTGATGCGGCTCTGACATACAAGAGAGACGGGGACATCTACTTGTTTGAAATGATGGCAAGAGCGCCTGGCTATGTCACTATTGGAATCTCCAATGATACGGTTATGGTAAATAGAATGTTTTTCAAATGTCATCAGTGAAATAAGCTATCTATCAACTATGATATGTGATGAGTGATGATATGTTTTCACTGTGACCAGTAAAGCGATGTATTTTAGTATATGACGAGCTATGAAATATCGGAATTTATCAGTGAAATAAACTTTCTATATAGCTACAGTGAAAATAACTTATATTTTCGCTGCGACCAGTGACTGATATAATTTGACGTCATAAAACAATGGTCTGACGCAGCGAATTGGTTTATGACGCCACAGTGTTACTTCGGTGACGGATTGTTTCTAGCGGCCGCTCGGCGTGAAAACTACCCTTTTCGGGCGTAATTACAAAGTTAACATCATATAATAAATAAAATATCTGTCAATTCTTGATAAATATGCCTACCATGTTTATCTCATCTCGTGAGGTAGAAAGATAAATATTTTCACTCATGGCTGCGCCACTCGTGAAATTATAACCTTTCTACCTCACTCGATGAGATAAACATGGTATTAGTCAAGAAAAGACAGATATCCTATATATATCGTCACTGTCAACAGCCGGAACTACTTTCCAATATGTACACAAATGAGAGTAACTTTGTTATAAAAAAATATTTTTAATTGCATCTTTTTGTTAAACTTATTTAATGAATATAATATCTAATTGCGTTTGTATTAAATATCAGGTTTATTTACTCTCGTGACACTTAAAGTTGATATTCCCCTCGCTGTTTTGAACGTGACATGCTTATGCTTGAATCTGACTTTCCTGTGACGTTGTAATTCTTATCAACAGGGAAATGACAACACGGTAACATGTACGGCTTTCAAAGAAATGTTCACTGTACAAAATGGAATCAACCCTGGCTATTTCAACCACAGAGTTCAAACAGTATGTATACAACGTTATAATTGTTCCTTTGTTTAGCATTGTAGAAATTGTATCGAGTCAAAACACAATTTCATGGATATTTATGATACAGCCAATGCCAATGCAAATGTCAATGTCAATACCAATACCAATACCAATACCAATACCAATACCAATATCAATATCAATACCAATGCCAATGCCAATGTCAATGTCAATGTCAATGCAAGTGCCAGTGCCAGTGCCAATGCCAGTGTCAGTGCCAATGCCATCTGAAATGTATAGGTATTTATGCATTCATGTAATTTACAAGTTGTCTGAAAGTTCCAGGCAATATACACTGTATATATATTAACTAAAAATGAGACTGATTCTGAGACATATTGGCTTGATTAAAGAAAACAAGAGTTACGTTCAGGTTTATATAGTTACAGATTTTGACATAGACGTCGATACACGATTCTAATATCATTCGAGTAACAAGCAGGTGATATATGAGAAGTAGTTACCGTGATTATATACTGGACAGGAGATATGTAAACAGTCATCTGTTGTATAAACATCTCGTATATAGTCAACATGTAACTACTCGTGTATCACATACATTATAACGGCAATACGATCTTTATAACTTGTTTCAACGACAATACAATCTTGATAAAAAAAACAAGTTTGATATCCATGAAACGGTCGTCATTCCGTATTCAATTTCAGTGATGTAATATTGTGTATACTATCATTGTTCCTAGTGTATATGATATTATGCATATTGTATATTGGACATCATAGTCAAGCATTGGCTTAAATTGTATTGCTTCAAGTAGAATGGTATGTTCGTCACTAAATTCGTGGGTTTGTTTTATACATATTTATATGCCAATTATTTTGAGACAAGAATTATTGATATTCAACTTATAAAATGTAGATGTATGTCAATGCAATATGTAGAAGGAAAGTATTCAAGTTATTCACAGGACAAAAAGTGGTAGAATAAGCCTTGCCGGATCCTGTCGGATTTGCCCAATTTGGGTCGGATCCGGAAGAATTCGGAAGTATCTGGCAATAGATTCCACTACTTTTTGTCCCATGACTGTTATCGTATCATGGTATGAAACACCACCTTTTGACATTTTAAGAAAAAATCCCCTTACCTAAAATATTTTCAGCGAAACCTGAGGAATCTCAGAGTGAAGCAGACTGATAGTCACGTGTTGTGTACATTCTCCAGACCACGTGTTGTCGGTGTGCAACGTTGGGTTCCAATGTCTGACCCACCGGAAGTGTTTACTGTAAACTTTGACCTCGAGGAATCCTGGTACCTGATGATGTCCTGGGGTCACGTTCCCTATGGTAAACCAATTCGCTATTTCAGGTTTAATATGGTGTTTATAAGAATGTAATGGTAATAAAATAGTGGTTAAGGATATTAACCTTCTGTTTCGTAGTTTTGACGATTTGTCGATATGAATATTCATAAAATATTGTACTTTAATTTTCCCCAAAAAGCTAACAATCTTAGCTGTCGATGAATTGTAAAATCCCTAAAAATGAAACGAAGAGTTTGCATTTGTCGCATGGAGATATTTATCGACTGCATCTAATGGAGTATTGTGCTCACAGGAACGGATGTGATGGGAAAGCACACTGAGATGCCAGTTGTGTCCGACTCCATGGTAAACTTCCAGTCAACTGACGTTATCAGCGGGTCCTCCATGCCTGTGGAGATACGTGCACATGGTAAGTGTTTTTTGTCAACTCTCTAACTAACCCAGTGTCGGATCCAGAGAGGGAGTTTGAGGGGGACCTCGTCGTTTGTTTTGATACTAGCGTACAATGTCTACACGTAAACGGACAAAATCAACAGAAATGACTAAAAGTAATTAGGTTTTTATTTTGAACTTTGTTCAATTGTGTATAATAATGTTGGAATATGCCTACACCAGCTGAAGTGAATGAGTCATGAGCCTTCTTTTAAATACAATTGTAGAAATTGTGATATTTTGACTACAATATCATCAATTCTCTTCAAATTGAGTGTTCAGTTAATGTTGGCCCCCATGCACTGGCAGAGTTCGCAGACAAGGCATTATGTTTTATCTCAAGAACTATTTGTACTAGTCACAGCACACACAACACAACCTGAAAGGCCCGATGGGCTTATGGCATGGCATGGTGTCCGGCGTCCGTCCGTCCATCTGTAAATTTTTCGCATTTTCATCTTCTTCTCCAGAACCACTTGGTCTAGGGAGATGAAATTTTGTGGGTCACAGGGGTCACAACCTTAAATACCTATTTTCATCTTTTTCTCCAGTAAGAAAAGCTCTAGAACAAGCTGAGAAAATATTATTACAATAGAAATCCTGATGAGCTACAGAGCCCATGGCTCTATTTTTTTAGTTTCGGACATGAAACAAAAGGTCATTCTGCTTCAATAGATACAAAGTGAAAACTGATGTTAAACTAACACATTATTTGTACGATTCATTGTATCTTCAACCACTACTGCAATCGAATATGCTTTCAAGGCATAATGACATAAACCGAGCAAGCGAAGTAGTTCGGATTCGGATTCGTACACTCATAAATATTATCGAAATCGTCATACTATGTCAATAAATAATAAACCATATCTATAATGCATTCTTCTTCTCCAAATTACGGATCCAGAGGGGGAGTTTCAGGGGATCCGACAATTCAACAATTACTGCAATCATATCCATTCAAGGCAAAATGGCTGAAACCAAAGTAGTGGGTTTCGATACGTACATTCATAAATATTATCAAAACCATACTATATTGATACAATGTCACCGCAACTAGTTATGTACGTTTCCTCTCTTTATTCCTACAGGTTCCCTCATGGTAGTATCCTGGGTGCTCTTGACCGGCCTGGCTGTAGTTATTGCCAGATACTACAAAGATATATGCGGGTCCAAGATGGTTTGTGGGACAAAAGTCTGGTTTCAGGTGAGTGCTTACTATTTTAGTGATTTGAAGCTCTCGTAAAATATAACAATTATTCCAACTGTTATCAGACAAAAGACAACATTTTATTTCTTAACAAATCAATGCTGTTAGAACTACATATCGTTTAAACCAAACATTGTTGCATTTGGGATAGCATTACCTTCAATAGTACAATCAGTAATTTTTCGGGCCGAGTCCGTTGTGGGATTCGAAGGTCTAACCCACGACCTCCGAGTAAGGCAACTATCGCAAGCACCAACAGCTTACCACACGACCACGGGACCTCGACGGGGCCCAATCAATGGTGCATAGGGATATGAAATATGTACACACCAATGAACAAATATATGCATGACAATGAGTGGAAACATTTGAATATTATGTGATCAGTTTAAATAACTCTCGAATGTTATCCATTGTGGAGCTGCATAAATACTCGATATCAGGTACATTCTTATGATAACGAAGATTAGAAAGTTAAGAATGTTTGATTATTCCTTTCAGGTCCATCGAGGAGTAGCTGTATCATGTCTCATCTTAGTAGCAATAAGTTTTGTCATCATCTTTGTCAAGCTGAAGGAGTTATCTGATGAGGTGAGTGATGCTAAATTTTTTAAAAAGAATTTTATATATGCATTATATAGGTGATGAAGCTTTATGTACACTTGTAAACAAAAGATTGTCTTGAGAGTTGTGATTTTCAACCAATCACTTTTTGCCTTTTTTGCCAAAAGGATATTATTTATTTCACAAACGTTAAAGCTCTTGATGGTCAAATTTAGAAGTTGGTGGTAAAGGTCATAGCATCTATTGAACATCACTGCTCTGTAAATAGGAAGTTGTATATTCATTAAGACGGGAAATTCTCTTGAGAGTTGCGATTTTCAGCCAATCAAGTTTATTTCGTAGAAGGCCTATAGGCCCACGTCCAGTACACGAATTACAATACGGTAGTGGTAATTTGACAATCTGTTGTTTACAGTAATAAATGTGGTGGCACGTGGTCCTGTGCATAGCTCAGTCGACCGCTATCAGTTAAGTTCAGCAACAACGGGCGTGGCCCGCTGGGTGGGTGGGTTACCCGCCTCATTGCTGAATGAAAACTGAGAGTTTGAAGGGTGATTCCCTGCCCCACACTGAGACATGAGTTGAGAGGCTCGTGGTGTCACCTTGGGCAAGGGACTTTATTCGAAATGTGCCTCCGGTCACTCAGCAGTACAATTGAGTACCTGGTTTGGAAGTCCAGGCAATGTGACAGATAACCTTGGAGCGCCGTAATTGGCAGCCCAGGTTGCATACTCCAAAGGGAGTTGAGAATGAAAAAAGGAACGATGTTGGTCCTTATACCAGGGTAATAATGTCTGTAGCGCTTTGAGCATGCACTTGGTGTATGGAGGCTAGCGCGATATAAGTACACAGTATTATATATTATAATGAGCCAACGATGATTTTTGGATATATATTATATTCAAACAATATATAGTATATTTTCTAAACGTTCACGGGTGGATATGGCAACCCTGGAATCGGCAGTACACTGACTCAGGAAGTACATAGTGCTTTACGAAGACAATTTGTATGTCAGAATAGTAAACGTTTTGCCATTTTGTATACCTCTTACATACACACACATTTCTAAAAACAATAATTCATGATAATAGATATGCTAAAAATGTGATTATCTTTCCTGAACTAGGATGGGTATAACCACGCAGTGATTGGTATAACAGTGGGCGTGGCAGTGGTATTACAAGTGTTTGTCGGGATGATTCGTCCCGGTCCGGACTCGGACATTCGTCCCTGGTTCAGGTGGGGACACAGACTACTCGGACAGTTCACGCACATACTTGCAGGTACGATTAATAATGTTTATGCCTCTGAATCAAAGATACCGGGGGTACTTTGTTTTTCACCTGTGCTTTTTGTAACTTCGTGATTCGTCTTTGATAGGATAACCGTTTTTCTATGTATACGACTTGTCGGGTCGCGTAATGAGATGTTTACCCTCTTAAGTAACAACAAAGTATAAATCCTTGAATAACAAATGACAAATTTGAAGAAAAAAATAATATGCAAAAACGTGATACAGCGCCTTTACCTTTGGTCATAACCTTTGATAAATTGGTGACTGGTCTTTGACTTTGACTGATACTTGCATCCCTTGCGATGAGACCTTTCAGATGAGATCATGCATTTTGACCATGTGACTTTGACCGTGGCATGGGAAACATTTTACCAAAACTTAAACGAGGACCAAATTTTTCTTGTCTGTGATAAGCCTTTGATACTTCACATGTGCATCCCTAGCCATGAGACAATTCAGATGAAGTCGTACATTTTTAGCTTGGTTTGTAGGATGCGATAGTTGTGATTACCTTTGCTTTCTACTGCAGCTGTCAACATATACATAGCCTTCAACATGAAGTACACGCATAAGTCTATGTCCCAGTACGGGTCTGCAGCAGTGATTGCCTGGGCAGTCGTCCAGATTCTCTGGGAGGTCGGGCTCGATGTTTGGGCCTGTAGGAAGAGCTCTGCTCAGGGTAAGTTATTGTGGACACTAAATAATCTTCTATTTGAAAAACGTTTGTAAATGATTTGGAATCAAACGAGCCCACAGTCATCAATCGAATTAGTCGAAAGCGAGTCCTAAACAATTATCATTGTGAGGTCACAATTGCAGTTTGTGACGTAAAACGCAGAGAGATGTTACACTAGTGTCACTATTGTTGTATAAATATGACTGCAGTATCTTCCACTGGCGAATATTACTTGAAGTCAGATATACGTCAGACAGACAGTTTAATAGAGTTTTATTACTTGATGTCAAATATACGTCATATAGACAGTTTAATAGAGTGTTAGAGATGAATACACATTAAATGCAAGATACTCACATTCCATGTATATATGTAGGCTAAGGCGGTACTGATACTACGGTACTGGAACTTTGGCTCTATAATCATGTTAAGTTAACAAATTAGATAAAGTGGTCTGACAACATAAAAGCATTTAAAAGTTGTACTTGGTTATCAAAACAGTCGAAGCCAGTGAAAGAGATGAATGTACGAATAAGATACTCACGATACGATGAAGAGGATAATTATGGCATTTAATACAGTGCAGGTCATCATGTTATAAACTAAGACAATATTATCCTTTTCCACGCACGGCTTGATAAAAACTATTTACATCTATGAACATTAAATATATGTATTTGAATTAATAGTTTTGAAGTAACACATAAGACAAGAAAACCAATCGTTGGTAAGAAATATGATGTTCAAAATTGGGCTTTAGAATATACATTATTATATATTATTTTAACATGTGTTCACAGTGAATATGTTCAACTTCCTTCTGGAAGGAGATACTTATTACCTCGATACAAAACCAATAGAGGTCTGAATACATGTATTCCCTTCAGCATTCGTTTGTTAAATGATCCTTGTGATTGTGTTTTGTATTACATGTAATCTGTGACTGTTAATTGCCATTCATGTACACGAGCTCCGTCATGACACAAAATGAATTCCTTTCGAGGTAATAAAGTTGTATTATTATTATTATTATAATATATTATAAACACCGAGTCCACTCTACCGCTTGCTGTATTATGACGCCATACCAATGTTACGTCACTATCATTGTGACATCGTAACGTCACAACTGTCATACTCCCTTATGATACCAATGAAACATGTTGGAGTAAAAGTGGCTCTGTGTTTTTTTTTACTTTTGAATATTTGTGAATGTATACTTGTTCTTTTAACTACCATTTGAATATATATATATATATATATATATATATATATATATATATATATATATATATATATATATATATATATATATATATATATATATATATATATATATATATATATATAGCTAAGACATTATCACTTGACGTGTAAAGCTGGATCTAACAATGAATCACTTTAATGACCTGTGTAGGAAGAGAAGCTGAATTGGAATGGGGCGTACTGTTGATCAGGAATAGTTTAAAGTATCAGTACCGTGCAATATTCATGAAAGAAGTCGTGCCCGTATCAGTTGAGTTGTTGATCGAATAATTGATAACGCATCACTACTGACTGAATGGTACATTACAAATAATAACACAGGCCCCGGTTTCAGTGCCATTCCCTTTAATATTCTATCTTATTGTCATTACGATCTACCATAAATCTCATTGCAGGTAGAGGTCCTATCTCGAGCTCCAAAGGTATGCAGATGGAAGAAGGCAACACGACAGTCTCCACACGTGCAGATACGATCCTTCTAATACTCTACCTGTTGACTCTTGTCACGTTCACAATCACAATACTGTGTGGTGTCAACATCTTCTAAGAGAATATAGTCATACATATGCTGGTGTCAACACCTCTAGGCGAACACAATGATCCGTGCTCTGTGGTGTCCACATCTTCTAGGCGATTAGTGTGATTCATACTCTGGTGTCAACATCATATTGGCGAATACAGTGACACATAGTCTGGTGTCAACATCTCCTTGACGAATACAGGGATGCATTCTGTTTGGTGGCAACATGTCCTTGACGAATACAGTGATGCATTTTGTTTGGTGTCAACATCTCCTTTACGACTACAGTGATGCATGCTCTGACATATATTCTCGGTGGTATAAAGTCACATTTGGACGAATACCAATAAACGAGTTAGTCATTTCACAACCCTACATCCAGCCTATGATGTTGCAATCCAGCCCTTTGACTACTACATATATATACATATATATAGACTCATCGTCAGATACCCCAGTTGTCTGATTAGACAAATAGATGTCATACTGTTGACTAAATTAGGTCGATTGTATGAGTCACAATTGTATAGGTGGATTTCTGCCTGTAATCACTAATGTTACTTATAATGTCGCCTCGATACCGGTGAAATTCACTATACCTGTCAAATTACCTTACCTCAAACTTGTGCATTATGGATGAGATAAGAAGTTTACGTCATAGTCAACTTTCACTTGTAGTTTCTTTGAGTGGAATTTTAGAAGTCAAACAGGAACAGGATAAACATTAGGGAATAAAAAAGTTGTAAATATCGTTCTTATTTCATTTGAGTATAGGACATGTGACCTTTTTGTTTAATCATTGCATTATTGGATTAGCGACCATCATTACTATTACCATTACTGCTGGGTTGGTTATAGTAAACGTGCGTGCTAATATTGCAGTTAACAATGAATAACGTTAAGGGAGATAAGGGGTCCTGTCATATAGTCAGTATCAACATATCAATATTCCTTCAAATTGAACTAATAAAGGTTGTCCCAGTTGATTTATGGTACTTTATTTAGGGTTGTAGTGAACTTTAACTAATGACAAGTCCTTTATTTACATCATGAAACATAATACAAATGGCATACAAGGTTTTTAAATTAGGTTAGTTTTGTGTGACATTGTTCCATTATGTTCTTTTGTGACGTCATTTTTCATATAATGTTTATACTTTTGTACGATATCTTTTTAAAATTTTTTGAAGATGCACTATAATGTAAAAATAAATGTTTACTTTAAAAATAAAATGATTTCTGAGAATAGTATTTGTTTTGTTATTGAACCTTACACTTCAAAATCACAAAACACGACATAGAGAAACACTACGCACCACCCTGTAAACACATACACTGAATTTGTCCTGATTGCTACACTAAAACTAAATCATTACGCATCTTCTTCTGTTTTCAGAGTTTCGTTAAAACCAGCCCGAAATTATGCTGGACTACGTTATGTATTCTATGTAACTTAGTGCAATATAAGTATGGTGTTATTTAAATTAGACTGTTTGTTCCCCCTTTCTGCTCTGGTATTCAGCGACCTTAGTCACACCGATAACGTTGCAAGGAATGATGCGTTCTATATGTATGCATATGCACAGATTATCCTCATAAGACATAGTTTGAAGTTAAGCATTAGTGTTGCATGATATCAACGTTTATTAGGATAAATAGACCTTTCTTGCCATCTTTCGGCACAAGATCTTACGTACCTATATATAATCGATAATAAACTTATATATATTATCATACATTACCTATATGTGAATGAGCTCATAAAAAATACGTATGTAAACAGTTACCATACTTATATCGAAACCTTACAGTATATAACACAGTATTCCTAAAATTCAAATTAAAAGGTTGGGGAAATAGGCACTACTAAAGTCCATAGAAGAGAAATATATCGACAAGGTCAGCTCAGAAAGAATGATATTAAACATTAATTTTTGTGTACATGTTTTTGTGAAACCTGTCGGGGATTCAAAACATCCCACCCAAGTAACATTTTCACAAGAAGGTACAAAATGTTAGTTATGATAACATACATAGATGATATCTGTCTTTTCTTGACCAATTACATGTTTATCTCTTCCAGTGAGGTGAAAGATTATATTTTCACGAGTGACCCTGTTGTGGCGTAATTTCAAGGATAAGTTCATATTATAAATGGAATATCTGTCAATTCTGACAAATATAATCTTTATCTCATCTCTTCAAACTTATATATGTTCACTCATGGCTGCGCCATTCCTGAATTTTCTATACTTTCTACCTCACTAGATGAGATAAACATGGTAATGGTCAAGAAAAGACAGATATCCTCTATATAATGGTGATCTCTTATTTCAATCACTGAAGAATATGATAAGGAACTAGTTACCCACTAAGTAACATTTTCACAAGTAGTTACAAAGTGATAGTTATGATAACATACACGTAATATAAAAAGGAATATGATACATAAATGACAGAAAATATCTACAGAGAAATGAAGATACATAAAGCAATCAAGTTTTAATTAAAGCTTTCTATGTGATATAAATTGCTAGACTGGAAGATTGCCTGATTGTGATTGTTATTGACAGCTACAGGTTTTTGCTACCACTATTATCAAATCTTAATATAAAAGGAGAATTCTAAAGAGGCATTTCTATGATAAATGAAATTTTAGAGGATATTCCCGTTTACACATATATGCTATTAACAAATCACAGTCAAATTGAAAATATAATGAAGGTAATATTTTTATGGCTTTATATTTCACAATTTGGGGACGACAGGCGCACATTTGTTGAAAAATAAGAATAATGAGAACTGAAGCCATTCGAGTGAGAGTGAGGAAGACTTCGGCCCGGCATAACAGTAAAAAAAATTATCAGTTATTCAACATGTTATGTGTTACTTTGTGAATATTCTATCCGTGTAGTTATTTTATTATTAAAATTAGGTACAATATAGCGTGTTTTCATTTCACGTAATGCAAAAACCCGGGATTGCCGACATGACGGCCCCTTTAAATTAATAAATCATAACTACCAAAAAACCCAATTTATCCGTGATTTACTAAAATATTCCATTCATAAGCTTCAGAACGTTTTCACACGTGTATTTATTTTCATAAATTTAATTCAATCGGCTGCATTAATAAAATAAACATAGATGTGAAAATGCCGTCCCTGGCTACATATTATTTTAGATGAAGAAGAGAGTAGTGACCGGGATAGGCGAGGAGGGGTAGTGGGCTAGCGGTGGTGACTAGTTTCTTCCTGGTTTGGACTCATCAGACGAAGAAAGCTAGCTTGCAGTGTACCCTGCTCTGAAAGGTGATGCTGGTGGGTCACCGCCCGTGGTGGCGACGGTGATGTCGCTGGTGCGTCAACGATCATCATAACGATCAAACCAAATATTCGCTCAACTCAGGCAAAACCATGAGAAGATCACCACCAAAGCACGTCGAATGCTCTAGCTTAAAGTGGATTTTTGAGCATGGACTCAATGATAAGATAGTTGGTTGAAATATCCTCTCGTTTATTTCCTCTTACATATTATTTTATTAAGTTATGTTAAACCCGGAGTGAGGAGGATAAAAACTCAAAATATCAGAAAGATCATATATCATCACAAAAATTCAAATGGATGAAAGAATAAGCGGACACAAATCTTTTTGACAATCTAGCTACAACTAAAAATCAAAAGTCCGTTTCTACTAACGGATAGTTTATTCATACACAATACAATATACAGGCTGATTAAAGTGTAGAGGAATCTACAGAAACTGTTCGTATGCCGCTGTTCAGTAGATGCATTATTTTGTAAATTGTATTCTTCGGATTTTTAATGAGACTGTAAACTACACAGACATACTTTTAGAATGGTCTGGCTTGATATCCATGAGTGAAAATGAAATTGTAAATGAAGAAGCTATACAATGCCAATCACTATGGAGTAATGATAATATTAGAATGACACTTGTAAATTAATAAATAAAGGTCTTGTTATCGTAATTGATTTAATACATGAAGAGCGCAGAATGTTAACATTTATATACCAATTCCAATACTTCCAATCAATACTTATACTTTCTTACTTATGAATCAGTGGAAAGAGCCAGTTCTATACATACTCGAACATTGAACACAAACAATGATAAAATTATTATAATATATTCTTTAATGTATCACAAATTGATACGATAATTCGGAATAAAATGCTAAATGTCGTTTTTCCTATTTTTTTTCGTATGCTAAGCTATTCAAAATGGTAAAGAATTCTGTAGAGTGATTTTACTTAAAAGTAATTTCTTACATTTATTGCCAATGAATGTTCATGAAGCATATTATTAATATATAATTTATACTCAATCCAAAGGAAATATCATGGTTCAAGCAATAACATATCTCAAACTGCCTTGGAAGTGGAGTGAACAGACGTCATTTCTACTTTTTAACAATCTCATTAAAATCATATCTTTGATCGTTCCCAAGGTTAAGCTTTAAAAATGTTAGTTGTCACTCTTGAGATGAGTGACAACCCAAATAGGTCTAGCCTTAGGAACGAATCGAAGATATGATTTCAATGAGATTGTACTAAACGTACTTTTTAACTAAAGGGCTGAGCCATATAACAGTTGAAACTAGACTTTTAGAATAAAACTATCATATTGGGAATTAAAGGAAAGAACAACAATCCAATGAATGCAATCAGTTTACTAAGTTAAACAAAGAATATATGTGGAAATGAATTAATCTCATCTTATTTTTTATCGAAAAGTGTCAAATTGCTACGATTGTTTAAACCACAGACTTAAATTACATATACGATATACGATGGCGCAGCGCAGCAAATCAAAAACACCGAGCTTGGCGCGCACCTGCTCGACCAAGGGAGTTAACTCTAATTTAAAGACCTTGTGTTTATCAACATTGAAACAACAGTAGTCTGTCGACATCTGAAGACGCTTTTTTATCATGGAGAAATATGTTTCATCTCAGGTCTGTTTGTATAAATGCTTTAATAGATCGAGAGACATGTATGATATATGGAAATGGACATTTGGATATGGATATGCATATTTATTTCTATGGGGTTACCATTATTCTTGAATATTTTGACAACTTACAACTTTAAAGTTTAAATCTGATTCGATACGTTTCTATTTTTTTCAACTGAATAAACTATTTGTAAGGACTATAAGCATGATAACTGTTTTTTTTTGTATAACTCAACAGCAGTCTAAAACGTTGAACATCCATCTGACCATGGCAAAATAATTCAAACAAAGAAATTCAATGCCATGGTGTAGCCTATTGTTTTCATCTTAGAAAATCAATTAGAAGAATTGTGAAAAGAATTGTTGCTGTTTTAGATTCACAATGCTGCGGGATATGGGTCAGAATTTGAATCTGATGCAGAACAGAAGAAAAGGAAGTAAGTTTGTGAAATGGTGACTAAAGTTAGTGACAATTTCAAATGACTCACATAAATGCAGATTAATAATTATCTGTGACTACTTTTACATCCATATGCCTCCGAAAACTTAACAAATTTATTAGTTTTAACAATTTGAGTGCATACCAGTTACAGATTTATCAATGGTAATATCTTTAAAGGGACACTGCGTCGAGGATAAAAATGAGATCACTTTTGTCTGCTTATGCTAGTTAACTTGTCTGCTAACAAGTTACGCTTCGCTTCACTGTAACATGCAGTAGTTTTATTACTAATTACTTCGATTGTCTGAAATTAGGGGTCTGTGACTCGTTACCAGACACGTTAATCAGCATAGGTAGATAAATCTAATCTTATATTTACCTCGACACGACGTCCCTTTAATGAATACAATTTCAGATGGTGAGTTAATTATGTCAGAAATTTCATCAAATTAACTCCCCACAGGTGATAACTTGTATCTGTCTCCAGCACTGGTTAATTTAAGCCTTGCTGCATTTCATTACCTTTTCCATGCTAGCACACTATGAAATGCTGCAAAGAAATTATAACAAATGCAAGGATAAGGTTAACCATTGATTGGAACAGGTGCGAGATATGACTTTTGTTTTGGAGTTGCAGTAGTAATTATTTTATATGAATAGAAATCAATATAATGAATAAAAATTCCATTCTCAGAAAAGATCTTCAGAACTTATTACCACAGAAGAAGAAGGGAACCGGTGGTGTTGCTAAGAAGAGAGAACTTGAAGATGAATACAGCAAGTAAGATATGTCACACAAATTCAACACTTCTACGTAACAACCATGCATACATTGAATGAAGGGGGGTGGTTAGCGCGTTCAGCTTTGGATCAAGAGGTCCGTGGTTCAAATCCTGCCAGGGACTCGGTAACTTTGTTTGCTGTAGATAACTTTCCTGTGTGCAGTTAAGTTTGGGTCCAATTCTAAACTGAATGATCATCCATTGTAATGCCAGTTCAAATATATACTCAGATTTCACTGCAATACATAGCAACAATGGTTTTTCAGGCTTTTTCCCTGGAATAATACTAGCTGCCGTGATAAAAGTGAAATACTCCAATGTTAAATCCAAGTCATCTTTCCCTCACCTTGAATGAAATGATGTCAGTGCTAATCTTTTGGTCTTCCAACTTTATGATGGTAATCAGTGAATATTTGTGTTCTTCAATTTGAAGGTTTTGAATTTTGATTTGAAATAAACAATGAAGTGGAGCACAGTGGTGCAGTGGTTAGCATGCTTGCCTCTCACGCCAACGGCCCGGGTTCGAATCCCGGTGGAGACAACAAACATTTGTGACCTGGGTCTTATACTGTGTTGTGTCCTTGGGCAAGGCACTTCATCCACATTGCACTCAGTTCACCCAGCTGTACAAATGGGTACCTGGACATGGGAATGTATGGACCTATATGGTCGCGCGGAGCGCTTCATAGGCAGCACCGAAAGTACAATTCCTTCAGGGTAATAATTGTGTAGCGCCTTGAGCATGCATTGTGCATGGATATGTGCACATTATAAATATACTATTATTATTATTATTATAAGAGACATGCTATGTACAATGACATGCTTCATGATGAAATATATATGTTTAAAGGTTTATTTGTGTTTTTCATTATTTCTGTTTTGCAAAAAATGTGTGTGAGTATCAGAAAACTGAAAATAATGTGAATTTCAAATGAGTTAAATTCTTTAAACAGTAGTTAATGGTAGTGTTATCAATCTGAATGAATAAAATACATTTTCAGGGAAGAATGGAAGATTCAGAGACTTCAAGTGCTAAGCATGGATGCTGTATCCTTCATGGTAGATGCATATGAACATTTATTACAGATAAGGTTGAAAATAACCGAGTTAATATTATTGATATGAGCACATGTGCACATATCACATTTGCCTAGCAACCATTGTTTTACAGCAACTTACCGTATTGTGTCGTCTGTGACGTCATAAAACTATTGTTCATGCATCACTGTAGCTTGCCGTCGCAAGAGAAGTTGGTCGCTTCTTGCCTATTTTTACGTGAATAAAACGGAACATAATGGGTAATAAAGAAATTATTACACTCGAAAGTGTGCTCTCGCTCTGGCAATACAAAAATTCACACTCGTTTCGTAAAAGTCATATGACACACTTACTCAGGTAATTATCTCTATATATTTTAAATATTTAAGTTTTGTCTGTCACATTATTCATGAGGGAATTTACTTTTAAAGTTATGTTTTAAAGTTAAAGTTCTATTTAGAATTTCAGTATATGAACTGCTCCCTGGTACCTGGTATATATTGGTATAGTTTAGCACAAGTAGAATATGTCGCTGAGTTGAATTTTGTGTGTGAAAATATGGAAGCTAACAATAATAAACAAAATGAATAATTGTTAACAAGTAACAACGATTATTCTCTCATAATATTTTTGCAAGAGAAGTATGAAAATTTCGCTTCATGGAAATGTTATTATGATTGCGTTATATAAGGATACCAACCATCGTGCGGAAAGGTGTACATAAGTCAAAATAGTTCGACCATGAACATTTTCTGGAAAGCTCGATGTTATGGTAACATGTCGTACTGATATTGAATGATATTAATCTCTTCAAATGAATCCTTGACAATAGTGCAGTATGCGAGACACAGAAAATACATCAACGACTATCTACTGTACTATGGAGGGAAGAGGCAAGAGTTTAAGAGGGATACGTGAGTATTTCATAAAAAACATGATCACTGGATATAAAAAGCTTTATTTATGACTTTGATTCATTAAGAAATGATTTAAACTATTATATTTGCTATATCAATGAAATTAAGCACGTCCGACTGCCCAAAACCTTGTAATGTTTTGTTCAAGTTTTTATTTAATTTTGTCATTAAAATTGACAAAATAATACTTAGGGCTGGCTATTTTTCAAGTGTCAAATTCTATTAAATAAATAACTTGAAACTTTGGAAGAATTGAAAATGATTCCTATCCCTTTGCATAGAAGAAAATGTATGTCCCACAATGATAACGGTTTATTTTATTCTTTTAGATCTAAAGACAAAAATGACTATGATATCATCCGAGAGAACCACCGTTTTTTATGGGAGGAGGAAGATGAAGATGATTCATGGTAAGGAACGTCGATCCTTTGATGCAGTAATAAACTTTGTCTTTATTACCTGTGAGCAACTTCCCAATGCAAGGCATAACTCTTGCAAGTCTCCATTACTGGCTGATTTAGGCCTTCCAGTATTTCCTTAAGAAATCTGTGTTTAGAAATCCAGGCCCGCTATGCATTTCCAGTGCAGCGATTCACTGCCTCGACACAAGAAAGCTAGGGAAATACCGCAAGGGTTAAATCAGCCAGTAATGCAGACTGGCAAGAGTTATGCCTTGCGTTTGGAAGTTGACCTGGAGTGGAGTAGGTACAGGTAAACATTTTCTATCCAGGAACACCCTATTACCCTACTCTACCCGGATACCATTTTATTGATCAAGATTGTAAGATTTTGTTATAATTTCTTCAGCTTGTAGTATAAAGTAAAGAGCTAGAAAGCTCAAGCTCTATAGCTATTGTAAGGACTTACATTAATATAAGTCCTTGTTAAAGACGCTGTAGCACGTTTTTTTCAAATTTTATTTTTTCAAATTTCTCATTTATAATGATAGATTATGTCATTTATATTTACTTCAGAGGGTAAAACATCTTATTACACAAACCAATTACCCGTAGTGGTAATAACGGTGTTGGGTATAAAGCCAAAATTGCATGGCGGCCATTTTATTGTGAACACATTTTATTATTTCGAATGACAAAAAATGGCTTTACGGAACAATGTACACTCATTTGCAACTTGATTTTCCGAAGAGAGAAGGGTGTTTTACTATTGTTGACATTATTTTTCAAATACATTTCATCGACTTATTTGAGCGAAAAAACATGCTACAGCGCCTTTAAACGTCCTTGGCTATTTCAATGATATATTCTTATGAAAAACAATTGACTTTAATATGGTGTATTAATCTTCAAAAACATTGCAATGTTTTCATCATGAAAGAATTACAAATTGGACTGTTTACTATTTAGTCACATGATAACGTGTGCGGGTAATGTGATTGGTACAGGATCCTACAGTACCCGCCAACCTGGGTATCTGGGTTACCTGTCTCAGTCCTACCTATCAGGACAATAATATCATGTTCATAATTTTCATTTTGTTCTTTGGCAAAATGTGACTCTGTAAGGGGAGAGCGGATGGTCAGCCTATTTATATATTTATATATACGTGAATTTTGGTATATTTTGCTCAATTTTCTGATTTCAGTAATAAATTGAACATTATGTGCCCATTTCATATTATGCCTACCACACTTTTGCCTAAATACAGACAATTCTCTCCATCTCTGACTTCTTTTGGTTTTCTTCTTGATCACAAAAGCCAATTTGTATATAAAAATGTAAAAATCTAGACACTTTGATGTTACAGGGAAAGGAAACTGGCAAAGAAGTATTATGACAAACTCTTCAAAGAATACTGTATTTCAGATCTCAGTCGCTACAAGGAAAATAAGGTGGGTGTTATACAGATGTGAAAGATTACAACATATTCACAATAACATCATGAAGATTAAGTATTATAGTATTTAATTCCTTAAAAGGTTTCTATGTCGCTAAAAATCCCATCACTCATTTCTAAGAAGGTGAATAATTCTAAAAATGTGTTAACCCACTGAGGTTACTCAAGTCAGTCTCTCCCCACAGAGGTTTACATTCTCTTCCCACAGGTTACTCCCTTCAGATTTCCAATCCTAACCTCTGTTCTTTTTTGCTTGAAATCGAGAGCAGAAGCAAACTCCCCTAAAAAGCAGAATGTCATACACTATCACTGCTTCTTAACCAATGAAAACTCATCTTTCAGCATCCATGTCGACCGAATGACTTCAAAGATCTAAGCATTTTACTCATAAGGATCTTGCGCATTAGCATATGTCTTTCAAATATATCTGTTGTAAATAACCCAATGAAATATTTTTGGTATTTGTCTCTGATTTGGTCTTCTTTATTCATTACCATGTTTATGATCAATAGTTTTCACAAAATCAAATAGCATATTTCGAGGAAAACACATTAAACGAGAAAACATTTATCTTACGTTTATTTTATCATAATGACGTGTCATTGGCAAATGTCACTTTTACAACGGTGTCACTGATTACAAAACTAGATTCAATTGCAATCAGGACACTCCCTTTCTGCCCTCGATTTCAAGCGAAAAAGAAGAGAGGTTAGGAATAGGAAATCTGAAGGGAGTAACCTCTGTGGGAAGAGTGTGAGAGGTGTAATGCTCAAGTCATTTCTTCCCATATAATCTCTCTGTTTCTAGATACTATTCTTTATCCTATCAAAAATCGTCTTATATCTGACTTCTGAAGAATGAGGAAAAATTTTATGGATAACAACTTCTTTATTCTATGTAGGCGTAAGTAATTTTCTGGTATGTGCATAGTAAAGGAGAAGGAATTTTAGTTTTCCTGGCGTTTATTAGATCGTAGATGAGAGACATGACTTGAGTTACAACAGTCGGAGACAATGCTGGTTCTCTAGAACTTGAAGTCGAACCACAAGTCATTGTCACAATGGTAGAGCAGACTTTCTCCCTGTAATATTACTTAGCACTGTGAATACCAATGAAGCAGAGTTAAATCCTCAGACCTGTATCACCTAATCTCTCCTTATTTCTATCAGGTCGGCATGAGATGGCGTACAGAGCAAGAAGTGGTGGATGGGAAAGGTAAGTTGTATATGCAGGAGAACATGGGTATAGCAAACAAACGGATATAGCGAACACAGATATAGGAAACACGGATATAGTGAACAAACGGATATATCGAACACGGATATAGCAAACAAATGGATATAGCGAACGAACAAACGGATATGGCAAACACATTTGTAAGTCCTGTCGAAAGCCCTATTTATAATAAGCCAAATGTGAATAGCTAACATCGGATATAGGGGGTTAAAAATCTGCTTGTGTTTTATTTGATTTGTCATCATTGATTATTTCCTTGTTCCTCTTCAGGTCAGTTTGTATGTGGAAGTAAAAAGTGTCCAGAGAAAGAAGGTCTGAGAAGTTGGGAAGTGAACTTTGGCTATGTTGAACATGGCGAGAAGAAGTCTGCTTTAGTTAAACTGCGTGAGTATCGCTCCTCCTGTTAAATAGTGTTCCCCACATGAAGCACTGAATGAAATAATCTGGAAACATTGTTATTCAAAAAGTGGTAACATTGGACAAGTTGTCAGTGCAGAGGTTACTGCTGGTTTGAAGAACAGACATTATTCAATACAATGCCTGGTATTGTTAAAATTTAATTTTAACCAATTTTGTTGAAACAGATTCTGAACAATAAATTATGAATTATGATACAACTCATTTCTCCATGAAACCATTATCTTCTCACCGAAGTTACTCCCTTCAAATTTTCTATCATAACCGTTGTTGTATATCCAGAAATTTCTCAGTTAGAAATAGAGAATCTGAATTGGTTGTATCAAAAGTTTATTGTACAATTGTCAACTTTGTCAAACTGAATATCCATAACTGTCTAAATGATTAGAGTTGCTTCATCTGTGCGATGCGCACGTATAAGACAGAATTTGATTGCACTGCCAGGGGATTATGCAAGGATAGTGACATATTACCTATATGCAACAGAGGTTAGAATTGAAGAAATGAGTGGAGTGCCCTCCGTGGGAAGTGGAGAGGATGCATAAAACTTTACTTCAGCGAATGAAAGTTGAGTGAAGCAGTCATAAAATCTCTCAAATGCCACTGATATGGTCGAGCTTGACATCTTTGCATGATTTGACTGAACAATTTAAGATTGTTGTGTTGTAAATAAGTTTTGGCTTTTCAGATTTTGTTTCATATTGTTCCTCAAACTATTATTTTTTCAAAATTAAATGTATTTTAAAAAAGCACTTTGACTGTAACAGACATTACCGCATTGATCACTTTATGAAGAATGAAACATTCATGTGTAATGGTCAGTGGAATATTTCTATAAAATGTGGCATATTTTTATAAAATTTCATAGGCTGATCCAGGAATGATCCAGGGGCTGAATTTTTTAATTTTTTTTATTATTATTTTTTGTTATTCCTGATACATGGATACATATAAGGGGCTGAATTTAACAAGTATGCAGTTATAAATTATATTTTCTTCATTTCTTTCTATTTGCACATGTTCATTGGCAGGTCTGTGTCCAGACTGTTCCTACAAACTGAATTACCACCATAAGTAAGTATGATTATGATACTGACACTTAGTTTGAGTGTCACCTTGCTCAAGTGATTGTACTCAAAATATGCCATTTGTTCAAAATAAAACAATGTTACATTTCCATATTATCTAAATGGCATGTATTCTAAAATATTGAAGCATTTATCATGAAATAAGTATAAATATTTTCTTACAATTAAAACATTTATCTGAAATAGTATTTTACCAACAAAAATTTTGTGTGTCTTTTATTATATTGTATGTAAAAACTAATAACGATTAATCACCAGATTATATTTAAAATTGTCAGGATAATTAAGTACCATTTGATATATATTTTATTTAAAAAAATATTCATCTGCAGGAAAAAGGAAGTAGTGCCGAAGAAGAAAAAGAAGAAATCTCATAAAACAAAGAAACACAAAACTGATCACAATTCTTCCTCAGGTAAACTCAAGTTGTGACATAATGTTTGTGTATGCAATTCTATATGGGCAATCTCTTTCAGATTTTAAAATTTGACTTGAATATAAACTTGTGAAATTCATTTTAATCTTGGAAGTTGGATACCGGTAATTGAAATATTAAAATTTGACTTGAATATAAATGTGTGAACTCATGAGAAATGTGTGATGTGGCAACTCATTTTATTTAGGATGTAAGCAAATAGTTTCTTTCTTGGATTCAAATCACAGATACTATAACATAACAAGACATGACAGTTTTTGGCTATTTGTGTTATACACAATTATCTAAGATGATATTCACATTTGTCAGGTATTCCCATGCTATCATGTTCTGCATGTCAGTCTCAAACTTTGATATTTCTTTTTTTATTTATTGATAGTTGTGTTAATTTAGCTAAACATATATATTTCTTGCCGCATAGAAATGTAATTCGTTTTTCAAAGGGATATCTGATATGATATATACCTTGAGAGTGGTCACGTTAATGCATTGTAAATGTACAATACAGTTAAAAATCTATGTCATCAAGGTTTTCATGTATAAAAGCATTATTATAGCCCGATTACATAGCAGTGGGTATATAGTGGTCAGTGTGTGGGTATGTGCCTCTGTCCGTCACACTTTTGGTTCCTCTCATAACTCAGAAAATAATAATTCAAATGTTATGAAACTTGATACATATTATTACAATGTGTAGATCTGCCTTTGGTATGTTTCATGCCCTCATTTCCATAATTTATGCAAATTTTCTCAGTCTTTCAAATTTATTTTCTCGTAACAAAAGAGCACTGATAAAGTCTTACAAGTGACTCTGTGAGGATGGTTCGAACACTCTGAACCCTGTCTTGATACTCTACTGCATAATTATACCCCCTCTATGACGTAGTCGGGGACATATAGGGGTCAGCACGTCCGTCCGTGTGTCCGTCCAAAAGGTTTTTGTTCCGCTCATAACTCTGACACTAGTTGTTCAAATTTTACGAAACTTGATATGTGCAATCACCATGATGTGTACATCTGCCTTTTGCATGTTTCATACCCTGATTTGCATAATTTATGCAAATTTTCTTCACATTTTTCGACTTCGCCATTCACACTTTTTGTTCCACTCATAACTCAAACACTACTTGATACATATAATCACTATGATGTGTACATCTGTCTTTTGAATGTTTCATACCCTCATTTGCATAATTTATGCAAATTGTTCTCCATTTTTAAACTTTAACTTCTAAAGCACTCTTTCATAGTACATCTGTTGTTTGTTCATACAGAAGACTAAACATTGATATCTATCTGCTTTTTGAAACTTTTCTTCTTTGACCAATGTTAAAAGCGGGGGTATATGAGTGAGCTGTGCTCACTAATTCTCTTGTTTACAAAGTAACTTAAGTCATATGAGAGGAGAACCTGAAGTTGTTCAATGCTTGTAGATGAGGAGCAGCAAGAACGCGGAGGAGCAAGACCAGCAGATCCAGAGAAGGAGTCCTCCTCGTCGAAAGCTGAAGGGTCAGGGGACACTGTCTGGGCAGGTCCAGCTAAACTCACAGATGATAAATCCAGGTTGGTGATTTGTATTGTCGCATGAAGGATTTGTTTCTGTTTGAGTGGAAATAGGATTTGTTTAGAATCTTGGCACGCTTAAAAGGAGGGTTCTGTCTGGGTATTTTTCTTGGAATTAATTAATGCTAACTGAGATTTTGGATATGATCAGTCCTTCTATTTGTTAAATTAAAGTTTTAATGCCTGATGCCAGGAAAGTCAGTAACTATGTATAGTTGAGTGTGAATTTTTTAAAACAATTTAGCCTGTTGATTCTATCAATATTTAAAAATGTTGTAATTTTCCTTTTAATTCAGGCAGTGTCTTCTGTTATGCATTCCTAATTAGCAGTTATGTTGAAATCTAAAGTCATTAGATGTACTTTCATCATTTTCTGATATTACTTCCTTATATTTTCAGAGAGGAAGAATTTGATGACTATTTTGAGGACATGTTTTTATGATGGCCCGTACACAATCAAGGAAGATTGTCTCTTGTGTAAAACAAATTAAAGAAAAACACATCAACATGAAGTACCCTTACTGACTCAGATGACAATATATTTACTCTGGGAGGTTGTTGTGAAATAGGTGAATGAATTACCTGAACATTCAGTGAAGGATTGAATTTTACATATACATGTGGTTGAATTATTAATATGATACAGTTTAATGTATCTTTGATGATCTGATAATCACTTCACATGTACTGATCAACAGCCTGATATGTTTTAAAGTGTTTTGCAAAGTTTTTTGCATTTGTATTTCTTTCTCTTGTTAAACGCTATGTTGTATATGGAAACTTTGTGAAAATAAAAATTTTTTATGAAATGGCGTCCTTTCAGCATTGTCCGTAAACTTCTCCTCCAGCCATTGCTTTGAGCATGCACCTTGTGTATGGATATAGCGCTTTATAAATGCCCATTATTATTATTATTTGAGGTTCATTGGATTATTATTTTTGGCTGTTTCCATTGACACTCAATTTATATTTGTTTCCTGACCAGAACATGAAAACCATAAGGCCTTAATTAAATCTGAAATATGAAATAGTTCTTCAGTATTTATTTTGGGTAACTCTATGGAAACACATTTTGACATTTTCGCTTCAAAAGCAGAACTCCAAAAAATAAGGCCGAGCTCAATGAAATGTGATAGATGTACCTTTTGGAATGTCAATGCCTTGCCATTTGTATTGTTGGCTGAAAATGTAAGGTTAATATTAATGAAGCTTGGAATGTGGAACAATCTCCTTGTAATGGTTGAATTTATTGCCAATGATTTGAGTATTAACATTTCATTAACATTTTCAAAAGTGCGAGTGATTAAGGCTTTGTTCATTCCCTTCCCACACAGGTTACTCCCTACAGATTTCCGATCCTAACCTCTGTTCTTTTTCGCTTGAAATCAAGGGCAGAAAGGCTGTGTTCAGATTGGTTGCAATTGAATCTAGTTGTGCAATCAGTGTAAAATGACACATCATTTTGATAAAATAAACGTAAGATAAACGTTTTCTCGTGAAATGTGTTTTCCGAAATATGGTATTTGATTTTGTGAAAACTATCGATCATAAACATGCTTATAAATAAAGAAGACCAAATCAGAGACAAATACCAAAAATTGTTCATTTGCATTATTTACATCAGACTTATTCAAAGGACATATGCTAATGAGCAAGACCCTTCAGAGTAAAATGCCTAAATCTTTGAAGTCACTCGGTCGACATGGCCGCTGAAATATTAGTTTTCATTGGTTATGAAGCAGTGATAGAGTATTAGGTTCCTCTTTCCTCCGCTAGGGATTTTGCTTCTGCTCTCGACTTCAAGCGAAAAGGAATAGAGGTTAGGACCAGAAATCTGAAGGGAGTAACCTCTGTAGGAAGAGAATGGGATTTGTTTAGAATACATTATTAGTGCTCCAACCAAAGAGCAAATGGTTTCATGTATGTTTTGAACTTTTTCATGACATGAATAAGTTTGAATCGATAATTCACAGGCGTCCACCCTGCCAACCAACCCAAGTAACCAAAGTCACATTCAGTTAAGAATAATCCAGAAACAAGTACTGTGGTCAAGTTATGTCACCTTATTCTTTACAAAATATAACACAAGAAGCATTTAGAAGTTAGATGAAGGAGAAACAAAATCTATGGATCTTTATTGCACTCCTGCCATAAAGAAGTTGTAAATCCACAGAACTCATTTCTCCTTCAAGATAAAGCTGTTTTTTAAAAGTTTTTTTAAAGCTTGTATCTCAATTGAAACTTCCTAGTTCGCTAAAGTCAATGCATAACTTTCCAGTCGAGTTTTCGATCAATTCAACTCCAGAATGAACACTGAAGACAGAATGACACTATCATAGCATAATGTAGCAACTTTGGTGTAGTTCACAATTTTCAGTTCCACAGCGATGTATAGTGTTATTATGTTGCAGGCTTTCTCTTGCAATAAACCTAGTAGCTGTGATGAAAGGGAATTACTCTTGTGAAACGTCAATTCATAAATTGTTATTCTAAGTATTTTTTTTATTTAAATGTATAAAAGACCCTATGTAATGGGGAATGCGCCGAAGGGGGGAATTGATTATTTTTAACGAATCCACTGCTCCTCATGCATTCTCCATCTTAATCCATATATGACGTCACGAAACATGCATATGTGGTTATTTTACATTTGAAACAATAAATTTCAATTCTGGGACACCAAAATCAATTATTTTGCAAATTTCGCTACTCATTCATCTGATATGGTACAAGTAGCTGCGAGCCTCATGAAATGGATTCTATGTGCAGCGCAAAACTTCACGTGAGGCGAAGTGATTGACAGCTAAAACTTTCCTTTTCATGCCTTCCGCGTGCGTTACAAGAATTGAATAGAACGCGGGCCTAATGGTTAGGAGCGCTGACTACCAAGCGAAGGGTTGCATGTTCGAATCCAGGTTCACAAAAATTAATTTGTCTAGTTGAGAGATATTTTAAGATCCTATTCAGATACACAAAGACAAGATACATCAGTCTCGAAAAGTGTACTCGATTTGCCACTACTGAAAATGTCTAAATCTAACACCCCTCCTGCCTTGGACAGTCAATGACCAGTAGATTCCTAAATAATAATCAACTGATAACACAATAGAGTGACGTCATGACCATGGATTAAGTTCAGAGTGTTATGTTTTAACTTATCAGACCCAAAAGGCATGGCATGTTGTCCATTCAATATCCGTAAGTTTTTTAATTTCTCGACTTCTTCTCAAGAAATGTGTGTACAGACTCTTCAGCCAATGAAGATTATAAATTGTAGATATGGTGACTCGCCTGTAAAAAAGGGCACAACGACCTTAAAAACATTTTCCTTTTCTTTTCAAGAACCCGCAGATCTAGAAAATCGAAGAATTGTGTGCAGACTCAATTAGCCAACTAGGATTACACATTGTATGTCTTGCAACCATAAGGACTCCGATAAGGCCCAGAGATATATACCAGAGATATACAAGAGAGATACCGCCTTAAAACCTGATCATCTTATTCAGAACCTTTGTAAGCTGAATTCTTCTGCAGACTCCTTGGGCAGTGTGGATTAAAACAATGGAGTTTGTTAAATTTACATGAACAATGTTTCAGACATTGCCACCATATGCCACTGAGAAGCGTTTTAAAGTCTCAAATATCTCTTTCTATATCGAAGAGAAAGAATGACAAACCTATGTGTTTCAAACATTGCCACCATCTGCCACTTAGAAGCATTTTAAAGTCTCAAATATCTCTGTGTATATAGAAGAGAAAAATATGACAAACCTATGTGTTTCAAACATTGCCACCATCTGCCACCTAGAAGCATTTTAAAGTCTCAAATATCTCTGTGTATATAGAAGAGAAAAATATGACAAATATCTCTGTGTATATAGAAGAGAAAAATATGACAAACCTATGTGTTTCAAACAGTGCCACCATCTGCCACTGAGAAGCATTTTAAAGTCTCATAATATCTCTTTGTATGTCGAAGAGAAAGAATGACAAAACACTGTGTATCATTGAACTTTAATAAACAATGAATCAACAACATGGATGAATGATGAGACCAGTCATAGCCATAGTAAGAAGTGTGACCATACTTGAACAGAGCTTGTCAAATAACCATACTAGGATAGAAATCCCTGCACATCTTCATATGGTTTGAAGTCATATATAGCAATTTGATCTTTAAGGAATTTGTCATATTAAAGGGGCAGTAGCACGTTATTTGCAAAATTTATTTTTTCAATTTTCCCATTTATAATGATAGTTTATGTCATTTAAACTAACTTTAGAGGGTAAAACATCTTATTACACAAACCAATTTTCTGGAGTGGTAAAAACTATGTTGCGTATAAAGTAAAAATTGCATGGCGGCCATTTTATTGTGAACACAATTTATTACAAAAACGATTCCCATGGCTTTACCGAAACATGCACAGTCATTTTAAACTTTATTTTCCGAAGAGAGAAGGATGTTTTACTATTGGTGAAATTATTTTTCAAATACATTTCATCAACTTATTTGAGCGAAAAAACGTGCTACTGCCCCTTTAAGAAGAATGTAAATTTTCCTGTATATTAATTTTCCTGTATAAATTAAAAAAGGATAATTTAAATTGAAGTGAAGTTAACAAGTCATGCATTAATAACTATTATTGCCTAGCATTTCATTACAGTTTATCTTACCACTATCATAATGTATCAGAAAACAATCCACACCAACTTGAGCAAGATAAAATTGAGTGTTATGCTTAACTTAATACAAAATAATACTCACACATACATGTACAGCAATAAATAAGATAAGTGTAATGTACATGTAGATATACACTTAGCTGGTGTAAATCGGGTGAAAATTTATGATAAATAATGGTGAACTTGATATTTTCTTGATATACATAATTTGTTAGAGAAAGTTAGTTAAGCGTGAAATATGATAATACAAGTGGTAAATGAAAAACGATTTTTACTAAGTCTCTGAAAAAACTACCTTTTTGTGAAGACACACCAGGTTACAACATAGATCATTTTCTCTTCAGTTCGTTCATGATAGATATGTACAATAAGCTTTTGCCATTTTGAACACGGAATAGTATTGTGGAGTTAAGAAGTAATTAATGACTTGTATGAAAATAGTTCTCATTATAGTATAGCACTACTACATGCTTAATTTACTCTAACGTAGACTATCTATACATCTTTTCACAAATAACTACTAACAATTTTAATAAAAATATATAACTATATAAGGTTGAATTCAGTTTTTTAACAATATCCATAATGTTAAGTAGTGTATAGGAGTCTGATTAAAATCAACCCTGTTCCAAGGAATACAAGTTACAAAATATTGTTCATATCGGTATACGAACTCGTTTTGGTTTTCCTCTCCAAATTGTGTTCACAGGAAACAAACAACGAATTTGTATGCCTGATATAATACAACATTTATTCCTCGAAGTATCATTAGACTGTATGAGGACCAATTATTTAAAATTGTTATGTTTTAATGATCTTGCAATGAATCGTTCAGAACACGAATTCTTATAAATAAATATTAATTATCATCGATGTCCTTTCTGCTAATTTATGCTTGTAGAATACATATGACATAATATATAATGTTGGTCAATTGTAACTCAATATTTAGATATCTACCAGTGAAAGGATGAACAAGATTTTACTATCTTATATTTAAAATGGAATTATAAACATCCTTAATATATTGAATATAATTACTTTGGTCGATTTTTTATTGTTAAATTAATTAATATATCGTTGACCAATGGAATCAACTGTGGTACTTGACACTATGTAATGAACATAACCTTTGATTGTCGAGTAACTTAAATTTGATGTACGCTTTAGGATGCCTTTGTCGAATGGAATCTAGTTTGTTTGCCAGCCCCGTAAAAGAACATGGTGATATCTTGAATGAAAAAATTCAAACAATTCTAGAAATAAACACCAAATACTAACTTAGAGTCACACATCACACAATCATATCATTTTGTCCCTATATCATGGTTATTAAATTGGTTAAATACATAACTAGACAGTTATAAATATTGTACTTTCATTTTGCGTTAAAATACATCATGCAATATACATTTTAGTTTGTTATGAGTAAACTATGCATCTTTGTTTCAAAATAAGTCATTGTAGAATTATTAAGCAATATCTAACTTACGTTCTATGAACCATTCATATATGCATAATAAATCAAGCTTCTAGATTTGGTTTACTATTTGATGACATATTGAATCTAGTTTTGATAATATTAATGGAAGTGACGATGCAATGTGGTAGATACATGACAGTGAAATAACACTGAATTGATTTCCTAAGGAGTGGAGTATTGTAAGTGTGTCTATTATGCCGATGACAATAATGCAAAACAATATACACAAGTTTGAGAAATAAAGTCCTCCAATGGTTAGAAAATGGAGTCACTGCTTGAAAGAAGGAAATTAGTGACAAGTTGGTGCATTGGTAGGTTTTGTTGAAATGACAACATTTAAGAAAGATACCAGGTGTCAAGTGTATAACCTCTTGCTCCGATGGGAAATATTGAGGTAACGTTTTACCACATAAAGAGAATGTTATGTCATGAGTTCCTTATATCATGTTCCCTTATATTTATCCTCTAGATTCTCCATAACTACTGGAGAATAGAGAATAAGTAAAGGTTATGTACTTGCAAGTAAACATCATCTGAAAGTGTCATAACGATAATATACCTGCATGCTCAGATGAAACCACAGGAAATTGAGGATATCCAATATCTTGTTATAAACAATGTGTATAGAAATATCCACACCCCTATATACTAATATCTAAGACATGTGCCGTAGACCATCCGAGCTCTGCGTTCCACCGAAGTTACTCTAGGAAGACCCCAACACCTCCACTTTTTTCGATCTGAGCTTCATTTACCAAATTCTGGAGGTTTTAAAATATAAATGTGACAACGTTTTGAAAGAAAACTATGAAGGACGGCGGAACAACCTTTCGACACATTCTGATCATCCTTCAAGCTTCGTAACAATACGTAATATTACTGATCTTAACGCTTTGTCATTCGGACTAAACGCATCTTGCACTTAGCAGAGCAATTTGACTACTCATTGACAAGCTGATTTCTGATTTGAGCTTCAGTCCAATTTATATGTTTTACAATCATATCCTGGATATTTTAACCATATTTCCCAAACCTGAGCAATCACTGAGTTCAATGAAAGTGTATTGTTTTATGTGAGCGTCCATCAGATTGGAGAACGATTAGCTATGTGTTTATAATATATGTGCAGAAACAGGTATACATGCTTTTAAAGGATTTGTCACTCGGACAGTGGTTCTATCACAGCGAGCTTTGCATACACACAACAGGACATCTAAGTAATGAGGACAACACAAACATACGTACAGTATCACAGTGGTTGTGTGACTAATAAAATGTTATTAAAACCCAAATAAGGTCCGTGCACAATGGTTTCCCCGGACATAGCCGGACATTCAACACAGGAAGTAAACCAACAAGGTAGCATCTTAATACAACTATGCATATTAATATTGCATTATTTTGTCTCAAAAAACCAAAATTAAGTTTGTTGTATGTCAATCGTAAAAGCTTTTTATCTTTAAATTAATAGATCACTGTGTACTTTCTTAGGCGATATGTTTAGTATTAACATAAGAGTAAGGCAGTCCAAGAACTTCATATTAATAATCATCATGATAATCAGTATATAATAATGCCCTTCTCACTTTATGTAACAAGAACAAAATTTGAAATGAATAAATTTCTTTGAGATGTTCCGTTTCTGAAACCTGAAGTAAATCTAATACATTGACATTTTATTCCAACTTATATCCAACTATTCGGAAATGTTCTCCTTTTAATGTCAACCTATTGTCCCACAATCCATGCCCCGCCAACTTTCACATGTACCGTGAATATTTATTACCATATATACTTTGTTATTTGTATACGATTGACACAGAGCAAACTAATACTTGAATGAAGTCACACATAATTTACATGACAGATAATGTGGTTCGCCCTCCATCACAGCCTCGTGGTAGCTGTTGAGACAGGTAGTTCACGAATACATGGAAACAAGGATCGGTCGTCGGTGATGAGGGTTGTTAAGTGTCGTTTGTGTAGTTGCTGCTGGTTTGTAGAGGGTGTTCTCTCTCTTTCTTGGGGATATGAACAAGCGTTCTTTGCACATGAGACAGTAGCATATGCCATTCTTCCTATCTGACAACATGTATCATGAGATGTCTCTAAATGCCCTCAAAGACATGTCTCATTCTATCTGAAGAGGTGGTTCACCGTTTCTGAAAACCGCATCTTCCTTCAAGGGGTGGCTTACGCTCGTGATTTATCGCCTTGAAGCAATGGTTCCCCTTAGATTTAGCCATGTCTGCCTTACGAACTGTTTATTCCCATTTGAAGACTCGTCCCAGTATAAGCAGTTTCACAAGTTAACGACTGTATATTGTATTCATTCCTTCAACAGGATGGTCAATTACTAATTTCTCCGTTTACTCGACAAAGAACACCTCGATATTGCTTTTAGACGAATCACCAAACAAATAAAATGAACGTAGTATTTTAAAGGTACAGTGCAACCATCAGCGGTATTCTATGTTATCACATGCAGCGTTCGGGAACACATCGTTGACTGATGCCCATGTCATCATAGACCTTCTAGCAGCTTGTTGCTTCTGTCTCATATAATTTGTTCTTTGGCACTGAGAAAACAGATTACGAAAAAGCGTTGAAATGGTTTCAGCTTAAGACACAAAATCCACTTTTCTGCTTCTTCCCTTTGGCGTTCTTGGGCGAAATATCATCATTACAGAGAGAGTCGTGTTTGTGCACGTGTGCAGAGTCGGGGAGGGTGTACTTGATTTGTGGTGCTTTCACGACGGACCTGCTACTCGGCGGATCCTGAAAAACACACTCGCACATGTTAATCATTCATTTGGTTACAGTTTATCAGCATATGCATATAGTTATGCTTTGATCAACACGTTGATTAAGAGGACTATTATGATATACTACTATATATATAATGAATGCTTTTTTGCTTATGATAAGGCATAAATATATAAATGGTATAAATGAAAAATAATTCTTCCAAGGATTGACGTTAAATCGAACGATTTTGTCATTGACAGATATTTAGCATACAAAGCCACACAATATGACAACATTTGAACACATGCACGCCACATGGAGACGTTGAATGGCGAGAAATTTAACCACGATACGAATGTACACTGTGTAGGACATTGCTATCGTGACAGGCAAATGATGTGTTGTGGTCTGTACGGAAATACATATATATGAAATTCATATCTTAATTTTCCAATTGGAAAATAGTTTTCTGTCCCAGAATTGGTTATACCGACAAATATCAATTCAAATAAACAAATCAATATTAAATTATTTTGTCTGCATCTATCAAGAAAACCAGCCAACTGATCTTAGCCCGAAGACCAATCGTAAGCCCATCTCTTAACAATGTCCAAGATTGATTGTATGGCGAAGATCGGTTGGTATCATGGTCCCTTGGATATATGCTATAATCGTTTGTTTGCGCTAAACATAGAACGACTAATAGAATCATAGGCATTGCCTTGCATTGTCGAGAGACTCCGTTGTTCTATGTTTAGAAACGAGCTAAACCCACTTTCGCATGAATCCAGGTCGTGAAACTGGCAATATGAGAAGAACTGGTTTCAGGATATTTGACAACTAAGGACTTTGAAATATAATGTATTGATTCGAAACAAGGTCCCACCGTGTACATCGTATTTACATTTACCTGGTGTCCCATGTGTGCAGGCGGTGCAGTGTGACACGAGGCGCCATTTTGTTTTTGTGAAGCGGGCGTGACTGACATGTCACATGACTCGTTAGCTACATTATCATTGGACAAAGGCTGTGGAGAGGGAGGCGGTGATGAACTTAGAATTTCTTTGCTACTGTCCGTTTTACTTCCGGGTTCCTGTTTGGGTTGGATAGGCTCTGTTACAAAAAAACATTGACCGCGTTAGGGACTAGTTTCGGCCAAAACTATCAAACGCGGCATTGTGGTTTCTTTCAAAACTCTTCTTTACATTTAGGTCATTTATGGGATCTTAGATATCGTTAAATCTTTAAACAAATATTTGAATGCAGTTATTGATTATATGTATTATATAATAAATAATATAATATTGATTATATAAAGTGATATAACATTAACTTTATCACCAAAATAACATGAACAACTACAAGGGCTAAAAAAGGCAACGCACAACACCAATTACTACGCTACAAAAACATACATAAAAGAAGTCAGGATTTGTAAGGAAGTGCAACCATCCTTTGAAGAAAATTCAAATTATAGATCAAACGCGTTTACCGATTATTACTGAGCCATAGGCTCTTACATAAAAGGCTGGGATTGAACATAACTGGAATATGTATCCAAATTTGCTTTCGACCCTTTTCCTTTTTAAAATTTAAATGGAAAATATCAAGGACTGAGTTGAAAGAAGTTTTAATCCAAATGTTGGATGCACCGTTAAATAGGCAATTTGTGCAACACGTATAAAAAGGTAAGGGTTAAGAAGCGATGGCTATTCGATACACAGGAAGACAAACTGGCATGATAAATTCAGAACAGAAGAAGCTGGAGAATGGTTACTGTGAGGTACAAGATACTGACAAGCAGATCCCAAACTGCAGCCAAATGTTTCAAGCAGCTGTTACGTACAGATTAGATGAGAGTGGACATGTACTAACCGTTAAAATTGTCTGCACGTTTAGTAAGTATATTTTACGCGCCTTAGCAATTGCAGTTAGCTGATGATTTTCAGGAGACAGAAACATGCAATATATTTGATCATATTTGACTAAGAATGAAGAGAATATTTATGGATATATAACTTCTTTATTCATCAAAAAGACGTTTCGAGCAGAATAAAGAAGTTGTATATCCATAAATATTGTCTTCATTATTCATCATACCAACTTCTAAAATGCCACTCAAAGAGTTCATGGTTGTTATGCTACTAGCCACTGTAAATGTAACCTCACGCTGTGTGCTTGTATATTAGGAAGGTTATCACGATGACGATGGACGAATTATTGTTAGAAAAGATGAACTACAGTCAGTTTTATTAGATTTATATAGAGAGCAGAACCCCATGCATACAATGGAGGTGTACCATTAGGACAACCAATCCAAACGTTAAAATTGGCAACTTGTGCAAAAAGGTAAAATGGACGTCTTATGGGTGGTGTGTTGGGAACATGTAGAGGACCATGCTTTCATTCGAGGTAGAAATTCTTCAATGGGTCATACAATCCCTCAAAGCATCCCGTAAAAGTCCCCGTGCTCATTTGAGCTTGAGAAGATCTTTACACTGAGGATGCACTGAGGAACTGGTATTTATTGGGAGCACTGATCTGATCATGCGAAGGGTGGGTGGTTAGGACAGTTGGATGGTAGGGGTTAGCATTGTGGACTGTTAGTGGGATCAGTTGGACCTCGGGGGCACCTGGCGAGGACGTTGAGTCCTTTGGTGAACTCTCTGTCTCTCCATTATCAGCCAATTGCTGCCAGTTTCTCCTATTGCTCTGACATCCAGCATACAATGGGTCCAGTTTGTCAGTCACCATGGAAAACAGCTGTCAAGGAGTAGCGAGACATATTAAGTAACTACGTTTGCATGCATACAAACAACACAGATCTTGTGAAACAGTAACTTTGTTCTCAAACCTAGAATTTTCATGGAAGATATCACCCAAAGAAAGATTCTTTTTGATAAATTCAAAACGTTTCGAAATTGATAGTTTTCATTGATGTCACCAATGCGTCAGGTCACTGTACGTCAAAGGTCATCTATGACACATTACTCCAGCTTATTATTCGCTTGAGAGAAATTGTAAGATTGAGATTTCGAAATATAATATATATCCTTTTAGATTTCTTTATTAAATGTAACATTTTCAAATGGTTCGTTTCCTTCATTTGTATTTTGTTTATTAACGTTAACTTTCAGATCTCACTGAGATCAAGATGACGTTTCTATATCATGTAGCATTGACAATATTTGTCTGAAGTCATACTTTTGTGAATTATTTCAAAGCATTGCTTCACGCTGGAAATAAAACACTAAAACAATGAGGTTAACCTATAGATATACGATCGCCCTAGATATAGGTGTGCTTGATGATTATGAACGTTGCGATTGTTGTGAACTACTGACATTGCTTACTACACAGCTTTGTTGTGCACATGTATACGCCAGCTAAACATGCACTCGACAGCTGTGAACGGGTCATGATGTCTCGCATAGAAACAAATACTTTACCAACTTTTGATGTTCCATCACCAAATTATATTTAATGTACGTATTAAAGTATGTTTTTACTTATAATTCTACTAGAAATACATGCACTGTAATAAAAATCATTTAAGAGAACCAAAATTTGAAGCGTTCATTTGAAACTAAAACAAGGAACCATGCAACCGAGGCAGTGAAGATACACAGAGATACAACAGGGTACAGAGTAAATATATCGCTGTGCCGCACTTAACCACTGCTCTGTTTGCCAGGGTACTCGGGGGAATCAGGCGCCTCCGACATATGCTGCCAGTTAGATCTGTTGGTCTCAACTCCTTGCAACAAGGGACTTAGACCCTCCCACTTGTCGGCAAACATCTAAACAATACCAGGCACTGATGTCACTCATTTATCACATGGACATAGGCGCTGTACCATTGTGCAGACATGTTCAATATAACCACTCACTTGTCCAATAGGTGGTTTAAGAATGGTGCAAACATGCGCAATATAACCTGTCATTATGTAAGAATGTCCAAGCGTATTCGCTCATTACTTATCATCTTAGAAGTACAACTTTACTATTATCATTGATTCGCCTATTAATTGCATTTGCGCCGAACTCTTGTGTAACATGCTCAACTACACTTGCTCAACCATTGCTTATCAGCTGTTCACTTTAACCATTGATTCGCCTAATGCTTGCATATGCGCTGACTCCATGCTCAACTGTACACGTTTTTACATTTGCTCAATGCTCCAAAATTGCGTTGCTCCATTGTTCAAGAGTTTCACTTATTGATCCCTTTCGCATGCTGAACTCTTATACAATATTCATAAATAACTGCACTATTTGTTCAATAAAACTTCGCTCACAGATTACAGGCTTTGTACACACACTGTACAACACTACCAGACAATCACTCATATTGCTTTTGCGCTCTTATTGTCCAAACATGTACTACTATTAATACTATTTGCGTCCTGCTTTCCTATCCATGCTACGAATTACTCCAATTTATATCTATATAGATATAGTATTGTGTTCACATCAATGTCTTCAAACTTTTGAATTTTCACAAATATTGTTCATCCTATTTTAAAAATTATTTGTAATGTTCGTTTTTAATATGTGCGCTTTATCATGTAAACATACCATACATTTGATTCTCTAATAATTCCAATTAATACATATATAATAAATAAATGACTATTTACATAGCGCCTTATCCACAGGTCATATGCTCAAAGCCTAATGTCGGAGTAAAAGTAAGTTCGCGTTTTTGTGCAACTGCCAGCTTCGCATATTGCTTTCCTTTTTCGTTTGCGCTTTTCCTCATACCAATCAACAGTAACACTGTATAGGATAGTGCTCAACAAAGATACGTCACTAACTCACAATTTACAGGGCGTCACAATGCCATGTTCTCACTGAGCAAGCCACTAACTTATTCCACAAGAGATATCGCTTTCATAATATGTATCCGTATCTCTTAAGAAATATCAGTTCGACACAGAACTTCATGACATCACAATACTTTAACATCAAGTACAGGAATCACAATGCCATCACGTCACAAAATGATGTCATCACAATGCTATGATGTCATAAACTCGTTAGCCTCACTGTAAAGATGTCCTTTGAAAGTGCTGTATCCTTATATGTATATATTTTATTGGACATTAATGACAACGGAATTCGTGTGATAAATGGAATCTCCTTTATAATATATCCCCGGTTAACCTCGTATAAAGTTTACTTTAGGGGTATTTGATATATTTGATATCAGAGGATGGATGAGATTTTCAATATAACACGTGAGATATATGAATTCAATCAAGGTTGATTTTCTACCATTTGCACCTTAAACATAATGTACATCATATCTTCCCTTTACGTTATCCTAATAAGTTGTCACAACTTGGCAATATTGCAAAATACGATTGTACAATTTATTTTGTGCATAGTTCAGACTATTACGCTGATTATCATTTCTTGATACATTCTCTCCCTAAATGAAATTACCCAAAGTCAAGTCTTCGATATAAATCAACAAATATTAATTCGGAAACCCCTATATTCGATGGAGTTGGGAATTCCTTTCAATATGGCGTTTTCGTCCACGTCACATTTCTAATACGCGTATATCAAGCATTGTTTTAATATTGCGTTTTAAGGAAAGAGAATTTCCAGAATTTCCAATCTAGTAATATAGTAACATTTTGCGAGAACATTTTATCTTTGTGATTTGGTATAAGATACAGGTATTAATTTTGCTGAAAAACAGGCTTATCCGTACACGGTCAGCGGGCGTTTTACTATTTGTTATATGGCGTTTTCGTCACCTATATTCGTGGTAAACATGTACCTATCAGTATGTCTATTATTCCAATTCCATACGTCTCCTTAAAACGCTTAATATACACCATCCTATCAAAACCAAAATCATATTAAAACACTATTCTATCTGAATTTAAAAATGTCCTGGTATACGGCAGCTGGAGAATATTTTCTTGAGCAAAGGAATCACGATTAACAAAGCAGCAATAAATCTTGAAACGAGATTCTCGGATAAATTAAATTATAAATGTAAATATACCCCCATTACAAACACACGATTGTGCGATGAGATAATTCAACATGTTATTTGCAGTACAGACAGGTATTCTTACCTTATACACAGGCAAACATATTGCATCTATAAAGCCGACCTGCATTTTCGGGAGTTCATCTTTCTTGTCACGGTCCATCATGGGCTGCGGGTGAAATCAAAATATATAGTAAAATATAAAGCAAGCATATAATCCTGAAGGGCTACTTGTAATATAAGTCGTGTTGTTCAACCAGGAGTTTCAGGCGAACTTATTGTTATAATATTTTCTTTTTTATGACTGCCTTTTTAAGTTCCTAGAAATGTATAACAAATATGTACAACCATATTCCATTTTCTATCGTTATATATATTAAATGGGACATTATTGCAGAAAGTTGGCAAGTATGGAATACCACCAAAAACATTACTATCAAAATCGATACGATCTTTTAAATACTGAATAAAGGACTTCAACGAACGATTTATACTTTTACCTTATGAACATCATTTCAAGATACAACGACGAAAAATTAATGAACAACAACTCCCCTCTTCTCTGTAAGCTCATTGCGATTAAAGCAGTTATTGTCCATGAACAATTCATAATTGTTGTAATTCCAACGTTTATAATGTTCCCCAAAGTTATATCAAGACATAGACTTAAGCTTCATACAATTGGTTGTTCTCCAAGCTTTGTCTTCTCGATATCTCCCTGCTCGAAGAACTCCCCTGCTACCAGTTGAGCCACGGACTGCTGTATTTCCCATGGTTTTGCAATAGCAGCGACGTCACACGCAGTCATCATCATCGCTCTGCAAAAAAGGGGATACGTTTCCGAATAGGTTCCGCTCTCTGATGTCAGTGGAATTGGTAGAATAAACTGCCAGTATAGCTCTTATAACGAGTGATTTCAGACCATTACTAAGATGCTGTTTATCATAAAAAAGCTTTATAAAGTTTTATTGTAGAACGTCTATGTATTTAGAAGTATAAGCTTTATAACAGCGAAAAATGGTTAGTGAATTATGCAAATAACATATACTAGTTTCACCAATAGATGGTTTTATTCCCAATGATTCTGCATTTGAAGAACCCTAAAACTGGAATTACGTATTTTTCATAAACAGAAAAATCATAATTTATTTAGAGGGTAAAAGTACTTTTAATATTTAAAAATCCCGTTTGATTTTAACTGAATCACTTTTACAAATTTGCTATGCAAACAATAAAATTATCCTTTGCCTTATTATCTTTACAATTAAAACTCCGGAAGTAGCCCTCCTTTTGAAAACCCATGTTGTAGAGAAGAAGATGGTCAGCATCAACAAATAAACATCCATACATAGCATTAGGCACGATTTGGCGTATAAATCCAACAATACCATCCTGAAATAGGCTTCTGTTGGCTTAAGGCAGATTATCAAACCATCTAACGATATGTATATTACCGCTGCGTCGTCACAAATATTGGATCAGAGAAATAATTAGGTCATTAGTTGTCTTCATGGCTGACTCGTTAATTCACCTGTCATATAAACATAACGGGGTTGATTGAATCACCTTTTTGTGACTAGACGTCGTCATGGCAACCCCAATAAACTAGCCCTGGACTGTTTGATGTGCTACATCAACGTGCAAAGTAAATATCGTGGAACAAGAACAGACTAGCCGTTCCCAGACCACTGTCACCCAGATTCTGACATATAACTTATTTGAACTTATTAATTTGTCGTCAAGTCCAGCCACAGGCAACAAACATGCCAACTTCCGTAGGAAGACCGCTTAATGAGACGTTTTTGGCATTAAATGTCTCTTCTGTCAGCAGAAAGTAATGACTTATATCATGCTCCATATTTACGTACGGCCCTCAGCCATTAGGTTTCGGTGCAATCAATAAGAACGCATCACGCTAATGAACACTGGTGCCTGACATCAATAACAGCTGTGACGGGAACATCTAATTATAACCATTTTCATCTATATTTCATTCCAACGATTGAATAACCGAGGACCTTATTTCAAATATATAAACGTAAAACAAAAATTACAATTATCCCTCAAATATTGATATGACTGGTGGTGTAATTATCTTGATTATTGTTTGACATAATATCTTTGACAATAAATCCTCACAATAACCATCAATACTAATTATAACTATGTCATAACAAGATTAAAAAATTGCATTTTTAAAATAAAAGTATATAAAAACGACATTTCAATTATTCCCTGTAATATTGATTCGACTGGTAGTCACTTTGATATGATCGTCTATATTTCGTTTCTAATTGACTCACTTGAGAAGATCCTTCTTGTAATGGCTGTCAAAGAATTTTTCTCCTTGCTCTATCATTTCTTTAAAGTCACCACGCTTCCTGGAAGAAAACATTTAAAAAAGTTATGTATACATGAAATTATGGAACGTTATAGATAGAAATGTCTATTATGTGAGCATATTTTTCCAGCGATCTGATTGGTCGAGAGGCCATCACGAGACCGTCGACAGAAAAGCCTATTGACTCCAGCCCGAGTCCGACCAAAAGCAATATTGACTTGAGTGACGTCAAATGATTGTTGCATGATGTCAAACGATTGTTGCATGACGTCATGCTATTGTAACCATGACGTCGTCTGACCGTAGTTCCAACTGTTCAAACCAAATTACATTTTTGACTGTATTTCATTGTTTTTCTTTCGTTTCTGTATTGAATACATAATAAAACAATTATGGACTGGTGATTCGGTCAATACCAGTTTTTATGGACCCGAGAAAACACTATTGACCGCGGACTTCGTCCTTGGTTAATTTTGTTTTCTCGGGTCCATAAAAACAGGTATTGACCTCATCACCAGTCTATAATTGTATAATGTCTAAAATTACACACAAAACGATTGACAAAGATCTTGCTTTCTGAAAGTGACCCTTCTGTAAACGTGTCTCCTGTTCACAGATGGACATAGCTACGTCAGTAATTATTAACAAAATTTGTATTTAAAATTATATCACATGTAGAAAGTGATACCTTTTACACATAAAACGTTCATTTTATGAAGGTTCCTTTAACATTCTAATAAATTCTACTATGCATGACCAAAGTACACCTTTCCACGCAAATAACTCGCGCCAGTCTCCATAAATGGCTAATTTAAGCTTTGCCGCATTTCCGTAACTTTTCTACCCTGGCAGAGAGCACTGAGAACTCCAGGTGCAGCGTCGCTAAACTAGCACAGAACATTTGAGGAAATGCGGCAAGGCTTATATTAGCCAGTGATGGAGTGAAGTTTGATCAAACTATTGATGATGACTACTAGTAGAGTAGAGTACGTGTTTATAGATGAGTTATCCGACTACATCACATCCTTGTTCCCAGTACAGTTTATTACTCACAGTTTATTAGATTACTCCTCATATGAAATTATACGTTGTTGCCAGTTGCCAATAACAATATTAATACCCATGGGGTACATGTAACGACTTTGAAGAATTGTTTGATATTTAACTTGTATTTATTCAAAGTATATATCTGATAATTATATATTGCTTTCATTATAAATGTTAAAGAAACACGCAGGTACAAGAAAGACACCATATGTATTTACTTGAAGTAGATGGCGAGGTCGGTGGAGAGAATAGCGTGCTCCAACATACGGATTGCCTTTCTGTACTCCTCGGGGGAAAGAGACTGGAATATGTTGTTGCCCTGAAAGGAAATGAGTTAGGATTACTTACAAGCTCATAGATTTACCTTCTCACGCAATTTGCCTACATGTATGTTGTCTCCCATTTTAACCAGATGTTGGCCTAGCAAGAATGAATCTCTAGGGCGTCTTCAAATCCTCATTGTATACCATCCTCATACTCCCCCATACAGAAGAAAAAAAACTGTATAGTTTTGAAAAGATTGACCCCTGGTCACTTCAAAGAGCTGGCAAAATGTTAACTATTCACTATGAGGTATCAAATCAAATTATTTCATGGCACATTTCACTGTCTCCTTATAATGCAAAATGCAGAGTGATGGGTCCAGTTATCGCTTTGATACGATGCTTCAAAGATATGCCAAATTAAAACATATTTACACTAAAATACACACGTATGTGAACCAACTTTCGGCATGAAATTCCATATGTGGATAAATTTTACAATTTTGATAAAATGAAACTTTTATTCCTTGTCTGCCATGTCAATGTTGTACTGCTTTTCATCAAGGAAATAAAAAGTAGTTTTATACATTTATGCTTAGTACAACATTATATGAAAATGAAAGTTTTATCCTTGACGTCATGAGCGCTTGTAGCTTTTTGTCACGGTGCAAATATCAAACATAAACGTATATTAAACTTATAAATATTTAAGATTATGTCATTGCCTCTGAGAGGATATTCAAGAATAGACATTTTACTGTTCTTGAATAGAAACTCTAGATTTTTAATGATCTAAAGATTAATGGTCTAAACTTTACGGAAAGACACACTAATGATAATTCTCAAACTTGATAACATAATAATTGATGAATAATGAAAGATGAAAACGTCAATTTAATTATCCTGATACAAGTTTTGAAAGATGTACATTGACGTAAACGTAACATGTTGAAACGTTTTGAACTTTTTTCTAAACTTTTGAAGAATATCATTTTTAATGCCGCAATCCAAACCTTTAAGAAGAAGTACTTTTAACAAATGGATGCCTGGACATGCAGACCGAAACATAAAAAAGAAAAACGGATTAAACTTAAAGAGAAATTATTCCGTTCGAAACTATGCAGAATAATACAGAGGATGGTCCAAAAAGTTTAAAATCTCCACGCCTTAAGCAATTAAGTTGAAATCCCTTTTCCTCAAGGAAGATCAAAAGATATCAGACAAACTAATTAGAACGTTTCCCGCACTTCCAGCTTCTTTAATCATTGAATACATCCGTCTTAACAACCATTCGTTTTGAAGAGAAATATCAGCTAATGCTTTAAATGTAAGAAGATGAGAAAAATATAGGAATGATAAAACCCTTTGTGACAAAACAAATAATCATGTCATTGACAACACACTCCATCACATGTCCGACATTGTTATATCGTTCTTGCAATTACGGAGCAAATGCATTTATCAGTGGAACCCTAAAATATTTTTGTTTTGGAATGGGCGTTAATCATAGTGAACTTTTTAAAAAAGGTTGATAAATGTTCTATGAAAGCGAGTTAACGCCAGTCAATAGAGTAGTACGAACACTATTCTCTGTATAACAACTTCTTTATTGTGAATATACACGACTTTTCGATGTATATACTTACTCACTCCACATGATGGAGTAAGCATATACTCTGAAGCGTCACAACAAAGAAAGAAAAACTTATCCAGAAAATCTTGTTTCCTTATGTAATCCACTTCTGGATACCATTCAAAGACATGAAGAGAGTTATAGCTGAAGATGGAAATACTTTAATACTGGATAACGACTAATTTAAGACAGTTTTCTGAATGTTTTGAAATATTCTGAACAGTTTTGGAACAGATATCATAAAATCCAGAAAATCCTGTTTCCTTTTGTAATCCACTTCTGGACACCATTCAAAGACCTGAAGAGAGTTATAGCAAAGGTTGAAATACTCTAACATAGGATAATGACTTATTGAAGAGAGTTTTCTGAATGTTTCGAAATATTTTTAACAGTTTTGGAACAGAGATCATAATGTTGGGACAGTCTCAGAAAAGACTATTGTACGTATGCAGGTGTAGGTATGTAGCTATGTTTAGTCACTAAAGTGAGTAGGTTTTTTCCAACATGTCTTGCACTTTTTAATTTTGCAATTCAATATCATTACGTCATTTACGTTTTACAGCTAAAGACGTTCGATTCCCTAACTAGGAATGCAGTATCGACATTTACAGCGAATTAGATCGTCAACTGGTTACAGTTACTCTATCTACTTTCTTTACTCATCTATAGGCGGAACTCTTTTTTTTAGTTTTGTTTGTTTTTTTTGTTCCCATAAGTTACAGTTTCAAAAATAGGCGGAACTTTATGTCGCTTGTAAATATATACACGAGCGGTACCTATCATATCATATGACTCCATAAACTAAAATAAACGTTATGAATTATGTAAAGGTGAAATATTCCTATGAACAATTATTTGAACCGTTTATTGGTGAGTTCAATGAAATATGTTTAAGTTTACAAATCTTTGTTAATTCTATGACATTTGCATACTTCTATAATTTCTTTTTTTTATTTGGCTTTAATACGTGCCAAAATACCATATGTGCTGATTTCAGTTCAAGTAATTAAAAACGTTGAATATTCATCCCGAATAGTCAATATATCATAACTACTAGTTTCAGATGAAAATCGAGCAACATCATTATACATGTGCAGAAACTGAAACTTCAAGTCCCATTTCTATGCCCAGTGTTTCTGAGCATATTAAACATTATCAACCCAAATTTGTCTGTTTGTCCCTTGCAAAGTTTCAAATCCGTTTTTTCGAACATAAATCACTAATTGTACCCTTATACCGTCACTATACTGAGCATCCTCGGTTACCCAGGGTTTTATATATGCTTTTATGTATACCGAGTAGACTGACATCAAAATTGATCCACATTTAATGCGACGTAAGAAAAGACATACCTCGCTGTTGAGGATCATTATACAGTGGTCGAAGTGGTGATGTTCCAATACGGAAGTACTGTACAACATGGCTAAAGGGGACGCAACTCTGGAAATAAAAGAAAATCAAATATTTATTTTTGTCATTGCCACATGGAGTTTAACGTCTACCAAGTATAGTAAGTAAATCGGGTTGATTTCAGTTTTTAAATACTTTACTTACTCGACTTGAATTTCATTGTTTTTCATTATCTGTACATATTAAGTGTTAAAAGTCGGTTTGATTTTTTTTATTACTTTACTTACTTGATTTGAATTTCATTGTTTTTCATTATCTCTCATTATTATAAGTTTACATTAATATTTTTAATATTATCAAGTGAGTTGATATACTTACTTAACTTGAAATGCATTGTTTGTGCCCCTGTGGTCCAGATCATGACACAGACAGGCCACCATCAGTGCGAATATCTCCAACTTATCGAACAGCGGGATCAGCTGACCAGTCTATTCGAATACAAGAGAAATATAGACAGAAGCTAGACCTGTTTTTATGATTTCCGTATAATTATAAGGTCGCAACAACATTGTTTCTTTGTGTACTATGTGAATTCGTAGAGGTTAATGAACCGTTGGTGGTACTGGATGAATAACATTTAACAAATCTGAAGTTATAATAGTAGCAATATAATAATAATAATAATAATAATGGGCATTTATAAAGCGCTATATCCATACACAAGGTGCATGCTCAAAGCGCATTGAAAATAAGAACATTTAAGGTGATGAGATGAAATACTATGGAATAAAGCCTATGTAATAGAAATTAATAGAAATTATTTCCGGAAGAAGTTTGTCACAACACTTTTACGAAACGAGAGCGTTTTTGGACGACCGGGCGAGTATTACACATACATTTGCAGGAGTTTCGTAAAAGTCATATGACACCCTTTCGAATGTAGAACTTTCTAAGTATCCATTCTATTCCATTTAAATTGCGTAAAAAATAAACGGTCCACTTTTTGGACGAAATACAGGCTATAGAACCGAAAAAAGGCGTCCCAGGTAATATGATACATGTATGTGCACATATATATTAACTCAATTAATTTCAAGCAAACGGGTTATACAATTATACATGGATGTAATTACATACACGAGGAAACGTTACTCACAAACAGCATGGTAAACATGGTCTGGCAGACATTGAAGGCGTGCCTCCAGTTGTGGTAGGTCACAGGGCGGTAGTTCTTCTTCACACTCGCCGTCCATCGACACATCACCTGGACACACACACACGGAGGATGAAGGATAACTGCATGTTGCTTGTGGATATTTAGTAAACTTTTTGTGAAATAATATCTCAATTTATTACATAATTTGGAGTGAGATACGTGGTTCTATCAGTGAAATAAACCCTCAGCTACAGTGGTGATAACTGAGTGACGTTAAACTTTATCAACACTAGCGTGACGTCATCGGGAGAATGTTATGACGTCATATCGTCAGCTTGCGAAGGCTGTACGTTTGCCGTTGAAATCACTCCAACTCAACGTAGGTCACAGAAATAATGATATAATAAATAGAATATCTGTTTTTCCTTGATATATAGAATATCTGTTTCTCATCTGAGCCACTCCTAAAATATCTACTTTTCTACCTCACTCAATGAGATAAACATGGTATTTGTCAAGGAAAGACAGATATCCTCTATTTATCATCCAAAACTGACTCCCACAGTAGATATCGCGTGTGTGAGATCAAGCGATATCTACAAGCGATATCTACATTGTAGAAATGAAGATATCGCAACAATCAAATCGTCACAATCCTATTACATCATCAGTTATTGACATCACAAGGCTTTGATATCACCGAAAACACTGCTGACAATGGTATGACGTCACAAAGTTGATTACGTAACAATGTTATGCCACTATGCTGATGGTGTCACAATGCTATGACCTCACTGAGCTCACTGCTGAGGAAGCTAAATGGCAGATTGTGTTACAGATATATTCATTATTTTGCTAATAATTGTTGAAGAATGATTTTGAATGATAAATTAAATATCACCCTCGTGTCTTCTGAAATCAAATATATCAACACTCGTTGATTAAAGTAAAAATATCCTCGGCAAGCCTCGGATGTTTGAAACTTTAATCAACTCGTGTTGGTATATTTGATATAAGAAGACACTTGGGTGAGATTCTCTATATGGACAGTACATTGTAAATACTGTCAATTTAATCATTTAAAATGTTCGTTGTGTAACTAATCATCATAATGGAGGAAATCATGATCATTCATTCATTCATTAATTCATTCCACCATTAATTCATTGTGGGTATCAAGAAGGTCAGGCATGTGCCATTTTGAAAAGATTGAGATACACCTGATGAAGTTTCAATGTAACAATATGTCTAAATTAAAACACAATAGATGTGTCTCCATTTTCCCATCGATATTTCGATTATGTACTTTGTCTTTGTAAAGTTCACTTTGTAAACAGTCACAATTTCCGGAAACAAAAAGGAAGTCTTTTGGTGTCTTAATATTGAACACAAGTGTAATTATGATCTTAAATGGGTTGTCACAGTCTTCTAATGGAAATAAAAAGATCTCACAAAACACCCCCACAACCAAATAGAGTTCTAAAACGAATGGCTATGGTTCGGTTAAGCAACGCCTAACACAACGTTAATCCATTCGCATCCTCGAAATATTCAAAGGTGTTCACACTAAAATGGCCGCTAACAGTTTTCAATTTATTCGTGATACCGTTTTCTAAACTAATCGGGCCTGTCTCCGTGTACTGTTTCACCCTCTTAAGTAAATATATGCTGCATAACCTGTTATGATAAATGCCAGACAATAGCAGATAAACAATTTTAAAAAACGCGCTGACCCAGTGCCTTTAATCAAAAACTGTATGGTGATAATCATTTGTGATAAAACACTATTCAGCGCTGATATTGATATTACTTCTAATCAATTATATTCCCTGTCTGTTCTCAGCTTGAGTGTTAGAGAGATAGACAAGGTTGTTACGTCATCATGAAGAAAATAGTTCCTTCTAACAGATAAACAATCTGACGCTAGAAATAAGTATTGTAACGTCAGAAGAGCTTCTGTATATAAATGACGTGATTATATCGCCTGATTCAAAGAAAGCCACCGCATTTCACATGGCATCAATAATAGTCGACTACAGCTGATCCCTCAAACTTTTTATTTTGCAAAAAAGGTGAATTCTACTTCAAACATCTTTCTCTTTGCACAAGACCCAAAACGTGTTTAACACCTTGGGAAACAGATTAATCTCGCCCAATGCAGAATATCGGCTTTACAATTACCAATCGGATAGTTTAGGCGACATTGCATGGTTTCATGCATGGTAAAAGGCTTCTGGTATTAACACAGCAAGTTGATCGTGACTCGACAACAAGAAAACGCACAGTCTAAAATCTAACAGTTGACTTAATGTCACTCTTAAAGGCGCTGTAGTTCTTTTTCGCATATTATGTTTTCTCAAATTTGTTATTGATTATCAAGGTTAAAACAACATACTGTCACATTAGAGCGTAAAACATCTCAAAACATAGCCCAATTAGCCGTATTCATTGAAAACTGTTTTCCCTATTGGAAGAAAACGGTGCGACTTATAAAGCTACAGTGATGTGGAACTCTTCAGTGTGAGAGGTAGGTTTGTCGATCTCATGCGAATTTGAGAAAGCAGGATGATTGATCATTCCATTATGGTGTCATAATCAAAACTCTACTCTGAGTGGTTAGGTATCGCTACATCAGTCAAATCACTTGAACTACTTTCACACAGCCATTTTGATGCGAAAAATTAAAAATAGTCGATTTAAGGGAAATGCACTCGCATGACATAGCCGAAACATGAACATTCCTTTTAGAACTCTTTTCATTGATTCAAGAGTGTTATTTAGTTTTTGGTAACAGTTATTTAATTTTCGTGAAGTTATTTTATTTCAGTAAGAACGGCGTGCTACAGCGCCTTTAAAGGGGCAATATATAATGATAGTGTATGTCATTTATATTTACTTTAGTGGGTAAAATATCGTATTACATAAAGCAATTATCCGTAGTGGTAATAACGGTGTTGCGTATAAAGCAAAAACTGCATGGCGGCCATTCTATTGTGAACACATTTTATTATTTCGAATGTCAAAAACGATTCCCTTGGCTTTACGGAACCACGTACACTCATTTTTAACTTGATTTTCCGAAGAGAGAAGGGTGTTTTACTATTGGTGACATTATTTTTCAAATTCATTTCATCGGCTTATTTGAGCGAAAAAAACGTGCTACTGCCCCTTTAAACTGATTAAAATGATACTATAATTCTATCACGTAAATGACTATACGGCAACCTTCGAAAGTATTTAGATTAGTACCGGTGTCCTTGCCGTTTGGTTGATCCTTGATATAAGAATATATGATGGGAAGTGTTGATCAGGATTAAGTCGTCCAAGACGTCTTTAGTACAATGTATAAGTTGACGACTAATTACATATACATCACACGGAGATTTGAAGGTGTTGATCTGTTCTGAACCGTAACCCTAACACATTCGAAGTCGCCCTAAGAGGAATTTATTACTTGCAAATTCCTAATTGCACTTACATCTTAAGTTATTTACAAATTAGAAATACATTCCATTTAATGTCTCAACAGCTGATTAGATACGCTCTTTGGACAGTCAGTGAAGGGATCGGTGCCTGGGTCGGAGTCTTGGGTTTGAATCTCGCAATGAATTCGACTCGAAAAAATGCACAGATTTGTACTATTACAGAAATGTGATACCAACTATAAAAACGCTTCTTGATGAGGCCTGAATCGGTATTCCAACACATTCGAATTTTGATGCAGGTCGTCATAAAACAATCCGAAAAGCCCTTTTAGACTTTATTATCTCGTCTAGTTAAGGCGATTCCAAAACGACGATATCTTAAAATGTGTCTTTCTCAGAAATATGAACAGAATAATATTTTGAAAATTCGTTTAAAAGCAGTTTAGTTTGCTTCTGAAGACATGACGTAACTCTGTGATAGTCGAATGTATCGTTCCGTTCGTAGAATGAATTTTTTTTTTTTTCGATGCTGACCTTTTGGCACGTGAGTTAATCAAATTATGATGTATATTAGTTGAAAATAATACTATTTGCACTTACATCATAAGGCACTTTGAAGGTGTTGATCAGGTCTGAGTCTGTAAACATCCTGATAACGGCTTTCAGCGTGTCATCGTCGCTCAGAACCATGTCGTCAAAGTCGAACGTGTAGAGACGGTAGTCGTTAGAGGTGGGGATCGCACTTTCCTGTAACAAGAACACGGTCAAACATACATATTATGAGAAGTTGCTTCATTAAAGTCGGACAAAAAGAGACTGGTTGTGCACTCCTGTAATAAGACCAATAACCAATAAATCTTGTTATAAGTTAAAAAACTAATCAACAAAGGATACTATAATAAGTTGCTTAATAAAGTCGAAGATACAGAGGTTTGGATTGTGCTCTCCTGTAACAAAAACAATCAACAATTGATACTTGATATGTCGGACAGACAGAGACAACAGTTTTTTGAGTCGGCATTGTACTCTCCTTAAACAAGAAAAAATTCGACAATTGATACTTGATATGTCGGACAAACAGAGGAAACAGTCTTTTGAGATGGGATTGTACTCTCCTAAAACAAGAACAAAATCAACAATTGATACTTGATATGTCGGACAAACAGAGGAAACAGTCTTTTGAGGTGGGATTGTACTCTCCTAAAACAAGAACACAATCAACAATTGATACTTGATATGTCGGACAAACAGAGGAAACAGTCTTTTGAGGTGGAATTGTACTTTCCGAAAACAATCAACAATTGATACTACAACAGGGAGCTTAATTAAATTAATTAATAAAATTAATTAATTAAAGTCGCACGTACAGAGGCAGCAGTCTTTTGAGATGAGATTGTACTTTTCTGTAACCAGAAAAGAGCGTCGGTATTGTTTAAGTCGGAATTGTGCTATCCTACACCACGAACAATTATCAGGAATGAATAATGAAAGTTCCCATGTAAAGTCTAGCCAGTAGAGACGGTGGTTATTTTAGGTACATATATATAGTCATATTTGCAACGCTTCCAAACCATGTACTCAAGTGTACATTATTGGAACTCATCAAATCAAAGGGGAAAACAGTCAAGTATTCGAAAATATTCTCACCAGATAAGAGACAAACAAAATCAGAAACATTACTTCGTTCAGAATTAGAGGAAACATCAGAAATAACGTTACTGATATAAATTTTTTGATATCATTGATATTATCTTTTTTGTATTTCAAAACTACAGGGATATAAGACATAATATGTATTTTTATACAAAAGGTTATGACATAAGGTGCATTCTTTTTGGTGCTGCGCACATGTCGAAGGAAGAAAATTTAAAGATTGTTAAATCAGTCCACTCCTTCATAATTGATACGGGTAGATTTGGCAAAATCATGAAAGTTAAATAAAATATGTAAATTTGATTATTAAATCATTGAACTGTTACGTCATCGGTCACATGTCACAAAGCTGTTTTTTATGTTTTGTTATGGGGAAAGGCCTTAATATAAGCTGCGCTTGTTGGCCAATCCCCTTCGTCTTGTAATTAATGGCGAAATAAATATGTTTAAACCATTTTTTAATTATTTATTATCTACGTAATATACAGCTGTTGAAAGCGACCATGTTAAGTCAGATAAATACCCTTTGCACACTGACATAGCTAAATATCGTACTATCTTATTACAAATCGAGATCTCCACGGCTGAAATAATGGTAGTATTAACACGATAAATTTTCAATTCATTTGGTTTTCATGTTTATTTGATTGCTAACATAAGCTTCAAGATTTCATCAGACGAAAAATTAAAACACAGAACATACGATAAAGATACACACTTAACCGAACTTCCCCTTGCATGCGATCTTAAATAAACGTCTATTATTGTGCTTTAAAGAAATACTTCTGAGACACACATAATGTTACAACCGTTTGATTTTCTTCCATGGCAATAAAATCGTTACTAAAAAAACCACTGCTTCTCTGATCCTCCCAATTAACTCTTTGATGAGCAGATTTTACCATGAGTTTCTCGGTTTCTTCCTTCTGCGCTGTGGCGTGGAAGGACAACACTTCCAGTGCTACTGTTTGCTTAGCCATCAGCCTACAGGCGTTCTCGTACATCTGACAGTTGTGAATACCCAGGCCAGTGAAGATAGAAAATGCCTGGAAGTGGATAAATAAACTTGAAAAACATTATTTGGTAAACATTTATTTTAACTATTTAAAGGTCCATCCATTGTGTTGTTGGGGGTCACATATACCAAATGTTATAAATGGTATTACGTTATCGAGTACTTTATCTAAGTACCGACTATTACGGAAAACTATCATTTTGATGATAGTTGACTTAGTATATTGACGATATGAAGGTAAAAGTAGTGATTTCTGATCGAAAACCGGACCGCGCCAATGCGTCAAACAAATTTGTGTTGATAATGTTGAATGGGTCATATAACTACTTTAAGTGATTACATTTAATGATATTTAGAAAAAACTGTACGTATCAACAATCAAATAATCTCCTTCCAAAATAAGATTCGAGATATAGAAAATGCAGATTAAATGTGCGCATAAAGTGAATGATTGACTATGTCTCTAGCAAGCACAAATTTACCATTCAGGGAATTTACAGGTAGAAACTGACAAATTGTGTATTGACGATACTCAATGTCCGGATTGACGAACCGACAGGTTAAACACACTGTATAGAACCTAAACCGGGGGTGCAGCTCAGTTGGTAGAGCGTCCGCTCATCACATGGAAGGTGGGGGGTTCATTCCCGGTCGCATCATACCAATAGGTGTTAAAAGATGGGAGTTTTTACTTCCTTGCTGGGCGCTCAGCATTATAAGGATAGAACAACGATTGAAATGGCGCGGCACAGTGGCTGCCGGGTACCAATGGTACAAACCGAATTTCCAAAATAAAAATATATAAATAAAATATGTATATATATATTATAATTATATTATTATTATACTAACCTCGATAAGATACTCATCATTGTCATCAAACGGTGTTCCATTCAGTTTGTTCATGAGTTGTGTGACTCCAATAATCTTCTTGTCACTATTGAACACCGGCATGCACAGGACACTCCGTGTGTGAAACCCGTCGGCATCAATACACTGCAACAGGGACAAGTTTGCATTTAAAGTAGCACGTTTTTCGCTCAAATAAGTCGATGAAATGCATTTTAAAAATAATGTCACCAATAGTAAAACACTCTTCTTTCTTCGGAAAATCAAGTTAAAAAATGAGTGTACATGGTTCGCTAAAGTCATGGAAACTTTGTTTTAATTCGAAATAATTTAAGGTGTTCACATTAAAATGGCAATTTTGGTTTTATTATTGGTGTGTGTAATAAGATGTTTTACCCTCTATCGTAAATATAAATGACATAAATTATAGATAGATATCATTATAGATGGGAAATTTGAAAAAATAAAATTTGCCCAAAAAAGTGCTACAGCCCCTTTAAATATCCACTGGAAGTGACCGTCCATTACTACCGTTACTGTCCTGCTAATATTCAACGCATAATTTCATATTTCAGTTGAATTTTATTTCAAACTTCAATAATCTTCCAACAACAAACTTCCAATTCCAATTTTAAAATATATTCTTGACACCTGGGAGTGAATCTGTAGTTGGTTTCACCTAATTGTTCTGGGGGCCTGGTAAGCTAAACATGTTAAAATTATACATTCGATTTTTAAAAAAGCTGAACAGTGCCTCATTACGCCTATAACTCTACAATAAAATACACATGTGATGACATTGGGATAATCTTCGGATTTCATTTGTATTCCATTATAGAACTGTCATATCACATTTGTTCTAATATGGGGAAAAGGGAGATCGTCAAATTGATAACTGACCGAACATCGCATAATTCTGACAAAATTAATTAAGCAAATAAAGGAAATTACAAAATCAAAGTTGCATAGCATAGTTTATATTTAATATACGGAATCAATCCTTCACATCAAGACATAATATTCAGAAAAAAACGGATATTCATGTAAAATTGCTTAATTGGTGATTTTTCTGTAAAAGTCAGTATTATTTAAATCCTTCTTTTAATCCAATTTCTACATAAAGAAACAGGTACAGTACTGGAGCGTTTTAAGCAATGTGCCATTTAATTAAAAACACCTTTATCAACAAACAAAAAAACCGAAGTGGGAGGCCAGCGTCATAGTGGCGAAGACGAAGACAGTCACACACAAAGTTGAAGAATCTCATTAAGCCGTGAAAATGTTCCTCATTACCTTAATTGGACATGGACACACGTACAGGATATAGAAGTCCAATCTATTTTCGCAAACATTATTTCATGTTCCCTGACAGAAGAATCGATTCCGGCCTTCATAGACTACAAGAAATACACTTCCCTGGGGTTCTCATACAAGCAGTGTTTGAAGTATCGTTTTCCTATTGAAATTTTGTTCCAAAAAGTTATATTTTTAATTCATATCTTTCGTCACCGTTTTAATGAGCAAATAATTATCGAGATTTGCTATTTACACTGTTCTCGTTATCCAAACGGGTCGATTGCAAACAGCCCCTGGCGGGAGTATTTGTCTAATCCAAACTCGTTATCCTTACATCTAGCCTTCATTTGGAACGTTATCAGGATTGCCTGGCTAACATAAGCCGATAATCAATATTCGGTTAAAGGTCATAATTAAGATTCCTCTTCTGTATATCGTCAGAGTGAAGTCTTACCGATTCCGTTCCAAACCTCCCGTCGTCCACAAGATCGGGGATGTTGACCGACTGTTATGAAAGAAAGCAGAAAAAATATGTTTAAGGCGACCCGATTTTATTATGGAAACCCGAGATTCCATAATTGACCAACGTAAATAACATAAGTGAGAAGTTCAAATTCTATCAAAAACCTATTTTTATACTTTAACTAAGATATTGACGAAAATTCCAACTTTCTACCCCGCACCGTACGTGAGATACAGACCCCCTTGCCCATGGGTATGCCCATGGGAAAGTTCGCCCATGGGCCTGCCCATGGGCTGGCCCATGGGCGAGAGGTGGTTCAAATTTATGTTACACAAAAATTATTTTCTAATTTTTAATAATGGGTCTAGCAGTAACATATTTTAGGTATTTGTGAACTCCCCCCATGCAAAGGAAATTTTTTTTCCCATGGGCGAGTTTCCCATGGGCGAGACCTCGCCCATGGGCCAGGTTTCCCATGGGCCGGATTTCCCATGGGCTAGATTTCCCATGGGCCAATGTTGACTTTGGTAAACATATAATGTTTGTGAAATGTTGACTTTGAAAAAAATGTGTTTGTGAAATGTTGACTTTGGAAAAAATAGAATGTTTGTGAAATGTTGACTTTGGAAATATTGACTTTTAAAATATTTATTGATTTCGGTGGAAGTGTTACTTTGATAAAATATGGACTTTGGTGACATGTTGATTTTAATACATATTTTGAGTTATATGAATGGTTGACTTATTAAATATTCATTTTAGTGAACTGTTGTGTAGTTTAAGTTTAACTTATATAAAATGTTAACTTTGGTGACATGTTGACTTTGAAAAAGAGTTTTTGAATTATGTGAAATGTTGACTTTAATCACATATTTACTTTGATGAAATGTTGACCTCGACCATGGGCCGGATTTCCCATTGGCTTTATTTCCGCCAATGCTGACTATGCAAACATATAATGTTTGTGAAATGTTGACTTTGGGCGTAAAATAATGTTTTTGAAATGTTTACTTTGGAAATATTTATTGACATTGGTGAAAGTGTTACTTTGATAAAATGTTAACTTGGGTGACATGTTGACTTTGAAAAAAATATTTTTAATTTTATGAAATATTGACTTTGATCACATATTGACTTTGATCAAATGTTGACTTATAAAAGATACTTTGAGTTAAGCGAATTGTTGACTTATATTAATTATGTTATGTTAATTTATTGACTTTGGTGAAGTATGCTTATATCATGAAATATTAATTCCATATCTATTCCATTTTATTGACTTTGGTGAAGTTTGAAATGTTGACTTTGATTATATATATTGAGCTTGGTTAAATGGTGATTTTGGAATTGATACAACTTTGGTGAAATGATTACTTTGAAAATATTATAATGATGGTGAAATGTTGACTTCGGAAATATTGGTTGACTTTTGTGGAAGTTTTACTTTAATAAAATATTGACTTTGGTGAAATGTTGACTTTGAAAGGATACATCGAGTTTGATGACATGTTGACTTTGGAACTATTGGTTGACTTAAAGTTTATCTTTAATTATATGTTAACGTGGTGACTTATTGACTTTGAGAAGATATTTTGAGTTTAGTGAATTGTTGACTTCTAAAAGATTGACTTTAGTGACATAGTTTTACTTTGAAATATTTGTTGGCGATGTTGAAGTTTGAATTTAATGAGATTTTGAAAACACTATGGTGTGGCTTAAGGAGCGCGTTTCAAACAGTAAGTATTAGATCATTTGACTACGCTGTTGCCCACAATACACCAGTCATCGAGACTGATGATTTATACACAACCAAGTGCAGGTTACAGATATATGATATATTAGACCTGTGCATTTGTGTGTATCAGAACACCATGTCTATGTAACGAGCGTGCTGTGGTATTGCGTAACATGTCTATTCGATCAACTAACCCATTGTTGTCAATTACGAAAATAAAACAGTACATTTCTTACCTCACTTGTTTGATTCTATTTTCGAGCGGTTTTAATCATTGAATAGAACAGAACATACATACGTATAAACATTCTTGCATGTATGGTAGTGCTCAGTTGTTCCTAGGGTCAAAATACTGCATTGCCTCTTTTGAACAAGGGATTACTTCGCAAATATTATGAACACTGATCTAATATATTCATTTTTCGTTTGTATCAATAATCAGCGAAACGTTTTACTTTTAGAAATGTAATGATGTAACAAATTTTAATTAATTCGAACTCTTGCAATTAGTCTCCAATATAGATCTTGAGATGACCCACTCACTGCTGGTCTGTTGACAGCAGTGAAGGGGGTACATGAAAAGTCTATATTAAAGGTTCTTAATCATTTGATTTGTTTACAATTTCGGCCGCTTTCTCAATACGATACAGGGATTATCAAAGACATCTTATGATTTTGACGGGTATGTATGAAAAGCCTTTTCACAAAAGTGTCCTTCCCCTAAAAAATATATATTAAGATTATAGATATGTAGTCAGTTTTTAACCAGACGTTTCCACAATATACTCTCCGGTTTGCATTCAAATAAAATTATCAAAAATGAATATACCACTCTTTTCTAAAATCTCAGAAAATTCCTTAGTGTTTAATCATCAAGTCAGTGAACCGTATCTCCTGAACATCGCAGTGACCACTTGTGTGTATCTCTAAGTCAACTACACACGTGTCAAAATACTCCGATTGAAATAACAGTATTGGCGACAATACACATATATACGTATTTTTTAATTGCTTTATGGTAATACCCAAACAAACTGCCCCTTTGCAATACACACTTATCCCAGTATATCCAGGCTATCATATTCCATTTAGCTCGTTAAGAGCGCGACTTGGCTCCTCATAGGTTGACTAGTGATGGTAATTAGATACTATAGTACTGTACAGCATTCATACTGGGTCATTTCAAATTTTATTTGAGAGCTTAATGAACAATTTACATGTTTTTTGTTTTTAATTGTAAGTTGACAATGTTGAATAATGTAAGCGTAAATACAGCGTGGTAATAGTTTAATAGGTTTGCTACAAGTTTGAGATTCAAGTAAAATAGACAGGCAGATGTCATGACTTTGTTTATGATATTTAACGGTTAACAACATATATTATGTTTCAAATATTTTGGTACGGTTGTTGGAAGTGTGATAATATCTAAATGTCCATGTAGTTACATAAACTTTGCAGGCTACACGTTTGTATTTCGTATTCATATTGCAATAAATGATTTGAAAGCATGTATCTTTTCAAGTTATCATACAATACCGAGATGAGGTGAAAATGGTATTTGTCAAGAATTGAAAGATATCCTATTTATTATGTCAATATTTCTGTGAACATTTCTATGTTGCAGTTGACAGATTTCAAAGGCAGCGGTTTAAAAGTACATCCATTGTGTTGTTGGGGGTCAAATATGACAAACGTTATAAATTATCTTATTTTATCGAGAAGTACCAACTGTTACCAAAAACTACCATTTTGATGACACTCGACTTAGTATATTGACAATATGAAGGTAAAAGTATCGATTTCTGATCGAAAACCGGACAATGCACCTCGTGTGGCGCGCGCCAATGAGTCAAACGTTATTTTGGAATCTTATTTAAACCAGACAAAATAACAAACTTGGGTTGATAAAAATGTTCGATATGTCATATAACTACTGCATGTGCATGTAAATAGGACGTGTAGTTTCGGTTTCTTCACATGCATAATGATGTTACTTTTAATTATTGGAAACTAGTAATTATGACATGTTTGACGACTGGGGATGAATATGCAAGCTGAGTGAATTTGTATTAAAGCCAAATAAAAATTTATGAAACACAATGGATGCACCTTTAAATGACATCATACATCACAACCTTACATTTGGAGCTTATAAGCTTAAACAAAACACAATACGATAATCATATATGATTATTATTATTTTACTGCCTTTCTAATATCGCATGTTATATAATACTGTGCGTTAGAAGAATAAGAATAAGAAGAAGAAAAATAATTTATCCAGGTGTCTAGCGATACATGTACATATTCACACAAACATCAGACATGGCTCAATCGCCCGGCCATCTTGGGCCTATTAGACACCAAATGCCATACAATGTTAAAAGCACTAGTAGTGCTAAAATATATATTTATAAAAAGCTGGTATATACATTTTCTAAGAGTAAGTGATAAAATATTCTTCTAAAATATCACTAGAGGCGGGAGTGAATAGTCTACGTTTAAAAATGTTGGTAATGAGTGTAGCTACGGAATTAGATAGATCGTCGCACTGCATAATACATGCAAAGAGATCTATAAGAACATTTGAACAAATGTTGGCCACCCTAATGGTCTGGTGGGAGATACACAAACAATTAAGTGAGGGTGGGTACATGATTATTAGTTAATGGTCATTCCCGCCACCTGTAATTACATCAACTAGCGAATTCCCATGGCCAGTGAAGGATGACGTCCTCTCTCAAGACCATGGACTCTCTAATACACAGCACACTTAAAGACCGTTAAAATCATTAGATTATCGCATTAAATTAATTTTGTTACTTCATTTGCCACAATCACCCCATTTCTTTTGCTTGTGATATGTCCAATGAAATGTGATATTTATTCAATATTTCAGTATGCATCTGATACACATGAGAGGTCTATAACTAGTTAATAACTGTCAAAGCTGTGACGATTTTTAGTTCTCACATAGAATGCACCACCATCAGAATAGTTGTGTTATCCATGGGTTTGCACATAATTGAAACAATCAGCCTTTGATGTTCAGTTGAAAGTGTTAAACCTTTGAGAAAGGCAAAGACGTCACACATTTAGATGGATTTAGAAACATGTTTCCTTCATTATATAAGTACATAAGCCAATAAATAGTTTCCAGTCACCAAATTCAATCTCTTAAAAGTCAGCAATTCCTACATGATAATCTTAGGCATATTATAACTGTTGTAACAAAATAAATTCATTATCTCAAAGTTACATGATTTACATTTGTTACATTTACATTCTCAATAACTAGCGCTATTAGTACCTGGTCGAGAATGGCATCTGATCGCAGATGAATTTGCAGTGTAATGCACACAGATCGGAAACATATAAGTGCTCATGTGGTCACTCTATCGAATTCTTACTATATTGGCGTTCTCGTCACACAGGGTCAGAGGCATTGTACCGGTAATTAATTAATTAACCTAATGAGTTGACCGAATACTCATGTTACGTAATACCGAGTGGACGCTTGTTCAACAGTTGGGTATTCTGAGAGTAAAAACTCAAGTCTGATATATCACTTAAACCGCAATTGCATGGTTATATTGCAATTGTTATATATCTGTATATATCTGTAACCTGCAATCAGTTGTGTATAAATAATCAGTCATGGTGACCGATGTAATGTGGGCAATAGCACTTACACTTACCGAAAATATTTGAAACACTCGCCTTTAGCCAGACATTAGTGTTCAACTTAAAAAAGTCATTAGATATATACTTCAACAACGCTAATAAATATTTCAAGAGTCAACATTTCATTAAAGTGAATATTTTATAGAAGAGAATACTACTGAAACGTCTATTTAAATACTTCATATATATAAACTCAATATATGTTGTTAAGGGAAGGTCACGTGTGTGAAAAGGCTTTTCATTAATAATATCCGTCAAAATCGTAAGATGTTTTAGAAAAAAGTGTATCGTATTGAGAGAGCGGCCGAAATCGTAAACACATCAAATGATTAAGAACATGTTTAATATAAAGTTTGCATGTACCCCTTCACAGATGTCAACAATCTAACAGTGAGTGAGAAGAAGAATAATACTATATTAACGCGTATCATGTCGTATAAATAATATTGACATATAAACCATGATTGTAGAAAACAGCACCAAGTCCTCAGGCTTACGAGACACGATAATCATTAAAATATATCAATTCACACGAGAATAAAGACATCCCCCCCACACACACACGCACACACCATTATCCCAACACATGATCTCATTCAAACACCATATAAAATAATCCTATTCACTCCCGTGCCCATTCAGAGCATACATTCTTCATATACACCCCACATCCTCGCCCATCGGTTTCATTTCCCATACTCTAAAATTCATTCCCTCGAACAAAAACATACATAAAAACACGAATTCTTGAAATAATGTATGATAAAATACAACATATGAAGATACAAATATCATATAATATGATCAATACATATAATAGCTCATCATTTTGCATTAAATAAATAACATTATCAGTTGGGCTAAGTAAAGGAAGTAGAGAGTGCCTGCAATTATATTAGTAGCCATTAGTAGCCTCATTCTGTTCTGTTAATTAATTAACAAACCGTGTCATTCCAACAGCATTTATAATGATAAATGTAACGTTGACATCAGAACATAACACATATCATCTCTGCCACTCTGATACAACCAGGAGCACAAAATCACTCAAGCGTGAGTCTACTGGTCAGCACAGTCAAGTTTTGAACATTTGACGGATTCCGGCCAAATTCAACTTCACACATCAGAAGCCGCTGTGTGTATTGCATTTGCAGTAGTCATTTCCACTTAAACTCCCCAACCAACCCCGACCTCTTTCAATGGGTGATTATAAAACTGCAAACATTATCATTGGTGTTATTTTAACTACTGACCATTGCTCAAAGTACCATTTTAAGAGTCATTTTGATAATGTCACAATGGGATTCATCGGTACGTTAATAGTTCCCATTACTATCACTACACAACACGAACATATTTGATATATGATACTGATTTAACTGAATAGATTTAGGTCTTTGAAGGGCATTTAGAAGTGGTATACATAAGAAAAGGAAGATTTTCTGGATAACCATTTCTTTAATGTGAAAATACACGACGTTTCGGTGTACATACTCACTCCTTCATCAGGTACATTCCACCTGAACATTTGAATATTGTAACAATAAACAGGAAATGGATTCTCAAGGCACTAGACCATATGATTACGTGTTGACGACATCTGTGGTGGACATACTGGGTGTGTATTCATTCGGATCAACGCTAATTAACGGATGGGCGAGCTATTACACAACTAACCGGTCACTGCGATTACGCAATAGTGAGAGAGAGAGAGAATGTTTGTTAAGGTGTCACGTGCTTCAAGTTACAATAACATACAATATATACATACTTTATAGTATAAAAAAACACCCGGCCATTAAATATCAAAATAATACAATATAAATAAATGATATATTATAAACAGATACACACTTTCTACAGTAAACAGACGCGCAACCACATCACACGGCACACTTCTTCACATACTGTCGTTCACTCACAATAATTGCTCGCTCATTCGATCATACTTAATCATGTCATCTCTCACACACTCACATACATACATACATACATACATACATACATAGATACATAGATACATAGATACATAGATACATAGATACATATAAAATCATACATTAAATATACATTACATATACATTAAAAACGTTGAAACAAGCCTATTAAGATAATATAACAATTAGTGAAATTCTACGCTTTTCTGCGTAAAAGAGGTATCCATATATATAGCAGCTTTTAAAACGTTGGACATAATATCTGAGTAGAGGGGGCAGGTGATGATAAAATTTGCTTCATCCTCAATATCCCTGGGACTTAGAGGACACAATCTGTCTTGAACTGGGGTAGGCGGCTTAGAGAATCTTCCAGTCCCTATAACCCTTTGTTTAGCTTAATGACTCCTATCGACCAGATTGTTTATATTATGAATTGTGATAATCTAATTTACCCATTAGCTGCTTCAGTGTCGCTTATGTTTAAGAGACGGCAATCAATTGAATAATTTAGGTATCCCATAGTATCACCCACTTTCTGTCAGATATTTATTGTGTAAATTAGTATGTATATGCTGTATTTTATCTATATATTGCTTTTAAAGATTTTATGGGTCTCATAGGTCTTAAAGGCCGGGCAGATGTTGTTTTATGCGCCAATTTTTGTATATTACATGTCAACGTCTGCGTGACACAATAATAAAATAATCTCTCTCTCTCTCTCTCTCTCTCTCTCTCTCTCTCTCTCTCTCTCTCTCTCTCTCTCTCTCTCTCTCTCTCTCTCTCTCTCTCTCTCTCTCTCTCTCTCTCTCTCTCTCTCTCTCTCTCTCTCTCTCTCTCTCTCTCTCTCTCTCTCTCTCTCTCTCTCTCTCTCTCTCTCTCTCTCTCTCTCTCTCTCTACACAGAGGCAAACTGCAGGCTCTCAATCGTATGAAGGACAGGTGGTGTCCAGATAATGTGTTGATGACATAAGGTTCAGGGCTTAAATCCTTCTACAGAGGCGACATGTCCTTAGTTTGTTTCCGTTGATTGCATTGCCTTTATCGTTCCATAGCTCAGTGAACCACTTCTACTCGTCAAATATTTTCAATTTCTGTCATAAAACTGGAATAGAAGATTTGTCTAAAAGTAAGTATCCCTCAAGGTCTAACGATTTACTCAGTTGCTTAACTCAAAGTATCTTTTTTTCTTATCAAAGTCAACATTTGATCAAAGTCAATATGTGATCAAAGTCAATATTTCATAAAATTAAAAATATTTTTTTCAAAGTCAACATGTCACCCAAGTTAACATTTTATCAAAGTAACACTTTCACCAATGTCAATAAATATTTCCAAAGTAAACATTTCAAAAACATTATTTTACGCCCAAAGTCAACATTTCACAAACATTATATGTTTGCATAGTCAGCATTGGCGGAAATAAAGCCAATGGAAAATCCGGCCCATGGTCGAGGTCAACATTTCATCAAAGTAAATATGTGATTAAAGTCAACATTTCACATAATTCAAAAACTCTTTTTCAAAGTCAACATGTCACCAAAGTTAACATTTTATATAAGTTAAACTTAAACTACACAACAGTTCACTAAAATGAATATTTAATAAGTCAACCATTCATATAACTCAAAATATGTATTAAAATCAACATGTCACCAAAGTCCATATTTTATCAAAGTAACACTTCCACCGAAATCAATAAATATTTTAAAAGTCAATATTTCCAAAGTCAACATTTCACAAACATTCTATTTTTTCCAAAGTCAACATTTCACAAACACATTTTTTTCAAAGTCAACATTTCACAAACATTATATGTTTACCAAAGTCAACATTGGCCCATGGGAAATCTAGCCCATGGGAAATCCGGCCCATGGGAAACCTGGCCCATGGGCGAGGTCTCGCCCATGGGAAACTCGCCCATGGGAAAAAAAAATTCCTTTGCATGGGGGGAGTTCACAAATACCTAAAATATGTTACTGCTAGACCCATTATTAAAAATTAGAAAATAATTTTTGTGTAACATAAATTTGAACCACCTCTCGCCCATGGGCCAGCCCATGGGCAGGCCCATGGGCGAACTTTCCCATGGGCATACCCATGGGCAAGGGGGTCTGTATCTCACGTACGGTGCGGGGTAGAAAGTTGGAATTTTCGGCAATATCTTAGTTAAAGTATAAAAATAGGTTTTTGATAGAATTTGAACTTCTCACTTATGTTATTTACGTTGGTCAATTATGGAATCTCGGGTTTCCATAATAAAATCGGGTCGCCTTGTATACTTTGTATATGCATGTTGACAAACTTCATATAAAAAGGATCATGCTGTATCACTCTTGATTAAGTTGTGAAACAAACATATATTTTATTTTCAATAATATTTTATTCATCGGTTAGAGTTAAATCTGATTGACAAATAGGGAATATCACTATTCTCGTCAGATAACACTGCAATCATATGACGTCAGAAGAATCATGTCATATATCGCAATGATGACCATGATTATGTTATATATGACCATGAGAAGGCTTTCTGGATATTACATTCATATAATGTCACTTCCATGTCTTGTGCATTATGGTAGTCAATATTATACATAAAACATATATTTGATATTTCTCGTCGAATTCAATCTACATGTATATCTCATCTCGTGAACATTCTATATTCATACTTTTGGCTGCGCCAGAGACAATAGAAACTTCCATTACTCTGGATAACATATATATTTATATACAGTACAAACCATCATCTATTAATATACTCAGAGTTTCGTTGAATTAAAGGGGCAGTGGCACGTTTTTTCGCTCAAAAAAGCTGATGAAATGTATTCGAAAAATATTGTCACTAGAAGTGAAACACCCTTCTCTCTTCGGAAAATCAAGTTAAAATGAGTGTACGTGGTTCCGTAAAGCCAAGGGAATCGTTTCTGTCATTCGAAATAATAAAATGGCCGCCATGCAGTTTTTGCTTTATACACAATACCGTTATTACCACTACGGATAATTGTAATAAGATATTTTACCCTCTACAGTAAATATAAATGAAATACACTATCATTATATATTGCCCCTTTAAAGGCGCTGCAGCACGCCGTTCTTACTGAAATAAAATGATCTAAAAGTAAATAACTGTTACCAATGAGTAAATAACACTCTTGAATCAATGACAAGAGTTAAAAAAGGAATGTACATGTTTCGGCTATGTTTCGGAAAATCAAGTTAAAAAATCAGTGTACATGGTTCGGTAAAGCCATAGTTATACTTTTTGTCAATCGAAATAATAAAATGTGTTCACAATAAAATGGCTGCCATGCAATTTTTGCTTTATACACAACATCGTTTTTACCACTACGGACAATTGGTTTGTGTAATAAGATGTTTTACCCTCTAAAGTAAATTTAAATGACATAAACTATCATAATAAATGGGAAATTTGAAAAAATAAATTTTGAAAAAAAGTGCTACAGCCCCTTTAATATCTTATTGTTTCAGATTTCAGAGTCAGGATATGGTTCCACACTGCTTGCAAGTATTGATGTTTATATTACCTTGAATGTCCATATGATGTTTGGTAATAAAATTCCAAGAGTATCAATAAACTGATGAAATAAAAAATATAAAATTATGATTTAAAAGTTTGTTTATCAACCTACCGTTCCCTGAAGGACGACGTACTTCGCAATCTCAGCTGTTTTAGAAGTTGATAACTCTTTTTGACTGAAAAATTACAAAAGATTAATTTCATTTGAGGACATTTTCAGTACAGATTACACTTTTAACAAAGAAACAGATACATAAACTCTAAAATGGACTATATAATAAAGGTAAAAATCACAATGCAAATTAGACTAAAATTAAGTCTGGAATTGTTTATAATTACCGTTTCTTCATCCTTTTGATTATATATTTTTAATACATTCAGTTCCATATTCAGTTTATCTAGACTTACTGAATAAAGATCTAGACTGTATTAAAGGCTTTTATTCTTTACACAGTCATGGGGCATGAGTTAATGGAAATGTCAACTTCTAGATATTGATATTCAATCGCACAAATCCGAAAATAAAAATAGTATTTCTTATATCAAACAGGAAATATACTTACATTGGAAATGAAAATAAATATATTTACCTAGGTTCAACAACGTTCTCCCTGTCCTCCGCACTTAAGCAGAATGCCATAGAAAATACAACTTCCTGCAAGGAGGTACACCAATGTTCATTTCATTGTGATTTATTGACATACATAACAGATTCAGGTTTAGATACTGCATGTTTAGTCCATTATACTTTATTTGCTACAACAGCACAATTGGTATCCCCGTAGCACCTAAGATCGATTACATTGCTCCCAAATAAATAATTGATGAACCATCGGTGAGAGGATATTTCCAGAATTTCTATTTTGAGAAAATCTAATTTAAAAAGCATTGTATTGTTTTACGTTCAGCAGTTGATTCTGGTAGAACACGGTTGTTCTTATAAACATTTGAAAAGGAATCCAGTTTTTCCATTGAAAAAACTATAATCAGAATTTTTATGATGCAGTAATAAAATTTGTTGTTTTCGGTCGATGAAACCCATTCCATTTCACTCAACAGTCTGAGGTTTAACATAGATCTTGAAATATGCCAAAAGCAATGAAATAGGAAAACGCAATGGACTACATAATTACATAAAATGATTATCTGTAGTTTAACATAAATAGTTTTGAGAAAGCAAATTATTCATACATGATATTATTTTTTTACATAATAATAAACATGTTAATAAAACACTTCAGTATCTAACATCTAATGTAGAAAACACTAAGACTTAGCAAATCAGCATAAAAGTTGGGCTTACCTCAAATTACATAAGAAAAAAGAAAGGGTCAATACTCTTTTAATTTTCAAACCAATCTTAAGGTAAAAAAAACACCAGGACCCATATTTTCGAAACACTCTTAGTGACTTACGACCATCTTAGCGCTAAGACAGCTTCGAAAATATGGGCCCTGATCAACAATATATACCAACCTTTAACTCATACCTCAATCAACGCTATAAGTGTTCACTCATTCAGTAAATATTAATGTCATTTATTAATAATTTGGGAAATGATTTATTTGTTGAAAGTAGGAATTTTAATGATGTGCAGTTTGACAATACCGACCATTTAACACTCACTCAATCAAATATGAAATTCATGGATTTGTAAGAGGGAGGATGATATGCTATAATAATCTGTTTATTAATGAAAATCCAATGAACATTGTAGATGGTTATAGCTATGAAATATACTTCATGCCGTCTTGAAGGGATTGTAAACGAAGTGATAAAAAATATCCCTAATTCGAATGGTCTATGATCATATTCAAATCATAACAAAGATCATGCCTAACGTATAAGTTAAATGTTTAGAAAAAGATAATAAAAAGAAGTTAAATTTAAACATGATAAGTAGTATATGTTATGCCAAAATTACTCCAAATAGATACTTATGAATAATAACTGTTTTAAAGAATATCTCATGTACTGACCATGTCTCTAAATCAACAATAAAACACATTATACGGAAGAACCACATATATACCTTTGTCTTAGGGTGTCTTTCGAATGAAAAACATACATCATCAAATTTACCGACTAATCACGAACTATAGGAATGTTAGCCAATGACTATAGTGAACAGAGTTCAGCTATGAATAGAGTCACGATTATTATTTCTGAACCCCCTTAATGTCTCTATGATGATATCTAGATATTGTAAATTGCACGCCGTTATTTGACTGATAACCTCGATCATATATAAAACTATTAGAAATTACAATGCAATAGCCATATCGTCACACTTACCAATTATAACTAAACTGAGTGGTAATCTATGGTTTCGTGAAAAGAGAAAGAGAAGATAGTCTCCAGATGAGAGGAAAGAGGAAGAAGTAAGAAGAGAGTTACCTGCGGTGTCCGTGTCTCTTTGTGCTCTCCTGAAGAGACGGAGGGTGTGCTCACATTGCTGGGGTCCTGGGGGTAAAGGGCAAGGTCATGCAGTAGGGACAACTCTCACAACACTCTATGTCATAGTGCGGATAAACTTAGTCACATACACGTTACCATGTAACGACCTTTAACGTATATAGATGTAACAAATCTCTTACTGACATTCCTTAAGAAAAATAAAGTTACCAATTGAATCATTAATTTACTTTTTATTTTAAGGATATTGAAAACGTAAACCGTAAAGAAAGTAAATATAGTGAATAAAATAGAAAGAATGTTTTTGACTTATCATGCTTTGTTAGTAGAATAAATGGAACATGTCTCAATGCCCTCACATGTTTTGAAAATTAATAACATATTTACTCATATTTATTCTTCCTCGAGTCGAGTGGAGTCAATTTACATGAATTACATTTGTAGCTTTTACGATGCGTATTTTTATTTAATATTTGTATGCTGCGTAAATGAAAGCTACACCTTTTAATGTCATTTTCGAAGTGATGGTGTTCACGACTACTCGTGCTTTAACACTGTGCATCAGATTCAAGTCTCTACTCTATTTCACTGTGTAAGAAGGAATGCCGGAGCGGCAGTGAAATTATTATGGATACAAAGCTTCATTAACTAGTGTGCTCAGAGTGTAGACAGAGACACTCACTTACAGTGTTTACCTTTCTATCAACCATTGAACTAATAAATAGTGCAGTGTGCACATATACAGTCGTAATGATATTTGTGTGTAGACGTATATGATCATGATGGTGTGCTATAAACAGTGATTCATTATGCTGTGAAACGAAGTAGTCATCAACAACTAAACATGGTGCGTGAACTAGGGAACATGAGAGATGATTGGTTAGACAGTTAGTCAACATAACTAGTGTCTGCTTCACTACCGCTGTGCAGATAATGAATTCATTGTAAGGACATGTATAGCTTCATGTCTACTGTCTACTGACGACCTTGTTCTACATTTGTCTATTGTTTTACCCAATCTCATTAAAATCAAATCATTGTTTCGTTCCCAAGGCGTATTTGCTTATTTGGATTGTCACTCATCTATGAGCAAATAAGTCTAGGGAACGAATCAATGATTTGATTTTAATGAGATTGTTTTTTTTACCTAAATGGACCGATCTTTGGCTTAATGATCGATATTCATATCCTCTTAAAATTTATATCGAAATCAGCATACAGTTTCCATCGTTTTTCACAATATACATGAGTGTAAATTAGCAATAACTTGAACCTTCATGATGTCTCCCTTGAAGTGTCAGGTTTTGAAGAGTCACATTAAATAAATGATGCATTAGTGTCAAATATAATGTTACTTTCCCACTTTACATACAATCTAAACACGAAACTGTTCAAATGGAACATGAACGCACAGATCGAGCTAAAGGCAACAATTGAACTACAGTGTGAACATGTGTTGCATGAGTTGTGAGGGCACATACATTATGTTACACCAAAGGCAACTGTGTTAGTAACAGATTAACATGTACACAATCCACTCTTTCAACTTCTCAACTTTCTAGTATACACGAGTATTATATTCTATGGCAGCGTTAGTTGATATGAAAGCGTTAACAATGCTATCTCAGTACCCTTGTCTGTAGTCCATGAAGAGGTTTTAGATTAATATCCTAGGAAAAAGAGAGTATGTATCAGTACATGGTACAAAGTGAGTATCAGTATGGATACAATATACAATAACGCACCCAAAGGTTACAAAGAAGATATCATGTGTAACAGTGTGTTCTACAAGTGTTCTACATCGTTAACCCCAACCTACTACATAATAATACAACATGGGGATAGCATTGGCTGGGACTCTGGCCTCGGGTATACCTGCATAGCCATGACTAGGTTTTTATTTGAGCATTCTCCAAGTCGATCTACGAAGCGTTTCGTAAACTTGTGGATATCCTACAAAAAACAGGATTTTAGACTTGTGCCTTAAATTGGCATGATTCCAAATAATATGTGCTAAAATGAGGTGAATTGTAAAAATTATCATGCAAAAATATAATGTATTCAATAGCGGTTATATTAGCGTCAAATCATAGAATTTAAAATATATACTGAACAGTTATTTATTTCACAAATTTAAATAGATATTTATCTCATTGAACCGTCATCGTCTTTTCTTTGATTGAATCATTAACCTGCATACTTGAATCGATTAATTTTGTTTGGAAAGATTGGTCATTTTAAGGATCCATTCTGATTAATTGTCCAATTGTAAGACGTGTCTATTTTGGTATACCAAATACCCCTCACTATTGAATTTATTGATAAAAAATACCCCTCACTATTGAATTTATTGATAAAAAATACCCCTCACTATTGAATTTATTGATAAAAAATACCCCTCACTATTGAATTTATTGATACAATTTTAGTTTGTCTATATATTTTTACCAATCACCCAAATATGTATAAAGGGTTAGATTAATTGTGAAATCTGTATTCGGTAACAAATCAGCAAAAACATAAATGGTCTAATTTATAAAATAAAACTTGGAAAAGAAAAGACCCCATATATAAAAGTTCAATGAATAGAAAGGCATTGAAACTCAACATGAAATACAGGAATAACAGAGGTACAAACAAACATCATTTTAAGAGTTGAACAGGACAGAATGAAATGGAGACTACGTCAAATGGTGAATAATGTCAGATGGAGCCTTAACAACCAAGACGAGACAGTACAAATAAATGTTCAGTATACACTTAAAAGCGTTCATTTACTTGCGTGCTTTTCCTTAAATAATATTTGGTAAAATAATTCTCAAGAAACACATGAAACATAAACATAATTCATATGAAGACACTACACTGAATGAATACATATAAAGGATAAACACTTCTAAAAATTATAATCGCACTACTTATTGTAAGTGTTGGAAATCATATCAAAATTGTTTATATTCTTATAGAATATAACTAATCGAATATTGTGTTCATTCAAAAATTCAAATTCGTTAATCTAAGCAAAGTAAATTAAATTATATTGAAGCTTACTCTGTTATGTCTATGACACGCTTAATGAAGTGAGTATACGAGCAGAGACTAGAGTGGGCACTTACGTTCTCGAATGTATCCTCCAGAAGGTAGACGCTGCACCTCTCACACTTGAGGAGGTCCTGCGCCTCCATCATGATCTTCTTCACCAAGCTCTCCAGGTTGGTTTGTTCCTCGAATATACCTCGAGCCAGGTGAAGAAGTAACTAGAAAGATTTAGTCAATGGGTGTATGTTCAAGAAATAAACCACTAAGACTATTGGTGAATACATGAAAACAGGTCAACTTCGTTATTGATATAACTAGCATTCATTGAAATAAAGAAGTTAGCTATCCTGAGAAAGTGTTCTTATTCAACATACCAGCTTCTTACATGCCTCTCAAAAGAAATATTGGTGAAAAATGCAGTAATGTTTTAGTAATTATCAAGGCAATTGCAACGGAAATTGATGTTTTTCAACTACATATATTTATTTCATGGTTAGTTCAAATAATTAAGTCTTTGTCAACAGAATGTATCTCTAAATATATAATATACCTTTGCTCTGAAAAAATGCAGTTTTCGTGGAAATAAACAAGGCGGTTCAGATTATGAATAAATGAGAACAGGTTCTATTGATAGTCAACCTCTTTATCGAATAAAGTTGACTATCCATAGAACTTGTTCTCATTTAACATACAGCTTATAAAATGCCTCTCAAAGAAATATTTATGAATACAGTAGTAATAGTTAAACAAGTAACTGACAAAGATATAAGACAAAAGAAAGCTATTGCTCAACTGCAATCATTTATTGTACCTGTAAACTTAAAGAATAATTAAATCAACAGAGTTACCTCTAAATATTGTTATGTCATAAGGTAAACCTTTGCTCTGTTAAATGAATAAGTTGGTTCAGATTGGGATATACAATGTATTTCTGAACTGGAAACGTCCATGTATCAAGGACTTTTGAAGAAGATATTGGATAATTTGTTCAAAATTTTTTACATGCCGACGTAACATTTTGAATACAATATACCACAAATGCATGTCCAAAATATATTGTTCTTTCAGGTAGAAAGAAAGTATCAAGTTTCCATGAAAAATAATTGTTAGTAAACTTCTTGAAGGCAGTTGTGTAAACGAATGAACGGTAACGACACTGGTTCTACGTATTTGCTTTTATTATATAAATAATTGTATTAAAAAATTTTTTTTTATCTATTAATTCCCCCAAAAAAATCGTAAATAAAAAACCCCTGAAAGATCAGAAACATTTTGTTTATTTTTTAGGCCTGAGAACGTACATGTATTCAATCACAGCATCTCATAAAGTGTTTAAATTGAGAAACTAACATGAAAAAAAAGACCCCACCCAAAACATCATTACATTCTTCGATTGTGTGGTTTTGCTGATAGCACATACAAATCATCATTCACAAGATCTGTCTTTTGCTTTGAAGTGTGAGCTTATGGTTATTCTACAGGCCGGGTCACACTGTCCCGAATATGACAAAAGATGCCAACACGAATTAGAAAATTCTCATTTCGCACGAATTTGGTTTCGATTTTGGTTAAAAACTAATCAAAATCCGGAGCAGGTACAATGCAGTCAAAAGGCAATACGATGTAACACGATGTAATACGACGTAACACACGACTACAATGCGAATGCAATGCGAATGTCGGGTTGATCGTCGCATTGGCCTAACGTTATATAGTCTGTAAGAATACAACACGATGACAGCATGATGGCAACACGACGTCGAATGAAGAGTTCGACGAGTATGCGATGAGAATACGAAGATGAGCTTGGTGATACAAGCATCACGTGACATCCACATTATATAACTCTGTTGCTGCGACGGTTGGCCTCTCGGTGTCGGCCCGGGAAAGCTTAATTTCAAATGTTAGGAAATACTGGAACAGCGTAATATAGACTTTGTTTTAGTATGGCAGAGAAAGCATAAACCTGATTACTGCTATGAAAACAAGAGATTGCCGAAATGAGTTAACCGCACTTTTTCTCTTTTAACTCTGATTACTCCTTTATACACCATGGAGAATCATTTTAAAACATGTTATATTATATGGAACTTGGTGCATGGTGCTACATATCAAAGTTACATACAACATTTTTGAAGTTTTTAAAATTTTAAAATGTTTTTCTCTAATTTAAAAAAGAAAAATACAAAATGTCGAACCCCTGAATCCCCACTACCCAATTACCACTCTGGATAAGCTTATGAGTTAATTATATAATTAGGATTACTATTGAGCAATGGAGCAAACATATAGTCAATAAAGTTGCTGAAACCAGTCTAGCGTGAGTTGCCATGACAGCAGGAAATCACGTGACCCTTTCCGCCTTCGGTTGCACCATCGGCGGATGTTCGAAAATCTTTGTGTGTTAAAAAACTTCCGAACCCGCGTGCGAATCTTCATTTTCGTGGTCAGCCCGTGTCTCAATCTTTCCCTTCGCACGACCATCGAGATGCAATCTTGTTACTTCTTTTCATTATCGTACTCTCATCGTCTGTCCATCGGTACCATCGCCAAAATATTAAACACTTTGCTCCTCGATTGTCACAAGAAGGCAACGCGACTATCTTCAATCCTCGTGATTACCTGCGTATAACCATCGTTTAGCATTACGATGCTATCACGATGGAACTTAAGTAAGAATATATTCATTACACACACATACATATATATATATATATAATACATATATGTATTTATATACGATACCTATATGAATACATTCCATGTTTAATATAATGCATGCTTATACATGTACGTAATGAGTTTTTTTTATAGTACAGATACATTTTCCAGATGCATGTATACCTAAGTGGTAAATATAAGGTACTATATATTTCATACTCATTGTGATATATAGAGGTATTGTTACATATATTACACAGGTTATAATATGTAATATTTATATCATTACATGTCTCATATTGACATAAACCTTTTGATGTAGTAAATGCCCTCGTAACCTAGTCAATACGACATGGTATAATCACCGTGTGCATTCTTGCAAGGTATGATCGCAGTCGCGTTGTCTTCTTATGACTTCGGTCATCTTCGTGTTACATTCGTATGGCCTTCGCTTGTGAAATATGCCCTATGGTTCCGATGGACAGGCGAAGGCAAATACGATGATGATACGAATCATACGATGTCATCTCGATAGACATACGAAGGGCACGATGAGGACACGAATGCACCACGAAACTAACATGTCAAATATTTTGCTCGCTCTCCCGATGTCGCCGCCGAACAGAGAAGAATTCCGCCGATGACCAAACGAATGCTTAAGATGCGTTTACGAATGGCCCGATTGCTTACGATCCTTTGCGAATTTGAACATTTTCAAATTCGTGTTTCCATCTTTTGTCAAATTCGGCACAGTGTGAACCGGCCTTAAATGTAAACATCTACGATATTTCAGTTTACGACTCCGTGTGACTACGTATCTTATAACAGCATTCCCTTCATACCCAACTTTCCTGGACATGAGAGTCGCGTTCACTGAAGCGTGAAGTGATGATGATTACTGTGTAACATTTTGTTTACAGGTCTATGCTATTTAGCATGATCAAAATATCAGTTGGACCCACATCTAAGATGTTTGATATTTCTTTTAGCTACACATTGATATAGGTTTCATAAATATCAAATAATATTTAGTAAGGTGAATTTCAGTTTGAAAATAATCTGTCCGTGACCTTTAGTGGCCGTTATGCCAATGAAGAGTTCTCTGTTTCATTAATTTTCTGTCTATTTTGAGCTCTTATATCTTTGTTCAGTTTGTACCAAACACTTGGACCCACATCTTATTTTGAAGAAGATATAATATCCCATCAGTGTGTCGAAAATTATGCTTCTAAAGAAATCGTAAGTATGGAATAACTCACTTTGAAATTACTAAAAAGCAGAGATTTTTTAAAGAATTTGTTGGTAACAGAGTTATCGCCCTTAGACCTGCATATAGCTGTTGAATGAATGTTCAGTGCTTGTTGTATCTAATATCTACATATGCTAATCACACTTCTGGTACATGTAGTTGGTATATTTTGTAAAGTGTATCGTGTATTAGGGTTTACTGAACACCGGTACTTTCAACGTGAAGAAATTAACAACAAAGACAAGACAGTTATATATACATTTATATACAAAACATATTATTGAATTGATTTCTTTTCGTCACAGATGCTAACAATATTGTTTGGCCATGGTCAGTAGATTGTTGTGGTTTGTTGACCGAGTGCCAACCCCTTTCTGATTCAAAAGATCTCTGAGCTCAGAGATGGTCAGCTTCTCGACAGTGTCAGTGTCAGTGTCTGTGTCTGTATTCTGTTCCGGGCTAGAGGGCGTTCTCTTCTTTCTCCTTGACTCTGTGATACTGACGTCCCAGTAGTCAAGTTTTCTTTTGACATAGGGTCTTTTCTTTCTGGCACAGTCAGCATTTGCCTCTACCCGCTTCCTAACCTGGAGAGCTTCTTTTGTCGAGTCCCATTTCTGGCATTTTTTCTGATGAATAAGTTTGACATCATCATTCAACTTCTCAAGGGCCTGTCCGCTCAGATACCGCAGGGGACCGTGTTTGTCTACCATGGCTGGAACGTGGTAAACCAAACAGTGCATATAAGGGGTCACATTCTGGTTTTGGTACCACTTCCTTTTGTCACCGAGGGACAGGAACAGAGATAGCCATGATTTTGCCTCTTCAAAAAGCTGTTGGCCAGTCACGTCACATCTGCTTGTAATTTTCTCATGCAGACTATAAAAGCCTCTCCACAGTTTGATGACGTCGGCTTCAGTGTCGGGTGATAGTTTTCCTGTGAGGAGAGTGGGCAGCTTCTTTAAGACCTTCTTCTTCTCCAACCCGGATAAACTTGTCCATTTTGGTATTTTCGAATCTCGGTCTTCCCAAACCGAAAATGTCACTCCACAGTCTCTGAAACAACGGACGAGATCTTCTAAGTGGTGCGACTTGGCTTTGTCGCGTTTTAGTTGTGCATCTCTTTCCATTGCCTCTTTGATGAGATTCCTCTCCAGAACATCTGTTACTCGCATCAAGAGGTGGAGTTCATCAATTACATAATTGGCGATGCTAATGCTGAGGAGAGGCACGTGTTGTACACCAAACTGCAGCTTGTCGGCTTGGGATGTCATATCCGGTATGGATCGGGCAGGAGCTCCGTGGTAGTGCAGCATGTCCTCCATGATGATGTGACGGTCTTTCTTGTGCACAATACACCATGGACAGGCATAGTTGCCGGTTGAGCCCCCTAACCCGAGTATGGTTTGAATCATCTTCATATCCGATCCAAACAGAATGTCTACGGCAACTCTCTGTCCTAGCACCTCGATGAACTGCTCTCTGACTATGTCATTTACCTCCTGAAAAAGTCCCTTGAGACTGGATTTTAGGCTATGGTAGTCCTCTTTACAGCTGAGTATAGCTAGAGTGCACTGTTCAAGCGAGGATAACTTGACGTTCTCATCAACAATATGAAATGAGAAAACAACAAAATTTGAAATCCTACTGACCTTTGTACCATCACCTCCTAATTTAATAGTAATTTTAGATTTATAAGGATTCTCCTTAATGTAGGCAGTTGCCTTTCTAATTAACTCCCCCCGAAAACTGATAATGGCTCCAGGTATTTCCCCAGTTAATCGTTGGATTTCAAATTCTGCTGTTTGTTCTCGTCTGTTATCGACAAGTGCACTCTTTCTGGGTAAGCTGGATATTAACTGGGACAGTTCGTGATATGCAGCATCGCTGACGCCAAATTTGTCCAGGACAAACGAAAGTGACTTCACTAACTCGGTGTTTTCAGCACCCTCAGTCTCTGATAATGGCATGTGAAAATCTTTGCCGCTGTCTGATACGAGGTCTAATGCTCGTACGTTTAAACCTAAGGTTTCTATGAATCTTAAGGCCTTCAACACATGTTCCTTGACACCAGTAAGAGCCCGGTGTCGCTGGCGGGAGCCCATCTCGTCAATCGACTTAGTATGGTGTGGTGTGTGTGGAGAGGATGTACTGGCATCCTCCAGGGATCGTAGGTCCTTTACCTCGTTTTCTAGAATGGACACATTAATTAATTTTGAAGCAAAGTCTCTTTGTTTCTTCCCTTTTAACTTCTTGTAAGTGTCAAATGCTCTCCAACACACACGCTTCAATCTATCCTCCAATCGATCAGAGTGTTCTAATCTAATCACTTTCAACTTTGTATTTACAATATGTACATAAGATTGAAGGGGATATTGTCTCTTATACTTTTCAGCGTCTCTTAGAAAAGTGTTTGAAATGTCAAGGGCTGTTACTACAGAATTATGTTTAACAAAGCTGTCAGTTACACGTGAACTTGTCACGCTTAATCTTATTTCACCTGATGTTGAAAATGTAGCCATTTCTGCTACTGTGTATAAAAGGCAAACAAACAAGAACAAAACAACACTGTGCATTATAAACACAACTACGTATACGTCCTCTAACTACACACTACATAATTCATCTAGCAAATAAAAACAAACGCAAGTGAGAGTCTATGTACAATGAGTATCTACAGTCCATGTCTAAGCCAACAGATTGAGGGTATCACAGGCTCTGGTGACGCAATACACCAGCATGACTTCCCTCGGCATCAACACGGATTTGATCTGTCCATCCAGGAACACGTGTCTCCGCTTCATGGTGAGCTTGGGCTTGACTCTGACTGGGAAGTCTATCTTCACGCCTTGTCCAGTGGTAGCGAGTTTGTACCACCAACAGGGGGACATGCCGAGGTTGCTGAAGTCATTCTTATTTAAGAAAACTTCCTTGTCATAGCCATTCTTCAATGAAAATGCGTATCTGTACACATCAAGTGGAATAGGGATGGCAACTTGACTTGCATCTTTTCTCAGTAGGGCTTGGAAAGCTTCTTCAGTAGAATTGGCTACTGTCTTCAGACGGTCCTGGGAGATTGGTGGACTCCTGTAGTTGTCTAACACAGCTGGCGGCAGGTGGTGTGCTGGTTCCCACGTGCACTCATACGAGTTGTAGCCGGACCACTGAACTAGGTACAGATCAACCTATAGGATGAAAGGAAGCACTTATTAGATAATGCAAATACATTATAAATAAATATTATAATAAATAGTTTTAAAATGTGTAGGTATAAAAGATCTAATCCGGAATTGGCATGTGTCCTAAATGATAAACCACAGCTAATCTTACCTTCGGGTTACTACTGCATATCATTTCCCTTCAAGTGTTTGAATATTCTGCCATTGAAGATACCAAACAAGGAAGTAACAATGTCGGTTGTTTCTAGTCTTATCTAGTATTAATACAAGAGACTATTATGGATTAAAACTTTTTTTTATTATGTTTCTCACTACGTGTCTAGGCTACTTCTTGCCCCTTCGTCAGGTGGACATTGGGTATGGCCACATATCTGGCTTTTTGTATATCACTATATATAAACTATTCTATTCATGTCACAATATCCCCTAATATCCACCTGACGAAAGGGCAAGAAGTAGCCCAGAAACGGTGTGAGAAACAAAATAAAGAAGATGTAATCAATAATAGTCTCTTTTATTATCACACCAACTTCTAAATGCCTTTGAATAAGTTTAAACTAATGCTAATATGGAGTTTGTTTGGGCGTCAATTGAATTACGTCATCCTTTCTGACACAGAAGCAAAATATGTATTTTTATTATTACAAACGCAAAATGAATAGGCAGCGCATATACAGTTATTAAAGGCGCTGTAGCACGTTTTTTGCAAAATTTATATTTTAAAATTTCCCATTTAAAATGATCGTTTATGTCATTTAAATTAACTTTAGAGGGTAAAACATCTTATTACACAAACCAATTATCTGTAGTGGTAAAAACTATGTTGCGCATAAAGCAAACATTGCATGGCGGCCATTTTATTGTGAACACAATTTATTATTTTGTATTACAAAAACGATTCCCATGGCTTTACCGAAACATGTACACTCATTTCAAACTTGATTTTCCGAAGAGAGAAGGATGTTTTACTATTGGTAAGATTATTTTTCAAATACATTTCATCAACTTATTTGAGCGAAAAAACGTGCTACTGCCCCTTTAAGACATTTATATGATACAATTCATACGCAATAATCCTGAAAATAACAGGTATACCTGCCCGATTTAAATGACAATAACATGAAGAAATGCATAAAAATAACAATGTCAATGTCAAAAATCGAAATCAATGTATTAACTTTTTTTCTAAATACATAACACTTAGATGCAATGATTTTTTTTATCGAAAATAAACCACTATTACGGCAATTCACATATTTACATATGCGGTAGACAACTGAAGAGTTATTCACATCAGTTTCAGACAAACTTCGCATTGTTAGTACATAACGCTTATAACATTAAATACTATATAAAAGCGTTTTGATAAATAGATCTAGAATATCCGTAATGCAACGTAGTTAGTTTCAACCAGAGAGCAACATTAAGATGAATAACTCTTAGCAGTAAACCTTAGCATAGTCAGAATAATTCATCATTCAATGTACGTATCAATCAAACTTTATTAAGTATGAAGGCCATCGGGCACCTAAACATACAGTGTCATACATACATGCATACGCTGTATATGTTTCATATGTACACGTCCATCTGCATACATATATTATATACACGATACATAACATACAGCCAATAGATATGGATAAATTAAATGGGAATGATAATTATATATGATGAATTACTAATTATATGATATTAATGATTATATTCGTATTCTGGACCTCCATTACAATCAGGACATATTGTCACTTTTTGAAGTTTGTCAACATATTCCCTCATTAAATTTCAATTAAAAAATATAAAATATTTGTTTTTAAAATTTTAAAAGTACTTGTTTTAGAATGCTATAAAAAAATGTAGTTTTACCTCCGGTGTTGTCCGCCGCCAAATCAATCTGTCAACTGTAAAAGTTCCGTCTAAAAGTTGTCTTGTAGGATGAGATCTGGATCTGAAGATACTTGTTGGAAGTGGTTCGCCGTTGTTGATATGTCGCCAGTTGGTTGTTGCACGTCGTCTCAACTCCATTTTAACTTATATCTCTCCCAACAACGTCACGTGCACGTTTTAAACACAATATTTTTAACACGTGATTTATTCACTCAACAAAATAAATGTCAATGATTGGAGGGAGGAAAAGAACCTTCTTTGTTATTGTAAAGACGGAAATCAAACAGCAGAGTCTCAATTACAGATTGTATCTAAATGGAATGTTTTGATTGCGATAAGCTGGACGCTAATCGCCAACAACATTAATCGTCTTCGACTTATACAAATTAGCTTTACAGAGTAATCATATTATAGTACCTATCTTGCTTACATTGTATACATACACTAAATGTTGTAATAACAGGAACAGATGTCCAAACATGAAGGTACGAAGAAAAGATTTAAATCCAATAAATGTTATGATGATGAATACATGTACTTCAAATATATTTTAACAGATCAGTTTAGATAATGCGAAATACATCCGACAATAATGTTAATGTTATTTGGTTGTAGAATTATATGTATGGATAAATGTGTATGGAATGAATTTCTTGATACCATCATTATCGGCATTTCTAATTTTTTGTTGCCATACATGTTTCGAGAAGACATAAATGTCGGCTCAAGAATGTGCAGATGATATGGGTTCACGTATCGATATATCAACATATAAAAGTGTTTGAATATATGACTCCGTCAAGTAAGTTTCGGTGATTGTGCGCGGTTAGCCATGTTCACAATGCTGAGAACACAAGCTTATAATTTCTCATTTTTATCAATTACCAGCTACATGCATTTGTTGGAAGGAAATTAACACAATCAAGTTTAACAAGAAGAGCAATATAGGATAGAACTGGAACAATGATAACAGAAATCTCATGTAAAATTGAAATGTTCAATTGCCAATTGTGTTCGGTACGTGTATTTCTAGGTGTAGGCAATCATTATAAATCTTAGTAAGTGCGATTAGTAAGAAGAAAACTAATTTGGCGACATCATTACATGATGTGGTTTTGAAAAATCATTACAAAACTCTGCAACACGTACAGCAGCATAGGTTTGCGGTATTTGCATTAGTTTCTAAGTTGACATTTCTCTTGGTTGGAAACCGATTCAACTCAAGTCTTTATCCACACAAGTTTCAAGTCTCACTTCTTGTGATATTTCATCAATGCTCAGCAATGGAGAACATGTGCATCATGAAATGAAAGAGTGGATTATATTGCGCAATTAGTACTAATTACACCTGTTCGTTTTACACTTGAGTAACTTGCACGCTCTAACTGCACTAAGCACATACATGTAAGCTGGTTTAACCAGACTCTAATGGTGTAATACTTGAGCAGCACATATCATTCAGATAAAGCAGTGCGATTGTTCTAAATGCATAACATCTGGGGTTACCTAATAAACAAATACGTTTTGGTGATTTTTGATCAAATTAATAATAAAATAAATAAATAAATTATTTATTGAAATAACACATAACTGATATGAGCAATGTAAGGAATATAAACAATATTTTCATTTTCAAAATGATAAAACGTTTTCATAACATTGAAGGTTTGAAGTTCCATATCCTAAAATTGCATATTCTTTTCATTGTCAAACTCTCAAACTACCAATATAAGTTGTTGTTTTTAAAATGCAGAATGATAACTGTCAACCTTGAACCGTGTTTGAATTGAATTTTCGCTGTTATTCTAGTAGATAATTGTGCCATTATGGGAGATTATATGTACATTGTTTTTTTTCAAATAGTTTGTACTGATAACAGAAGAATCTAGTTTGAGGTTTTTTGATTAAAAGTGTTAATTTGTAAATAAGATATAGAGTGTTATTTTAAACTATTACTGGCTTCGGGAATTGAACTGAGGTAATATATACATGACATATACATATATATGACACTTAAACTGACTGAAATATTTATATGAACGATAAAAACTAAAGGTTTGGTTGACGTAATAATTAAGATTAAATAATCAAAAAGATTTAATACACTATAGAATAGAATAAGACCGCTGGATGTACACGACTAATGTATCATTTATGATAATATTTAGTGTGATAAATCAAATCGTATCTAATAATATTTGGAACCATATTTATTCACTGGATAACCCCTTTGTAAGCTATCTTTTAAATACATGTAATTCCAATAGAAAAGATAAAATTTCTTACTTTCCTTTTATATGAATCTTTAAAAACAAGCATTTTATGCAACTTCTCAGAATGTTGGCTTATGTATGCAAGCCGAAGGGAGTTACGTCCCTTGAAAACGACGAGAGATTTTATGTACGCTTCTATTTAGCTTCATGTCTTCCAAAGTTGGACATGATAATCGTGATGATTCATTACACCAAATGAACCATATGACTAAGAAGCCAAGGATGAGCCTGCACAGTTGAATGAGTATGGTCTTTAACGAGCCATACTGTTCAATCACCATTTGTCTGTTTACATTATTTGTTCAGTTTCCACGGATACAAACATGAAATACACAAAATCTGAATTTTAATAGGAGCGAACACCGTACTCCAAATGGAATATCAGCGATTTTCGATGAAGCTTATAATTAGGGACACTTTTTATATTTCAAATTCATCAATTCCTAGTGTGGATCATTAATCGACATCAGAATCGATTAACTATATTAATAAAGATATATTGTATATAACGGTAACGGATATAATAAAAACATCAATATGACAATATGAACATTTATGATAGAACATATACGACAATATTTAACAATGTGTCAACTATACCATACTAATTAAACTAAACAGAAATGATAAAGACACGAATACATAGTAATTGAGATAAATATTTTACGGAATTTAAACAATGTTAACCTTTGAAAGACGTCCATGATACCATGGTCTGATGACATGACATGGTAGTCACACTGTACATACAGCGTAACTGTGATCTACGACGTATATATATAAATAATCCCCCTTCTCCTACCTGTGCCTCGGATCTTCGTTTAGGCTGATCATCTTCCCGGGGTTCGACCCTCTTCCTTTTTCGACTAATTCTGTTGTTTTGCATTATTTTACGGTATAAGCGCCTCATGCATGTTGCCATTTCTATATGCCTCAACGTGTTAGAAAGCCTTGGCTGTCAGTGTTACTACAGGGCATAATATCAAAACACTGTTACCTGCCACATATATGCCAGATAAATACTACTAAATACATTATAATTCCTTTAGTCAGTTCTATAGACGGGGCTGAATTCTGCTTGCGTCGTGCATTGTATAGTGCGGATAGAACCTTTATGGCGGACTCTTTATGGTCATTGTCAAGATGGGACTCGGGAATGCCAATACAATTATGTTCATATACTAACCTGGTTTCTTTGAAACTCAGTGACAGACATTTCAAAGAGTTGCGCATTTGTAATTCCGATCCCACAGAACGTCAGATATTTTCTGAAAAGCTGAAAAGACATGAAAAAGCAGGCGTAATAAAGGAGGATTGGATGCGGAAAATGGTTTTTATTTAGGAGGGTTTGGGGCGTACTTCGTTAACTGAAAGTGGGCGTGAAGTAACGAAATCGTTACTCAATGATTTACCAATATAATACAAACTGTTGGGTACGTGATTAAATGTGACTGACATAGCTAACGTTGAAGGTTTGTTGAAGCGTTAAAAGGTAAACGAAACAATATTGCCACTGTGGAATATGTATGAGCATTGTAGGTAGGACGCATATCGTGAGAAGGGTTGGTTGAAGTCAGTCGAATGCTTTGTATATATAACACTGTAGGTTATAATTACAGTTTCCGAATTGGCTGGTAGTTATTGTGTCAGTATAACACATGTTCCATTCATGTAAACAATATAACGAAAGGTCGAAAACCACCCCTTTAAATTCTCAACATGTTAACATGTATGAAAGTTAATATAATAAACAAAAGTCATCAGAAGATGACATATCCCACCGGTCCCACATAATTTGTGAAACACATCTTTGACAGATAATTGTATATCTACTTCTTCAGTTAGTGGGTAATACACATGCTGAGTTTCAGATATGATGAAGGGTTTTGGAGTTCTGCTCCGTAAGCAGACCTATCTCGGAACAAAGTTCAAATCCAACGCGTTTCTATGGAAACGAAAAATATATATATACTGTATATATTTAAACATTGATACATATCAGAAATATGAAAATATCAAAAGTCACCAATTTAGTTAGTGGGTAATATATATGCAAAGTGTCAGGAAGATATAATGAAGAGTTTTGTAGCTGTGTTTCGGTTGGAACCTATCTCTGAGCAAAGTCCAAATCCAGCATATTTCTATGGAAACGGAAAAAAATCAAGTTTTCAGAAATCTGAAAATATCATAAGGCACCAATTCAGTTGGTGGGTTATACACATGGACTGTTTAAGAAAGATAGTATTAACGGTTTTCGAGTTCTGCCCCGGAAACGATTGATTACGGACGGACGGGAGGACAGATAGACAGACGGACACGGCGACGACAATATCCCATGGTATTACATACCGATGGGATAATAATTTAGAAAAAAATATTTAACATTTGGTTTTCTGCCTGATAAATAACAGGATGCATGACATATTTAAAAGGATATACCAAAAAATCAATTTCGAAACACTTTCCGTATTTACTCCTATATCTGTACTTGAACAGTACATATATATTTAAACATTGATACAAGTAAACATGCAATGACATTTCCAAACTGTCACTGGCGCTTCTACTCGCAACTGACTGTCAGGTTATCATGGACGTGAAGGCATCTCATTGTAATGATAACCCGTTACTGATGGTGCAGATGACGGTATATGCACTGACTGCTGACCTCATCATAACGTGGCTCACAATAAGTAATCTAACATTTGAGACAGGGGAGATTCACCATTGTCATTATAATGGATATATAGAGAATACTAAACGACGTTCCGTTTAATAACATATTTATGAACAAGTGAGTGGTTTGTATTTAACGAGCGAAAGCGAGTTAAATACAAATACCATATCACGAGTTTCATAAATATGTTATTAAACAGAAACGAGTTTAGTATTTTATTTATTACTCACTGATTTAAATGCCACTTAATCCCACAAACTCGTCGATAAATGGGACACATTCCACTGCGACCGCGGCGCTGACATTGTGACGTCATAGTTTTGCCATTATGACGTCACGTAAATCGGCACCACGCGATGTTATTACACTAAGATTTATTAAACCGTGATATGTTCAACGGGTGAGTAATAACTAAGTATTACCAGTATCACTGATGACCACTTCAACATGTATGGGTTAACTTCAAACAAGAGTGTCTTATTGACAATCGATTCTCTAAACATATCCTCAAAATGTTAAGATACTTAAGAAACAGATTTTACGATTTGAAAAATGTAAGTTAGACTGGTATAAATGCCGCAGTTTCTAAAACGTTTAATAAAGAAAAGAGCATGTGAAAGCAGTCCCATAAATGCGCAATGATACAGTGATGAAGTAGTCCCGCAGGTTATTTTGTATAAACGTCAAAGTATGAAGGTTATCCTTTTCAGCTTTCAATCTCGTGTTTATGAGAATGTATACCGGTCACATGACCTTGTTAAATCCAAAACGCTGATATTTTGTAATCTTTATCTGAATTTATGATGAGGGTGTGTGTGTGTGTGTGTGGGGGGGGGGGGGGGGGGGGGGGGGGGGGGGGGGGGGGGGGGGGGGCATTGAATATTATGACCTTATCTGAATGATCTGGTAGCAAGTGATACAAAAAAGGTCTATCATTGACCAATCAGAAATGACGACCATGGTTAGAAGAAGAGAAAATGAGGACTACGCCAGGGTCAAGGTCAAAAGTTGTGATCTGTCGAACCTGGGAAGCCTTTGTCAAGTAGCAAAGGCCTATGTCGACACAATAAAAGGTGTGAACATTGTTGAAGATCCTGTAAAGTTGTCCTACTTCAAAGTCAAGGTCACAATGTCAATCACTTGAATGGTAATATGACAAGGGAATGACATGTCTAGCTTTTGTAGCAAATGATATATCAGTCAAGGTCAGAAATTATAAGGAATTCACTGACCAATCACGCGTTATGGCATAGGTTTAGGAACGACTACAGTCAATGTCAGAAATTAGAATGATATCACTGACCAATCACGCGTTATAGCATAGGTTTAGGAACTACTACAGTCAATGTCAGAAATTAGAATGATATCAATGACCAATCACGCGTTATGGCATAGGTTTAGGAACTACTACCTTAAAGGTCTTATAACAAGGGATATACACATCAGTTATAACAGACATATCACTGACCAATTAAAAGTGAAACCATTGGTTAAAGTTTGCCCTCAGTCTGAAATGGGGAAGTCAAGAGTAATTGTCCATATGTCATCACTGGAAACATCCATTGACTATACGTTAGAAATGCGCACTGATGTACACCCAAGAACTATTCATAGTTTTAAACAGATGCACGATAACCGATTGGAAGTGTTGATTTCACAAGACTGTTCAAGTTTATTTCTCTTAGCAAACGCTTCTCATGAAATGATGTTGTGTTTTTATAAATCAATGTACATCTTGATGGTATTTATGATGTAATTATTAGGGCTGTGTATTGCCTCAATTTTTGTATTGCGATACGTATTGCTGAACTGTAATGTATTGCAATACCTACCACAATATATTGCAAGATCCTCTGACAATGAGTTATTTCTCTAGAAACCATTTCAACTAGTGTCAATGATATTGCAACATGCTGAATGAACTCTACATTAAACTTTTATAGTTCTTTTTGCAGTTTAAACATGATACATTTGATAAAATGACTTTCAGATCTTTAAAAAAGTTCATTTGTAATACAGTCCAACATACATTCTAGCACTTCAAAACAATGTTAATACTATTTAAGCCAGTTAATGTGCTTTTTACAAGATGAATGAATAAATTGGACTTAATATTTGTTGGTGCAATATATTGCGATATGAAAATCGTATTGCAATACGTGTATTGCACAACTCACACAACTTGCACAGTATATTGGTATTGCAATAATATTGCACAGCCCTAGTAATTATCCTGTTTTATTGTTCTTTTGGGGAGAGACATTTATATAGGGGAAACCCTGTTTGTTGATCCCCCTGTACCTAAGTACATGAATAAATATTGTTAAACCAGACTGTTGCCCAGTCTAAAATAGGTCCGTTAAGCGCTCTTAGGTCAAGGGCTTTAAATATCTTTAATCAATTGGCCAAAACGTTCGATAAATCTGCATAATTGATATATATCCAAATCATGAGTAAAGTGTCAGAAAGTTTGATCAAAACTGTTGGAGGAATTTATTTCAGGAGACAGGTATATTTTACTTAAGCTAACTTTTGTAAAAGAAACCCTGTGAAATATTGAGAGCTTTAATGATATATAATATATTATTATTAAATCTATTTACTTTAAATTATATGATATTTTATTGTATATGCTATCTGATAAACATGTATATTTCGATAAAATGAAACATGTCCTTTAATAACACCATCAACAAGTAATCGTTCTTATCAAAATTCATTCAACTTTCTCAATGCACTTCAAAGATTCGACAAAAGTCCATTTTAAATAAGGCATGCTATCTGAATTCCTCAGCCTATGAACTTTTCCCACTTTTCTCATTAGGTCAATTAATATATTGTCAATTTTCTTCTTTAGCTAATTTACCCAGCCCGGAAGGGTGTTAATTCAGGCCGCACCGGCTGATTGTTGTTAACACTCTCAGTGCCAGATTCCCTTCCGTATTAGATAATTGTGAATGATACGACCGAGTAGTGGTCACAGGCTAAAGACAAGTGGCTGCATTGAAGCGATTAGCGCTATTAAGTAGCTGTAGACGGATTATTCCAAACTGGAGCGTGTTTGAGTCACTCTTGGTCTTATGAGTAGGTAATTATCTGATTTCGAGACAGGTGGGTTTGCTGAGATGTGAAGAGTAGTTTAACGATCAGGTTATTTTCAGAACAAGGATTTATTGAACGTCGACGCTTGAAACAACAGCAATACGTGTTTCGCCTCGGTTTCAAGATGACGTATGGCGACATTATGAAACATGTCATTTCCGTGTACTTCGGCATATTTTCACATCCTGTGCTCCTCATTTAATAAAAAAACACGAATTTTGATTTCGATTACTCCCCCTAGTCACATTTTACAGCTAATTACACGGCGCATGGACGATATCTATATATAATATACAACTACGTGATTTTTGTCATCGAAAAAAAGGATAAGACACCTTGACTGGCGCCCAATTAGCCAAAGAAACTTATTTAAGTCAGAGAGAAAACAGATTTAGATTCAGTGTCTAATAGTTCTCATACTGAGACATTAGCTTGGCAGTATTTAATATATACTGAGAAAGCTTTAGGTTGGTAGTATTTAATAGGTCATACACACTGAAACAGAGTTAGGTTGGTAGCGTCTAAAAGGCCACATAACAAGTTTACATGTATACTGAAAGTGTTATTTGTTGTTTTTTTTCCAATTGATATCAAGTAATTGTCATGGTTAGTTACATACATAAATGAAAGTCAACTTATGTCTTTTGGCACCTATTAAAGCCAAATCCAAGTGTATGAAAAATACACAATGTTACTTTAAGGCATGTCATTCTCTACATATTATGTATACACCTCAAATATTTTACTGGGCTAAATATGAAACTGTATAGATAACGATTAAAACCGACACAGTGTTTATGAGTTCCTTTCCTTTTTACTTTCTGTAACATTACATAATTTATATTACTGAACAATTGATCATGAAACCGCATTTACGTACATGCATAACATGTCGCTAAATCGAACATGAAGTTGTTAATAAACAATATTCCAAGTATGGTTTAAAATGTAATTCTTGAATCCGGATTCGAATGTGTGAAATGTCACCAATGAGCATATCATTACATTTTAAAGACGACCATTTAAAGCCCATTGAAACACTTTATCAGAAACCAATAACTGACCATTGTATTGCATCAGTTTACACCTTTATCCCCTACAATATCAGGCACTGTATTTGTGTACATGATCAGAATTAATCATGCCAGGTGAAGTTGGTTTCATAACAACTGATCACCTCTTTATCCAGTTTTACTCCACAAATATTGAACTCGGGTTCTACAAGTTGTATTAACTATATCAATGAACGAAATATGGCTCCATAGTGAAAATGATGATTTAACCAATAAGGTTAGGAATTGGCATGAAACAGCTAACTGGCTCTCTTTCCTCAAAGTAAATGTTGAGTACAGTCATTTGTCGTTACTGTTAATTCCTATTAATATATGTTATACATTGGTTATAATTGATTGCAATGCTACAATGAATTGCAAGTGTTTTGAGGGACGGCACCTGTACAGATCAGTCCCATGAAAGTCAACTCGGTCACTACAAAGGTACATACAATGACATTATACCTACATAGGTAGATGATATACCTGTACTTACCTCTTCATCTTGCCTCGAGAACTCATGGTTCCCGTCTATCTTGTTGATGATCTGAGCCACCCCGATTACCTCCCCTTCGTAGTTGGCAATGGGCAAACATAAGATACTATGAGTTGTGTATCCAGTTCTCTTGTCCACCTCTTGGTTGAACCGCGGATCCTGAAAATAATTGCAGTATCATTAGCAGAAGAACGCAAACAACAGACAGGGATAATTGGGTTCTATGAGGATATTATTAAGGAGTCTGTATGGACATATTCAAATGTTTATTGTTCTTAAAGATTTTGACATTTGAAAAGCTTTATCATTGCTCTGATGGTATCACTAATGAGTGGAAACATACATGTAACTGAAGTTTGTGTTTCAAACATAATTCTTATCCCAGCGACGTGGTCACAGTTCCTGACCAGAACATTTCTTGGCTCTAACATTTACATCTATGCCTCATCTACTGTAACAATACTGGTCATAATGATAAACAGCAATATGCATATTACATTTAACAAAAATAAAGAAATATGATACCTTTTGAATGCGACTGATTACGAAACTATAGAGGCAACGTCGTTTTGAGCTAGTCCATTTTTGTAAATCAAGGTTTCCATTCAAACAAGTGTACATGTAACTTTCAAAATAAAGAGTGTCATGATCATTATGGAAACCATTGTAGATAAACATTTGAGGACATGGAAGACAATTAAACTGTGTTTTGATGTATTGAATTGTTCAAGAACATTAATCACTAAATGACAACGAGTGTACATTCAGCTTTCAAAATAAAAGAGTGTCATGATCATTATGGAAACCATTGTAGATAAACATTTGAGGACATTGAAGACAATTAAACTGTGTTTTGATGTATTGAATTATTCAAGAACATTAATCACAAAATGACATCGATATTTTTTCATTCAATATGATAATTTCTTTTATGAATTTGCGTAAAAAACGTGATGGCAATTGGTCCTGTGCATAGCTTAGTTGACCGATATGTGTTAGGTTCAGCAACATTGGGAGCGGCCGACTCACCTCGTGGGTGACTCACTATATGGCGGGATAGTCTAAGATTGGCACACGGGTAAGAGATCATATAATGAAGCAGTACAAGTTGGTACCTAGCGTAAATAAAGCCATTATGAATGTGAACCAATCGTTTTAACTAGAAGCTTTGATTAAACCAATGCCCTTATTCTCGGAACGTTCGTAGCCTTCAGAATGCTCAATTTTGATCGTAGTAATTGTTTTAAGAAGGGATTTAAGAAGTTAGGATACGAACGCTTCGAGCCCTGTGACCCAGGGTGTATTCAGAGAATTATCATTATCATGCGTTCGGGATGGACACGTGCGTTATATTAAATACACTTCTTATCATTAGATTTAGTTACCACCAACAATGCATCATTTAAAAGTCGGAAGTCTACAGTGAGCGTAATATAACAATCCAATATACTACCTTCCATAGCACTTGGGTATAACTCACAAAGCCTGTGAACGCTCCCGTATACCTCCAGGCAATGTCTGTGTGTAATGCGGTGTATATTTAGTTTATTCTATTGTCGCTTAGAATCATGGGAAGTATGTAATCGTCAAAACTCGATTTACTTCAAATCATAAACATTGCCATTTAATTGACAGGCTTTAACTTGGAGAATTGAATTGGCCTCACATTCCCTATCAAATGTGGCTGTACTCCACACATCAAATAAGCAATCTCCCCCACGGAGACCTATAGCATTACATTACTATAAACTCCATACAGCGATACGTCGTCTTTGTAACATCAGTCGAATGCATGTCAGCTTTGGTCAAAGCATTAGGTATACTTAATATTAGCGTAAATACCATCTCCTGTAATTCATCATTCTTTAACAATGACTGCATTTGCTACAGTTGACCTTTCTCTAAACACAGTTGCTCATTCAAGAATACAGTTGTACCTTGACTCAAAGTGTAATTACAGGTAAGTGGCGGGTACCAGTTCTATATGGACCTGCCCTCTGAAGAAAAGGTTCAATGGGTATGTGATATGTAGGTACTCGATAGTGTTTCACGAACAATAGACATGAGAAAAACATCACAGATTAAGAGTGTCGTATTGGCCATTCTTATATTGGGTATCAATATATTCGAGTGTCTGCCTGTACAGGATGAGATTTCTTTCAAGTGGCCTCTATTCAGTTACAAAGCAAACGGATATTCTCAAGCACAAGTTCTTGAAAACAAACAACGTGTGCTCATGGATTTCCTATTTCATTTAAATATTGAAATAGTCTGAGCTTTTACTTTCAACGCATCTTAGATTTACATACTATACATGTTAAACATTTCAACAATTTCAACAAAAACAACTTTATATGTGAAATGACAGAGCCATTACCTTCAGATATCAAATTGGAAAGATTTGTAAATTTAGACAGTGGTCAGAGGACAAACTGCCTGTGATTCCGGCGAAGATTTATTCACAGAACTATTTTAATCAAGCAATATTTGTTTCGAATGAAATTTTGGGATAATTATTAGGATCCGCATGGTATTTGCTGAAGAAGTTTCAATTTACATGTTGAATGTCACTGAGTCAATAATCACTGGAAACAGCTTGAAGCAATTGAAGCAATATTTAAACAGGATCTACTCAAACGCATTGCATTGACGAGGCAAATCATATTATTTTGACTTCCAAGCACGCACACACTCATGAAACATATTCAATATTTTCTCAATACCCAAAACTTTATTCACAATCATCATAACGATAGAATTACATATATCCGAAACACTTCCGAAAATCATTAAACTGTACGTCATTTGTAATACTGAGAAGTTTATTGGAAAAACAATATGTTTTATATGCTTTAGCAGAAGAATGAATAATCTTAATAACTCATTGTGGTCTTCACGTGACATGTGTGTTAGCATGGGTAGGGATAAACATGTTGGTAGCGCCTTGAGTATGCACGAGTTGGAGGAAAAGTGTGTCATACGATTATCCCTATATTATTTATTCTGAAACACTTACATATATAAACCGTATCCAAACAAATGAAAAAGCATTTCGGGATTTTAATACATCCACGACCGTGTTGAATCATATTGTTTTATTTTCATAAATACTTAACATGCATCTGATGTTTTATCAAGTACACCGGTCGTTGCAGTGTCTTTGCTCTATCAATACAAGACCGTTGTTTATTGTTTTTTAGACCACTCGTCCTATACAAAAGAGTAACATTCACAGTTTACAATTCACATTCACAGTAAATACTGTAAAGGAATTTAATACGAAATGAGAAATAGTAAGCGCTCGTTACGATGAGTAAGTTCATGTGTCATATAGAGGGCTAGACTACCAGTTTGGATTCATATTTAACTGTGTCATCGCAGTAAATACTATCAGTGATGGTTTCGATGAAAAACCTTCTGTAATAAATTGGTAGCGTAAATCTTCATAATATGGGCAGTCAAACGTAAAATTGACTTCGTCATCTACTGTTGAAATACATAAAGGACATTATTTGTCATATTTAGGACATTGTCCTGTCTCTGTTTACAGTTAAATCAAGGTCCATGAGGCCTTTTCTATGTTTGAGAAGTGTTTCTGTTACACTTATATTAAATTTGCGTCCTTATGAATACTTATGCAAATCCGTTCCTCTAACAATTATTGGGTGTCACGAATCTATTTCAATCATATTATGCTTTCTAATCTGTGTAGCCATAAACATGGATATAGTTTACCAAAGATATATAGGCCATGGGTTTATAGAAGACTCCAGTTGTAGCAACGTTGTGTTATACAGTATTAGCATACGTCGATGCCATAAAATCTTCAAGTATAGATTCTAAAATCAGAATAAACAAATTCATGTGATGGCTATGTCAACATGGGTTGCTAACAACAAGATGAAATATTTCACTTTCTCACATTGATCCTGTCCTTATAAGAGGCCTGATTTGAATTTGTATTGTGGACACACAAAGACATCGGGTCAGGAATCTGGGACACATTTCCACCGTGCTGGACAGGTAAATCGTTTCCACAGTTGATCGTGTCGTGAAGCCTAACGGTTTGGGGCTGAGGCATATGTACCAGGAGTTCATCAACCACTAGCTTCAAGTTCTTGGGAATATTACTTGAAATAAACGTTATTTTCAAAAGCTCTTTCCAAATTTTCACAAGCTTATTTTGAAAAATAAGGAAAGCAATCTCACTTATATGTATATTAAAATTGTTCGAGTTACCTCATTCAGTTCTTCACTTTTAATGTGTATAAGTATAAATAACATGAATATTTCATAAACTTGTAATTGGAATGTCTTAAAAGTCATTGAGAAAAAAAAGCTAAACAAATTGTGGACTGGCATTTGTAAAGCAAAATGTGACTGTGCGGGTATAAGACAGAAAACGCTGCCGTCGAGAGATATTCGTTCACAAGGGAAGAAAGGTTTCAAATAAACAAGAAAATACTAACAAAACTGCAACAAAGAATGTTTGATGAGAAGTGAAAAACTATGTGAAGAAATGTAGTGCGATTTTTTAAAAAGAAGATTAGAAAGCCAGTTGCGGACTACAACAGAAGGGACTGAATGACGGTGAAGTGATGTGAGTTGGGGTTTTACGATTATTTCACGGATGTAAAGGCTGCTATTGCAGGAAGAAAGCCCGCAACACCATGTGGGGGTGAAACTTGCGAGTATCGACTGGGGCTAGCGAATGGTGGTACTGCGCTGAAATTTAGTGTAACATTGCACCCAAACCTGACTGCATGTAGAACAGTTTTCCACAGCAGACAAAATTGCAGAGCCCTTGGCGGGAATCGAACACGGACCTCTTGATCCGAAGCCACTACAAACTGCGCTATCCCTTGAATAACGTTTGTCTACCCGTAGACAAAGAAATGTGCATCGCATAGTATAGTTTTTTACTGAATGATGAGAGAAACAGTTTTAATGTATTTTAATTTGAGGCCATTAATCGAAATACATGAAAGATCAATATTAATATTGGTGGAAGTAAACGATCCTTTTCGTTTCTTAGAGGCAAGATGAATGAATCCTAATAATTTAATAAGCATATTGTAGGGAGTTGTTGACATTTGAAAACATCTGCACTGATGGGTTTCTGGTCACAAGACATGGGGAAAATAGATTTCCTTGTGGCGCCAAGGGGTCTCGAGTGAAGACGACGGGCGTACTCATGACGCAGGTAGACTTGAGATAGATAAAACTTTAACGAGGACGTGTTTCAGACTGTACGATCAGCGAGCAGAAAGAATGTTCATAGATGTGATAACATTACAACTTTTATGTTTATTGAAAAGCTGTTTCCACTTGTTCCAACATTCGATTTTAAGAATGGAATAATGCCTACTGAGTGGACGAAAGATATAGCAAATTCTATCCAAATTGTGCAGATATGTACGACAAATTACCATACAGAGGAATATCACTCACTATCTCCAGAAACCGGTAGTTAAGCTATCGTTATTTTCAGTAACCCTCTGATAGATGTAAATTGACACAGCTCCCAAAGCGGAATGCTTTGGAAATACTTGTCATCTAGAACAAATGTAACAAATCTGCCATTCTTACTTATATATTTATGTTTTATTTGTTAAGCCTTGCTAACCTTCTGGTGTCAACGGTTGACGGCGTAGCTTATCCATTATTTATTGACGGTTTTGAAATGGAATCAACGTTTATTCTTAAAGTAGTTTATTTCCGATTACTTTTTTGACATTTTACCATGACACAAAAAAAAAAATCAAAATGTCACTGCATATTTTCAGTTTCTCTGATACCATTAACTAGTTGTAAACAGTGTTTACCTTTTATTGATTACACACTGCATTATGAATAAATCATAACATTGGTATATCGCTACATGATGTAATTTGTACTAGAGATTATAAACAATCATCCAAAAGAAACGCTACCAAAATAAAATTCAAAATATTGTAATCCATCCGAAACCTTTTTTATGTTTGAGGACGTCCTTCAATCTGGTGCCTCACTGTATGAAAGTCAAAGAAAGTGATTAATTAACTACATTTCCAAGCTTTCATATCAATGCAAAAACCGTTTTGAAACAACGATGTCAGCACCAAATGTTGGAAAATAAAAAAATTATCAGACCTTATTAAATGAAATTGTGTATACGTTATTCATAAGTAATAATGATGTTTTAGAGGGAACTGTAGTTTTTGGGTGGTTTGATTAGGCCGGTGTTCATGCGATATCACTCACTTCTACACTATCATAGTATTGAAGTATACTTTACATGAATAGTTCGTGTCGTATATATATATATATATATATATATATATATATATATATATATATATATATATATATATATATATATATATATATATATATATATATATATATATATATATATAATATATATATATATATATTCAGTACATTTGATGACACCAACATTAGCTGAGCTGTTCAATGCACTGCCGTTTTTCTCTTATACAGTTCTTTTTCTTTGTCATATAAACGTAACCATGCCATCTGGAGCTGATATAGCTGTATGCCACAAGGTACCCGGAGGTGTCAGCTCTGAGGGACCACATAAAATAATGCGAATTCAAGTCAGTGTTTTCAACTGCATGACGTTATGAGCAGACTCAGAAGGACAATGGGCATATTACAGACACAACCAGAGCCATTGGAGATGGACATTAGTCGTATGTGAAATAGGACAGACATGGTAGAGCCACTGAGGAGACATAAGAAGAAATACGACATATACATGTAGAGGCACTGGAGAAGCACATTAGAGACATATTTGAGATACGACAGACACAGTAGAGACACTGGAAAGACACATGCATAAGAGACATATGTGGGGTAGGACTGACACAATAGAGGTACTGAAGAATCACATTACAGAGACACATTAGACGTATTCGACATGGGATAGATACAGTAGAGACACTGTAGAGACTTTACAAACATATGTGAGATAGGACAGACACAGAAGAGACACCGGAGACACATTACAAACATGTCAAAGGCATTGCAGGCATATTAGAGACAGGACAGACACATAAGGTACACTTGGCACTTGAAAGACAGAGGAGATAAGACACATTAGAGACAGGACAGACACATAAGGTACACTTGACACTTGGAAAACAGAGGAGATAGGAGACATTAGAGACACAAAGAGATAGAGAGAGGAGATACATATGTGTCACGTCTCCAGATGTACAATAGCGCTATGTCTATGTGCAACACAGCTGAAAACTCAATACCTTTGAATGTTTTCACGGGGCTACTATTTGAGATTTATGATCTAGAAACCCTTAAAGCTCATACCGACGGGACGTTTTGATGGGTCCACAGCTCCAGTTTAGTTCTGACTGATCCAGCGGGTGAATAGTTTCATCCTGTCTGCGTATTCATCGATAAGCTCACTATCCTTTCAAATCCACTGAAGAAACATGTACTCACTTTCACCTCATGGAAGGTTCACTAAATGTTTACTGGATTTCTTATATTCCTGAGGCACTGTATCCGTCGATTGAGGTAAACCTACCAACATTATCTGATTATAAGAAGCTTGTTCTCAATGGGTCGGCTAAATATAACACAGGGTCAGTTCATCAAAGCACAGTTCTCCTCGACCTATATGACAGATGAAATAATATTCCATGGCTTATTGAAATTTGTTGACATTTGTTATACCTCCTTACGCGAATGCAAACCGTGACGTCAAAGTTAACACACGTCCTTACAGCGTGAAAGTAGAACAAGGGTTTTTACTTACTAAACAAGCACTTGATAGCGTCGGTCCACCTTGCCAAGCAGGCATACTGTGAGAGTGCTTAAACATTTGGATTGTTCGTCCATAGCTGGTGGTTCAGAGGGAATAGACTTCTATTGTGCTACCCAGAACAATGTGGAAAATACCCGACTTGTTGTGTTAGATTGCCCAAAACTCGACAAGCAAATGATTAACTCCAACGTGTGCTAATCGGCTGTGTTCTCGCGATCTCGTTTTAATAATCTGTGATTGAGTAACGATTATCTCATCGATATGTATAACATTATGATGTAATTAGTGATCTGGATGTTTGATGTAACCAGCGTTAGTCTTTTTAATATAGATTTATTATACAGTTTACATCGTTTTGGCAGAGAAATATTTTGATCTTTAACTCTAGTAATGAATTCAGTTAAATACGAGTCATGTTCAAGTTACCACAATGATAAATACAGATAATGTAATCGGCGGTATTTTGAAAGATAGAATACGAATAAATTGAAGATAAGTAAACTGAAAATATTTTGTAAAAATGAAAGCACCTTTAGTCCTAGGTAGGAGACACATTATTTATAATTCATCTTATATCAGTGCCAACGATAACATCGATTGCCTTCGCCAAAACGCAACAATCAGAAAGTGGCATGCATATCGCTATCAATGTGTGGCTTTTCATAAGTCACTTTGCGCCACGCTGAATGAGATTAAGAGCTTTTATTGAGGCTGTTATGAATAAGAACATTAACTCTTTGGTCGCCACAAGCCGATACCTCACAATAAACGTCAAAGGCGTCGAGAGTTGCCACCGTGGGTCAACAGGCGAGTACTAACAAAGCGAGATTAAGTTTCAACCAATAACATATTTGCAAATCTACAAATGCCGACTCTGGCCTGGCTTTACAAAGGCTGTATCGACTGATTGTCAGTGGAGAATACCGTTGGAGTTAACTAGTTTTATCGAGTGCGTAATACCTGAATGTAAATGTCATTAGCATGTGTTAAGTTGTTTTCAATGTGCCGTGATCCTTTTCTTGAAAACGAACCTGTGATACGTGAGGTCAAATAGAGTTTGATATATAGGTATAGGTATTGTAGAATATACTGATATGTGAATAAACTTACCTTAATCTTCATTCTATATACAAATGAATGTATAAATAGATCACGATCAGAAAATGATATTTTAACTGTAACTTTACGTTTTGAATAAACATGTCATTTTTCGTTAAAAGACACTATAAACATATTGTGAGTTTTTATTAATTTAAATTCTTCATTAATTATTTATTTCGAATACTCTCTTCCCATCGGCTTCTCATATTTATAAATTGACATTAGAAATAACCCAGATTTTTTGGAAACTATGTGATACGAAGCACAATAACTGAATTACTAGGTCAATTGGCCGACAGTAAGGGTTCTGTCTGTCATCAAGTTGGACTAACACTTCTCCTCACCTTTAATCGCATGTGAAAGGACTATTCAGCCGTTGTAAATTCGCCTTTCTCTCGTAAATTCGACTTCATTAACTTATGAAGAGGAGACAGCCCAAAGGAAGGTTATTAACAGAATCAGAAGACTGGAAGAGTCATGGCAAAGGGGAAATATAACATAAAAATGGTGATTTTAAAAAAAATTGAAATATTTGGAAGAGGGAGAAACATGAAAAGCGATGTCACGTAATTTCGTGATGCCAAACTAGTGAATTTGTTTTTAAAAAGACTTTGTTTCTGACGTCAAAGTTATTGTGAAGTGAAGTGAAGCGAAGTGAAGTTGATATCTTTTCTCAGGTTTACAGCTGCAGAAGACCATTTACAGTTTAAAATTCAATCAGCTTTAAATTATTGCATCTTTGTATTCTGCAATATATTTTTTTTATATATATTTAGTTTATTGATTGATTCGAACCCACGACCTCAGTGTCAGGAATTATTCGACAAAACTGATTATCTTAACAGCTTAACCATTCATCTCTGTTGAATACGTAGCCAATCAACTAGTAGAACCCGTCTCTGATATATGTGAAGTAGACCTATTGATAACCCTATTTTTATCTGAGTGAATTTAAAGGGACGTTCTCACGATGCGATTTGTCGCAACGATTTATATCATGTGACTCAAAGGAAACGAACCGAGACATGTGTTGATGGCTCTCAACTTTAAAGTTTAACATTTTGAGAAGATCTAGCTTGACCCGATTCGAAAAATAGTTTTGTTTACATATCAGCACAATTAACCAAAATCGTAATTCGATCGCATTGTAATACAAATCGCATTGTGAGAACGGCCCTTAAAGGGACAGTAGCACGTTTTTTCTCTGAAATATGTCGATGAAACGTATTTGGAAAATAATGTCACCAACAGTAAAACACCCTTCTCTCTTTCAGAAAATCAAGTTAAAAATGAGTGTACATGTACCGGAAAGCCATGAGAATCGTTTTTGTCATTCAAAATAATAAAATGTGTTCACAATAAAATGGCCGCCATGCAATTTTTGCTTTATACGATACACCGTTATTACCACTATTGATAATTGGTTTGTGTGATAAGATGTTTTACCCTCTAAAGTAAATATAAATGGCATAAACTATCATTTTAAATTGGAAATTTGAAAAAATAAAATTCGCAACAAACGTGCTACTGCCCCTTTCAAGAAAGGGTTCTATCTGGTAGTTTTGTGGAAACGAGATACGAGAGGATATTCCTGTAAACTCGTCAATCTCGCATGTATTCATAGAAAACATTCACTCAAGTGTCTCTCTGATACTAGAGAGTCGAGGAAGGTAAGGAACATTTACCTGTGTGTCGACATGCAAGTACGGCATTAAAGAGGGGGTTCTATCGGGTATTTTGTGGAAACGAAATTCGAGCGGACGATCCTGGTTACTCATATATGGTATTAATACATGATGCGTATTAAACAATCTGTGTGACCATATTACTGAGGGTAGTGTTTTTTATGACTTCGTCACTCTGTTTAATTGCCTATAGTTGCAAAACGTGAAATGAAAACTTGTATTTTCACCAATTATTTTTTTCAAAATAATAAAACAGATACGTTGATGGAATATTCACAAAGTAACACATCAAAATTTCAAATAGAAAGTCATTAAAATATTACTATTAATACAGTAATATGTTTCACATGGATTGTGTAATACGCGTGTATTAATACAATATGAGAAAACAGGAATGTCCTTTCGAATTTCGTTTCAACAAAATATCCGAAAGAACCCTTTCGTTTAGGAGAGATGGGACCCAGAAATCGAACTCGCTATCGGTAACATTTTGCGACAACAAATTATTGTAGTGAATAAGTCTACAAATATATGGATTACGTTGTTTGGGGCATACGCTTATCCATACACTAACGGAAAGTGCTTAAATTTTCCGTCACGCCTTTTTAACGGTCATTTTACGACATGCCGCATAACGTTATCGTCACCTATATTCGCGCAAAATATGTTACTGTGCGTGTTATTCGAATTACATACGTATCTTTAGTTACTGACGAATTTAAATCGCCTGGTATAATCAACTGATAGTTATTCTTCCACCATGCACTCTAAGATTGATAGTATGTTCAATAATGATTACACCGTAGGCCGTCAAAGTTACACTTGAAACCTTCAAAATTGCCGTGACGTTAGGTTTTTACCTTTATGAAGATAATTTCAAAAATGACGTTAAAGTGATGAAAAACCTCCGGTGACCCCCTATTTTGATTTCTGAATTCGTTCGTTTATTCAAATGTGCACATTATATTGCATTTTTAGCAATATCTAAAACATGTGTGTCAGTGAGAAATCCTGTTCAATATGCGAAACACGATGAGAACAATGCCGTTTTTAATTAAAGAGTGCTTAATTTAATTTTGTTTCTCTTTCCAGTGTCATTAATTTTCAAAATATAAACTTGCTATGCATCCCCGTATGTAACTGAAATGTATTTGAAAGGATTCTGAGCTTATTCGTTGAAAGCGAGCGCTTCATCTAAATACACCAAACCAGTCAAAAATGGCGTAATTTGCCGACGGGAGTATTATTATTAATGCTGATAACTCTTTAAATCGTTTGGTGACCTCCAAATGTTCTTACATTTTTGGATAAAAGACACAATAAACCTGCTATTTTGAAAATACTTGGATGTGGATACAGAGGTGAATGTCCTCTCACTTTCCTCGACTCTACTCTATCACTGAGATCCTTGAATGTTTTCTATGAATACATTCGAGATGGATAAAACCAATGAAACTGCTTAAACGAATCCATTATAGTTATAGACCAATGAAATTGCTTCGTCGATTCGTCTGCGAACCATTGAGCAGAAAGGGACGAACAATCCTTAGGTCGATGATTGAAGACCGTTTCTTGCCATTCGACTCTTTGGGTTCCTGTTAATCAGATAGCTAGGTACTATCGCTATGGTTCACATGTTCTCAGCATCAATCATTCTAATATCATGGCACGGTTTATTGGTTATCACTTCAAGACAGGAATCAATGTTGGTGTTATTAATTTCGTGAAGAAAGGTCCCTTAGTCCAGTCTGTGGTAGAATGGTTAGGACATTGACCCCTAGGGCAGCAGTAAACTACCGGGCAAAAGAAAATACACCTCAATTGGTTTCGATTAGTCTATAATAAAAAGAAATTAGATGCATTTGAATATGGCACGATAAATAATATCTGCAGTATTTTGAATGAATAATTGGTGACTATGGTTAAATTTTAGTTAAAATATCTTTAATGAAGACAGGGGTAAGAAATGAAAGTTACACCAACATGACCCCTACCATGTTTAAAATGTTGTGAATGTGGCACATACTACATTTATTAATTTCCACATAGAATATGTCTCATATGTCGATGAACAGTTGTGTATTATCAAACATATCTTTTGCAGAAATTCAAATTTAAAAATATCATTTTTTTTTAAATTAAAAAATTTGTTTAGAAGTATTCTTTGACTGATGACTTATGACCTCCAAAACTTGAGATATTCGCAATTGAGTGCAAATTAGTATTTTCTTTTGCCCGGTAGTTTATAGTTTCCCACATCTGATCCAATTTTGTCGGGTGTGTTATACATTTTGTAAATTATAAGTATCTGATCATGAATCATTCCTGAGTCACCCATGCATAACGGTATTAAAGCTAACATGGACAAGTTGAATACAAGTGTTTTATTATTGCTGCTACGATGTCGTTGGAATTTTTTTTTATCAACCACAACTTCAGTAATGGAACCATTCCTCCGTTTCACAAGCATCTCAAGCTCAGCAAAGGCCACACGCTGATTATCATAAAGTTTCAGAAAATAACTTTTTATACACTAAAACATGAAAGCAAAATCCATAAATGAAGACAGTCGGCATATTGTATACATTGAATGTTGTCGGACCGATTAACTACCGCCATTGGGTGCTAACAACACATAAAACATATCTAGATCTCTCACATTACCATATCTGATCGGGAATATAAGGCTTCTTTATTTAAGCCTCCCTCCTCTTATCAGAAAAATTGTAATTTTGTAAAAATGAGAAACATATTGGTAATTAATATAATTATGTATGTGCTTACAAACGTTTTGTATTATAGACTCATAACTACATAGTTTCATGTTTACAAGGACTGAAGAAATCCTTTTTGGCCTGAACATACCATAACTATTAGAAGTACAGAAACCAGAAAACATTGTCCTAACATCAAGTTTTTTTTATCACAATCTCGTTCAATTATCCCAAACTGATTAAAAACTAGAAATAGTTCGCTTTGGCTTTTTGATGCCACAGAATGTTATCTAATAACATCTCGTGTAAAAGCAGATGAAACGACTGAAAATAAAAGTCTATCACTTTCATCTTAATAACTTTGTTATCGTCTAAGCAAAGTAATTGCTCTTCGACGTGTTTGCACTTTACAAATACGCTAGCGCTGTAGTAATGACCACAAAACACGATATATCGATACATAATATATTGTACACTGTGGCTATGGTACAGGGCTGAATGCCATGGTGAGCTAATAATGATGAGAAAGAACTGTATCCAGGCCCACTCAAATTGTCAAGCTACAACCCACCAAAGGTACCATCCTTTTGCCATATACATTGCCTCCGCCCATCTGTAATAATAATAATGATAATTTTAACGCCTAATATACAACGCAATGCTGTTCAGTGGCGGTTCATTATTACCCTGAATAAATTGTACTTTCGGTGCAGCTACTAAGCGCTCAGCGCGACCATATTGGTCCGTACTTCCCATGTTCAGGTACCCATTTAGACAGCTGGGTATGAGACCCAGGTCAAAAAGTGTTGGTGTCTCCACATCTGGCATCTGCGGGTACTGTGTATGAAACATCCAGTTGAACTCTGTATTGTGATTTTAATGTTATTGTGTTTGTCATGATAATTATTGGAATCAGGAATTGCTATTTACGAATTTATGAATTTAACTCACTTTGTTTTATTTGGTGAGTATATATTATAAACAATGAATGAGAGAAATGACAGTCAACATGTGTCATCCATCTGTGACGGCAGTTTTCACATGTTTATGGTAATTAAGAATATGTTACACAAGTACATAAACTGTGTATTTTTGTAAATATCATATTTGTATAGTCTCTTATAACTCCGCACGGAGTGCCTAAATTTTAACTAAGACGCTGTATTTTACTTTGTAATTATGATGTGAGACCGAAATAAAATATATGTATGTCTGTCTGTCTGTCTGTCTGTGTCATCCATCAATGTTAGCATAGGGCATACCGGTAGATGGAAAAATATCCCAGTTCCCAGAAAATGTACTCTTTGTAATTTAAACGATCTTGGGGACGAATTTCATTATTTATTTGTTTGTCCTATATTACAATCAGAAAGAGAAAACTATATTCACAAATATTATTACAATAGGCCAAATATGTACCAAATGAATATTTTATTTAATTCAAATAAGCTAGGAACTTTACGAATTTTTTTGTGTAAAATCATTATGTCTTTGTTCAAGAAATAGCTTTTATAATCATATTTACCTTTACTGAAAACACCAGCTGTACATACCTATTATATTGTATATTGTATCAATGTATATATGTTTTATGTACCTCTTATGCTGCTGTTTGCAGCCTGAGTTCTTGAATAAAGTTCAGTTCAGTTCAAACTCTGCTTTTGACACTTGGTATTCAAGGCTAATAAAGTAAATATAGCAACAACACGTATGACACAGCCGAGCAATCAATTAAGAGATTAGAGCTGAGTAAATCGGTTCATGGAGCAGATGTGAATAAAGATTTTATCGACTAGTTTGTAGCTATTTTTGAGTAACTGTGTTGGTGACCTTAAACACTGATGAAGACATCAATAGAGGTGATTTTAATAATAAAAGCCTTGGCAATGTTGAACGTACCTGCTGGCCCTTTTCAAATGTCAATTACATAACTAACAAGTTTTATTTGATTAATAGATATCGACACACGTTTAAGGAGGGGTCAAAAGGTACTTCAAACATTATACAACAGGATTTGTTTTGTTAACGAAGTGTTAAACTCAATAACATCAAATATATATGTTGTATGACATTTGAGTGTTATGGACGAAGTGTAAAATACAATAATTTGGATGTTAATAACGAAGTGTTTAACACAGTAAGATCAAGCATATGTGTCATATGACATCTGAGTGTTGTTAACGAGGTGTAAAGATCAATAACATCACATATATATGTTGTGGGACATTTGAATGTTATTAACAAAGTGTTAAAACAATAATATCAAATTATGTGTTGTAGGGCATTTGAGTGTTGTTAACGAAGTGTTGAACACAATAAGATCAAATATAAGTGCTGTAGGACATTTGAGGGTTATTAAGGAAGTGTTTAACACAATAAGATCAAATATATGTGTTGTGGGATATCTGAGTGTTGTGGATAAAGTGTTGAACACAGTAATATCAAATATATGTTGTAGACTATCTGAGTGTTGACGATAACGTGTATAACACAATAACATCAAGCATATGTATCGTATGACACCTAGTGCTATTAACGAAGTGTCGAATACAGGAACATCAAGTATATGTGTTGTAAGACATCGGAGTGTAAAACACAATAAGATTAAGTGTATGTGTTATAGTACATTTTAGTGTTGTTACCGAAGTGTTTAACACAATACGATCAAGCATATGTGTCATAGGACACGATAGTGTCGTTCACGAAGTGTTGAACACAGTAACACCAATATATGTGTTGTAAGACATTGGAGTGTTATGGAGCGTATATGAGTGTAAAACACAATAAGATCAAGCATATATGTTGTATGACACCTAGTGTTGTTCACGAAGTGTTGAACACAGTAACATCAAATATATGTGTTGGAAATTTAAGTGTTATTTACGAAGTGTAAAACACAATAAGATCAAGCATATGTATCAGAGGACATCTGAGTGTTAACGTTGTTTACCAAAGGATAAAAAAGAACAGTAAGAGAACGAGCAGTTTTATCTCCTTCGATTTGTCCCTGGTTAGATCCTACCACGTTTTGGTTTGCTAAACTGCATTTTACTTAACTTTGTGAAGCAGACATTTACTGTTATTTTCAACAACAATAAAGCATTTCGTATAAACTCCCAAACGCAAATAAACACAGCTCGTGAATATCCAATATCTCCACAAGAGGTATATAATGACCGTAAAACTGTATATCCTGCTCCACAATGAAATCATCAAGGAAGTCTTGAGTTTATCGCCGAGGGTATTTACTGGCTTCTTAACTGACTTCGTGTCTCTCATGCTCCTGACTACTGAAAGCACTTTCCTTTAGACGAAATGGAAAAGCCGTGCTCTAATAATTATCAGCCCGTGGGGACTCTGGTTTCCGTCTGTAGGAAGAGTGTGGGGCATATTGTGAATAAAATGTCTTCATTACATTTGATTTACTTCACGGCTTCCCATTGCACACCCAGCCAGTGCTAGCTACTGGTGATCTAGTAGTTAAAAGCTTCCCAAATCAGTCTTGATCGATCCTTTACAAAAGCCAGATTTAAGTACCCTTGCACTATCACTCAGGAGAATGATCTTAGTTGTTTCCACACGTAGAATTCTCTTGGAACCAAGAAACCTTGCCCAAGAAATGTTTTTAAAGGGGCAGTAGCACGTTTTTTGCAAACTGTATTTTTTTCAAATTTCCCTTTTATAATGATAGTTCATGTCATTTATATCTACTTTAAAGAGTAAAACATCTTATTACACAAACCAATTATCCGTAGTGGTTATAACAGTGTTGCATAAAAAGCAAAAAATGCATGGCGGCCATTTTATTGTGAACGCATTTTATTATTTCGTTTGACAAAGATCATTCCCATGAGAGAAGGGTGTTCTACTTTTGGTGACATTATTTTTCAAATACATTTCATTGACTTATTTCATCGAAAAAAACGTGCTACTGCACCTTTAAGACCTACATTATGCTTTACAAGCTATGCAAGGAATACTTTTACAAGTACTTGTGCAAAATACTTGTACATCATATAGCTTCCGCAATTGTTTCATTAAGCTATATATTATAATCGGAATAGGTATTCAAAGTAAATATACATGTAACAATGACATATATGAGTGAATATTGAAATTATAATCCATAATTCCGTATGAAACTGTATCAAACACAACAGTGAGACTGTTCCAGTCGAGGTCGCATTAATGTTTTATGCAGATAACAGGCATAACATATGAAGAACCTATTTCATTGTTTTTACTGAATATTATATTTTGTTCACCGTTTAGAAAGAGAAGTGATATTTTACTCTCTTTTCCCATTCGACAAGATAGATATATGATTCAACAAAAACAATGACGTAGAATATAATATATGTCACCGAGGGCCCGAAGTTCGTGTATCTAAGCATCTACCTAGACTGTATCTGCAATAAATGCATGTCAGTCAAGTTGGAAAGTTTACAGCATAATGATAGCATTTTATGAACTACCTGATAGGATCGGGTGAATAGTGTATAATAGAGTACAAGTTTTGAACAAGGAGAAACATTTGGTGTCAAAAACAAGGGTAGATCGGGGCCTTGATACACCCAGTTCGTGACTCGATGTTTTTTGCTTCCAAAAGGCATCATTTAGAAATTTACTATATATTGTTACCGCAGACACCAGAAAACTCTTAATGTATTTATCATTCAGAAAACTTATGTCAAACCTGCTTAAAATTTGTTTTGGAAATATTTTGTTCACAAGCAACTTCATACATTGATTGACTGAAAAAATCGTGTGAAGAAATAACAAATGGCTAAATAAAAGCAAATGTTATTTTAAAATCTTGATATTTCTATCACGCAATTACTATTTTTGTAAATTTCTATGAATATTGTGACAGTTTGACAATCAGCTTAAATAAAATAAGTTGTGTGATAATCAGTATCTGATTTGGACACACTGCCACATAACCTGCTAAGAAAAGCTGACGAAAGAAAATTATGTTGACACGGTGTTTGGATTTAATTTAATCGACTGTTACAAATCGAGACATCTTGAAGGTAGTGTTGGTTGGTATTTGTGCAATATATCGATCCATCTATACACAATGATACAAATCAGTGCCGGATCCAGGGGGAGGGGATACTGTTTTGAAAATAACATAAGCGAATTAGTGTTTTAATATAGCATTTGATCTGTTACGTATTCCAACTTAATCTTAACGTACGGATGATAAAATGCATAATGCATACTAATCATGTCTAAGAACAGCGTCGTTGTTGAATTCCAGTATTTGGCAATTCTATACTATGGTCGACACATGGGAAAAAAGCACAATTATGCAAGTAAAAATCTTTTCTTACCTTATATGCATCGGAGATGTTGATGGATTCTTTGGACTGTGCCACAGTACCAGCAATGCCTTTCCCAAAGGGCACCTTGATTTCATTGTCTTGAGTGTGGACCGATTCCTCGAGTGTAGAAGTGTTGGTAACGTCAAAGAGCTTAGACACTAGGAACCGGTTTTCCTTTGGCCCACGTACCAAGAACAAACTGCCTCTGTCACTGTTGGTGAGAATACTCACGTTTTGTAAGATCTTGTGACAAAGAACATTTACATCCAGTTCACTGGAGACATCTCTGATGAGTTCCATAAACAGATCTTCTTCTGACATGTGCATCAGCGAATTTCGGTCTTTCTTGATGGAGGTCTTCCGTGTCCGTGAACCCTCCAAATATTGCTTGAAAATACTTCCTGTTATGGAATTTTTGGCCACCTGGGTGAAATTTGGTAGGTTTGGTCTAACAGTCTCATTACATTCTTCAGTAAGCTTCCCAGCCACGGCTTGTAGTTGATCAGCAGTTCCATGTTCAGATAACCACCGAGTTAAAAAGTCAGGATTTCCTTGAAGGTAGCGGCTTATTGTATCTTCACCGATGTCCGCCATGCTTGGAGTTTGGTGCTTCACAACTGAAAAAGTGAATCGCTGTTGAATGCACGCCTGATCACCTTGGAACTGAGGTCCGGTCCTCTGAACACTTCATCTCATACGTTCACCATTCCCCATATCAGCAAGCTGTAACAGACGAAACAGTCGTCAATCTTTGACGTCATAAGCAATTATTTACAGCGTCAAATATGAACTTTCTTTTAACAAAAATCAATCGTTTCAAAACACCTGAGTTTAAACGACTTGGAGCTGTTAGCAACCTATGCTACCACAAATGTATTTTGAGGCAGCTTCTTTCTCAACGCGGAAATAAAACGTCTGGCTTGTGAATCCTTGATCACATTTTTAATGACAAATATGCTCATCAAAAACTCATTCATGATGCCGGCCCAATAAGTAAGAGAAAAGTTATGTCTTTCTTCCAAGACCCGACGTCAATGAAAATGAAAATGGCAATGCAATTACTGATTAGGATATGGAATAGACAGTCTTGGTGTTTTTCTATGAGATTACCAGTAATATTGCTCTGATCAAATTACGTCTAGCTTATTATACAGACTTTCTAGTCTAATTAGAGCCCACAAAGCTCGTTTGATGGGGAGGTAACTTCATTTATTCACCACTATTATCCGATTCGATACTGTCCTTGTGATTGATATACTGACCCGGCCACACTCATAATTCATATCTAGCTATACGTAGCAAGTCATTAGCGGTTCAGCCAATAGGAGGCTGGGTGATAGTCCAGGCCATGTCATAAACACTGTATTGTCATCACTGCCGCGGCTTCCTATTACTCCCATTACACCTCACAGCATGCGAAAGGTGCCAGAGCGCTTACTCGATTTTCTCTTAATCAGATAGCGTTGAAAAACTCCACATGAACGTCACATACGATACTGTAATACGTAATGTATACTTTATATAGAAATTAAAAATACATGTACTTTTTCAATACGAAACAAACTGTTCTCATAGATCTTGTTTTATTGACATTCTATTGCCCCTGACATGGCAATGATACCATACATGTTGTCACCATGTTTATTGATGCGATGTATTTAAAAATCTTTTACTGCGTTAAAGCTACGGAAAAGCGATAAAATGGGAAATGAGATAAATTCAAAACCTTTTCTTCCATGATTGTTTGACCTTTTGAATTGAACCTTTTTAAAGCGCAGCGTGCTTAATATGAATGTACGGTTTACCAAGGTATTATGACACTGAGCCACGTCAATCAAAAATGAAAATTGCATATTATTTGTTTTATATAAAAATAAAATTGGTATTACCAGTTGTTGCTCATGTCTGCCATTTGTAACCATAGGACGTCCTGGAAATTACCGAGAAGGCAACTCTAGGAATAACTAAATTCAAAATTAACGTGTTTTTACAGTCGAATCGGTAGAAACCTAGGCCTTTTAATGCGTTAGCTGATGTTACATGCATGTTGATGACGTGATATGTGATAGAAACCTCTCACATCAACAATTCTTACAACATGTTGGAATTTGTTTATACATCGGGGCTTTACTTAAATAGAATCAGTGGGTGATGTTTATTTACCACACTTGTTCTTACGACTTTATCTGTTGTTTTTTACTTACTTAATATATTCAATATTTTTCAAAACTAACTGGCGCCTTTTAAATTATACTGGATAAAGATGATTTTAAAGGAAATCTGATTCTATCCCATGTAGCTAATGGGAAAGTATCGTCTCGTCAATTCATTAGCAACCTAAGTTCATTAAGCATCCAGATGTAATGACCGAATAGTTATATATATTATATATATATATAGGATCGATTTATAAATGGACTCACTGGTAAATTATCAATCATAAAAATTCCATTATTCCAAACTTATTTTGTCCAGTATACATGATTTATATGATCCACATGAAATAAACAAATCAACTTTTGAGGTTTCTTTTCTTGTTCTATTCCTGTGTATAATGGATTGTATCCGTATAGGGACAGGTATCAATATCATAACGTCTTCCCTGATTTATGATTAAATGTCACGCAATATTAACAGTTATAGAATAGTTATTTCAGCCATCCACAAACAACCACTAATATAACAAATCATCTGGCCTAGTCAATACATCAAAGTAATACATTATCATATCAAGTATTACTTATTTATATTATACAGCTGCAGTCCAAAAGTATGTTCACCTACGTGTGCAACTTAGTGCAAATATCATGTACAATGGCTTTCATTGTGACCTGTCACGTCAATATAATTTCATCAAATACAATGACAATAAATCATCCAATATCCCTGTGTAATATAAGCATTCTCAAACATATCCTGTGATCTTTACACCAGTGGTTCATGTTTACAAATTTTGACAAATTCACATTTAAATTTCATCAATTTTCGAATAAAAGTTTTCATATCGATTGAACGAGAACAATTTCATCACAAATACAATGAATGAACATGTATATGAGAGGAAATGCATGATGCATGTTTGACCAAGTTGATCACAGGAGTTTTGAAAAGATCGACCCCCAGGTCACTTAAAAAAGCTGCCAAAATGTAATTGTTTACTATGAGGCATACAATCATATACATGTTAGTTATGGACACAAGACAAAAACGGTGTTATCCATCCCTTTTTTTTATCCTGTGGGAGCATTCAACTGTCTGTTTGTAAATCGAAAAACAAAGTGATTGGTCTAGTTTCCACGTCGATGCAACACTTCAAAGACATCCGCTTTACATAATATTTGCACTAAACTACACTAGTAGGTGAACAAACTGTCGAGGTGCAGCTGTATTCTATCATACGATCCTAATTGTACATGTGTTGCTGCATTTAAACGAAAAGGACATTAGGATGTTCATACGTTGCTTATGTATAATACAGAATTTGGATAATTGTATTCATTATTCCTCTCCGCATTAAAAAAAAATCATAGAACTAATTTACTAAGCTCATTTGCCTTTTGAAAATGAAAGTAATTTGAACATGAAGTTTTGAAATATTAGTGCGATAAATATTCAAAAAGACGAATATTATTCCAATATCCTTAACCGATCAACAAAACAATTATATGTCTTCATTACCATTTAAAATATCAAAATAATCAAAATATTCATAATCGATCAACCAAACCGTTATTTATTTGTTTATTACTATAAAAACAAAAAAAACCCCACAATTATTTGTGTTTATTACAAACCAGTGATAAAGGTGATAATTAATATTCAGGAACTTGACAAACAAATCACCATGCTCGATACAAATACTGTATTAACAGCAACATGTGATGTGCATATAACAATGGGAACACATTACCGTGACTACTATTCTGAACACAGTGTTGATTCCTGGGCTTATGTATTACAGGCATTAGTCAGTGTACAACATGCCATTAAGTACAATACACTTCCTGCTATTGTATAGTTTATCCGCTTATATGTATATATATAGTATGTTGAAAATAAACTTCTCACTCACTCGGATGGACACATTCACGCATCTTAAGAAATTAAAATCAACGTTTGTTTTATCATTATTGATTTAAATATATATAAGATTGGTACTGGTATTGACAGTGGCTTATTAATATCACTTACATGTCCAATAGGGCTGCATGCTGGCATGTGTATCTTAGTGCAAATATCATGTAAATTGATGGTCATTGTAACGTCAATATAATTAAGGCACATCCACGATCCATCATACACCAATGTGTCTCAAACTTATCCTGTGATATTCACGCCAGTGGTGCACGTTAAAATAGACAGAACGGGTCATTTTTTAAAATTTTAAATGTCATTTATTTTTAAGTAAAAGTTTTGTAATCGACTAAATGAAAATAATTTTACCAGAAACACATGACTTAATATATGATGTATGTTGACCCAGTTGAGCATTAACTGAATATTTCACAGGAGAAAACAAAAACTGTAGTTTTGAAAAGAATGACCCCTGGCTAAATTTGCAACTGTTAACTATAAAGGCATCAAATCAGATTCTGTTATGGAACACTCAACTGTCTTCTTATACTGCAAAAATGCAAATTGGTCGATGTAGTTTTCACGTTGATACGATGCTTAATTGACATATCAAATTACATGATGAGTGCTCTGAAACGCACACAACATACCCACTGAACACACTTTCGGTATGCAGCTGTTAATTTGGGTTCTTCTTCAACAACAGCAACCATGAACACCTTCCAGCCTAGTTAAAAGTTAATGAAAATCGCATATGTCAACTGAAACGTAAGAACTATTGTGCTGTCACAATATCTGTATGAGTCTATCAATATTTCATAACACTGTTCATTGCACAACCCTTTGGAGACGAAGATAAGTAGTTTAGAGAGAAACTGGCTGAGATTTCGTTCTTGCATCCAACATAACCTGATCTAACGTCCTACAAGACAGATACATCAACTACTAATCGTCACTGATACCTTGAATTCAATGGCTCGTACTGCTTGATATTTAGTAAATGTAAACAAAGTAACAGAAACTACAGGTACAACAACATAAGATATCTTAACACATGAGTAATGAATACGACTGAAACATAGTAACAACATGTCTCGAGAAGCAGACTAAACTAAATATGTAATGTTTCTTTAAAAATCGTCGTTTTGGAATTTTCACGCGAGATAGGAGAGGTGAATATGTTTTTTGGTTTGTAGTCAAAGAAAGGGACATTATGTCAATATATATTAACGTAATGTTCATATTTCATAAAATTTAAACTTAAATGGCAAATATGATGACCAGACCCCCTTTTGAATTAACGATTTAAATTCCTCATGGGGAAAAAAATTAAGAACCATATCCTCCTAAATGAAATTGTGAATACCTAACGCGATATGTCCTCCTCACAGACATTCAAAATCGTTTTTAATATTTTAATCGACTCTGAACATGAGGTATAGCTTTTGTTGCCCCTTAGTTTATTAGAATTTACATTGAAATGGATATACCTCAAAGGAGTTTCATATAAATATTGTAATATTCTGGCGCTCAGCCAACTTCCATGTGCGTCATCTACTTTGAGATCACACTGATTGCATTATTGAAATGCATATTATCAAATTATAGGATATGTCAGCGTGAGGTTCAGATTTCCCTTCTTATCAGACGGAATATACAGATAACTACATGCCTCACATATTTCTAAAATTACACCGTCTAGTGATTTAGTTCAGTTATGCCAATGAGTACTATGGATAGTCATGTACTTGTAACAGACCCGTCGAATAAATTATCGAGATCAATAAATGTCTCATATTTCAAAACATATTATGCTGTAATAATCATTAATGATGTACAACTTGATTGAACATGAGAGATAGTACATACTAGTGTGCGGCGCTTCTCTTCAGAGAGGGGGCGGGATAGCGCAGTGGTTAGCGAGTTCGGCTTCGGATCAAGAGGTCCGGGGTTCGAATCTCGCCAGGGGCACGGCAACTTTGTCTGTAGTAGAGAACTGTTCTACACGCAGTTAGGTGTGGGTGCAATGTTACACTGAATTTTAGCGTAGTACCACCCATGGTTCGCTAGTTCCAGCCAATGCAGGTTTCACCGCAATGCATAGCCACGTGGGCGTTTCTCCCTGCCGTAATACTAGCAGCCGCGATAGGGTTGACATACTCTTGAAAGCGGCGTTAAACCCCAACTCACTTCACCTCTCTTCAGTGATTGTACGGACGTTTCAGAAGAAATGTTTGATATCTGCATATAAGTAACATCATGTATTTATCAGTTTCATATACGTTGTTTTCAATGAGTTACAGTGATAAAACGTATTTACAGTTCTGTGAGATGTTAAATCTTTCTTACAAAGCATTATGGAATGTACCAAATGTACTAAACGGGATGGCAGCAACTGATTGAACTGTCACCTTCGCCGATGTAAAACGCCCCTGAATGGTGTGAATAACAGTTATACTGGTGAAATTGGTGAAGATACATGCATCATGTATGTTATGTTTACATGGTGACGACGACGAATTATCAATCTTGTTTGAAAGTTAGTTTTGCATCTTTAATTAACATCATGACTTCAGTAATCACAAGACTATATTTGTACCCATGTTATACCATGTGAAGGACATTCTAGTATGAATATCGGTGGTGGATAGATTCCTTGCTATCGCCCGGACTATCGTCAGCATAGAATAACATGGAAAAAGCATGTTATCATGTTATCATATCCATAATATCCTCTATCTAATATCAAAGAAGATTACACCATAAAACACGAAGTACGAAATGCGCTGCAAATATTTTATGGACAACTGGGGGTCCATGTACCCAGAAGTATGTAGTATATGATCCTTATGGCCTGGAATACAACTTTAACACTGAATCTCATACAGACCTATGGTATATGGTAACTCCTCTAAGCTTACTATCATAGTACTCTAGTTGAACTAAAGCAAGTATGAGGACATGAAATACTCTTTAGTATAAATTGAAAGCCCCAACGAAATATTGAGTTTACAGGAACTGAATGGGATAAAGACAATTATGACACCACCCATTCCTTCAGTTTAAACACAAGGGTAAGCTTGTTGAAATGCAGCCTGCATTACAATAGTATATAATGACATGACATCATCCACAAATAAACCCAGGCATGTGATGATAGTCATTAAACATGAGATAAGAAGAGCGTAATTAGAGCGATTTGCAACTAAATTAGAAACAATATCAATTTTAAAGCAAATTTGACTGTTCTTCACATGAACTACCACACAGACACCTAGCAACAGTGAACCTGTATTATGACCCTTTTTAACGACTTGGCATTATTTTCAAGTAAATCCAGATATTAGGTCCCAACAAAACAAGGATTATGATGAAATCGCACTAACAGTTGACACATCTGTGTAGAAAGAAATTTCAACTTACCTTCCGAGCCAAGCATCACAGTTACCTAGTTGAAGTGAAGGTTTTAATAACAATATGCAATGACCTGGCATCTACTAGAAGTATATCCAGGTAGTTACTGGTCTCGGTTTACCTCTCGACCCGAGCACATCAAAGAGAGCGAATGCACCAGCTAATACTTCTCATCAGGTAGGCCTATCCCGACTGTCTGTAGGGCGGCTTGCCGTGCCATCATGAATCAATACGCCACACATTCAATGCTTTCATGGCAGCGGTACCAAGATATGAACTCATGGCGCTATATTCCATGGTCATTTGCAGTGACTAGGACGTCGGTCGTGTCAACCAGTGAAATCAATATGGATGTTTAAAGAATGACAATGTGGTGTATACGTGTGCTATCTTAAGCTTCATCTGACGAGAGTGTTAGAGATGAGAACGGAACCACAGGAACCATGCCAGTCAGATACGGACTACTCCGGTTTGTCTTTGGTTTGTGCAATGATTATACTTACTGAACAACACAGTAGTGTATTGGCATGAAATGAATTAGTAAATGCTTTAAAGGTAATGGATACATGTTACATATTACGTCCCTCAATGAGCACCACGTAGACTACAAAGCGCAGATCAGCTGGCAGACAGTACATGCATTTTTAATGCACTACTAATAGCTTGACATAATCACCTGTGAGAATTGTCATTAGATTGCATTAAGATTATAGCCATGTATTCATTGTCTGTCGCTAGTCACTGAATAATTTAAACTATCTAGATACGATGTTGGTGTTCCTTGGAATCAGTTTACTTTTACTCTTCTGTGTTATTTATTCATGGGAAGTGAGAAATTCGTTATTTTTTGTTCTACTTTAATTATCTCTCGCCACAACGGACTTGGTAGGGGGTATAGACATTAGCTTGGTCCGTCCATGCTATTCGTTTCGGACGATAACTCAAACTAGATTTATCATATCTTATGGAACTTACTATTAGGCGAGCAGTGTTAGTGTGCTTTTTAACTTCTTAAAGGATTTTGCCTTTTCCATGGAACCGTAATTAACAATTTATTTAAGCTTGATTTTATTACCAATCATTTGGAAAAGCAAAATACGTCAACAAAACATAAAAAGTATTCGTAAAGTAAAAAGGTTCGGTTAACTTTTAAAGCTTCAAAATCATTATTAAATATTTTCCACACTTTTCCACCGGGTGGAGAATACATTTTACGCTGCAGTTTTATCTTCAACATATGCTTAAATATATCTACTTCGTTTAAAGGTATTCATTAAATTGAATAAGGTTATCTAATACCACTTCTCAGATTCAGAACATTCACATTGAAGCTCTTGCTTGCGGCATCACGTTGATTATACAAGAAATGCACTTAGCATTGCGTAACTAATTTAAGATGAGTTCAAAGCCTTGTTCTCCTTGTTTTATGGAATTAACAGAAGTCAATGATGATGTTCACATTAATGAACCATGCATAAAGTAAATGAGTCGTCGAATCTCGATAAGCATTTCCTTGCTTATCAGCATGTGTACTGGCAATATATCACGATTTAATGAACACAACGTGACAAAAGTTTAGCTGATTGTAAAACTGCTTTAGTATTACAAAATACGCTTGAAATTCGTAATAACATCATCGGTGCCTTAGACCCATGTTCCAATCTCCTAACAGTAACATATATCAACCCTTGAGCACAGTGGTGTAGTGGATAGCGTGCTTGCCTCTCACCCCAAAGGTCCGGGTTCGAATCCCGGTGGAGACACCAAAATTGTTTGACCTGGGTCTCATACTGTGTTGTGTCCTTGGGCAAGGCACTTCATCCACATTGCACTCAGTCCACCCAGCTGTCTAAATGGGTACCTGAACAAGGACGGAGCCCGATTTTGGATTTTCGACTTCTTCCGTGAGTTATCCCCCCTGGAAGTTGAAACTTCAAACCTCAATAGCTCGAAAACTTATCAAGATATCTGCACAAAACTTTCACCAAAATGTGCGCAACAACATTCTCCATCGATAAGCTCTATAGCGGTTTTCGGCCGTAATAATAGATTTTTTGCTATTTCGAAAAAACTGAATTTTGTGTGTACTTTCGCGGCTTTGATGGTACGCGTCTTCAAAAATCTTCTTCTAAATCCCGGCAACACATACAGCTATGTGTGATAGCTCATTTGAAAGCTGGAGAAACCTGTAAAAAAGTTATCGAGACAGAATTTTGAATTTTGGCTTGGAATTCGAGAAATGTGCCCTTGTATTTGGACCTTTTTGAAGAGTGCGTTTTTCGGTTGCATGTTCAAAGTGGCATCACTCTGTAACGAATTGATTGATGTCAAAGTTACTTATTTCAATCTCTTTATAATAACTTGTTTAACAATTCCATAACATATCATGATCATGTAAAAGTGGATAGATTAGGCACAATTTGGACATAATCCCCAAAAAGTTAAATTTTGTGATTTTGAGACCTTTCGAGGGGTACCTACTTTGGAGAATTTTCCTTCGTAAATCATTGAAGTTACAATAATTTTTTATGGCTCATTGTGAAGTAAACATGTCTCTCATGAAGAGCAATAAATTTCAATCGCGTATCTGTCATACTTTATGTGTGACAAGCCACAGAACATTGTCATTTTTCAAAAATTGCCATTTTCAACAAAGTTCAAAGGATCATGACTGCCTAACCAATTATGCTATTGAAATTTCATTCATACCTGCAGATGCACAATTTCAAGAATAACAACTTTTATGTCGAACCCTTTCATCAAAAAGTTGATAGTTAAGCTTCAAACATAGGAAATGTCGTCTAGGGGTCCAAAATTCAGCATTTTAAAGTATTTTTTTGAATATTCAGAACAATATAACACATTACTTATGTATGCAATCTTAATGATGATAACATCTACTTAAGTGGAAATAAAAGCACAATTTTTTCTATGTTATACCTTAGCATGAAAATATTAACCATTTTTTCTTAATCGTGAGAAAGATCATGTAGGGGTCCAATAATAAGCAATTTTTCCATTTTCAGAGGGTCATTGTCTTTGGAGAATTTTTTTAAAACAACTACTGAAGATAGAGACATGTTTGATAACTCATTTTAAAGCTGAGAAATTGATGAATAACCGAGAGTCCAACATGGAGTATTATATTTCAAATAATTGAAGCATTTATGAGCTGAATCCTTTTATCGTCGCTTGCGACTATATTTATTATTATTATTATTATTAACCCTGGGTCATCGAGGGGATGCAGGACATCAGTCCAAATATTGTCACGGTCTTATCAACTACAAAGGGTTGTCAATATTTAGTTTAGAACCAAGCCCTAGTAGGAAAAGTTGCATATATAGTTAAAATTATAATGAAACTTATTTTTGTAATCAATCCTGACTATTTACATTCGTTTTGTTGAGCAGTGATAAAATATATTCAAATCATTGTAAATAAATTCAAGACAAGACTATTGTTCCAAATCCAAGGTTGAATTGAGCACAGCCTCATGGTTTTCGAGGTCTGTTCTTGAAAGAAATATAAGCGACGTTTCCATCGAAACTGCCTAATATGAAAATCCCAACCCGAAAAATCAAATCTTGACGATTGTTCCACATACCAAGTTAGGCGAAGTGTTACGTTCAACATGTTATTTCCAAGGAACGGGCCCAAAATAAAACCCCAAGAAGTTGAAACCCAGAAACACACATATACACATGATGGGTGATTAACTTAATTTCATTGAGTTAAGCCTTACGGGGTTCTGTTCAAAAAATATATATTCTAACTTCCGTTTCTATAGAAACGGCAGAACATTTAAAAAAAATCAACATAAATTGAAAATCCTAAAAGTCACATTTACAATGCGTGTGTCATATGCACAAAACATAACGAACACTTTTCGAGTTATAGTCTGGAAATGAAAAGTCCAAACACATGGACGGGTATAGCAATGGAAGCAAATGTCGGTGATAATGCCTGATCCGCTATCTATAATGTCATTTAGATTAATATTGTAAGCTCATGCCAGTCACCAAATCACCCCATTGTTTCCATAATTGAATGGCATTTTAAATTATGAGCAATATAAATGATGTTAGCCACACAAAAGCTATTCACTATTCATGCTTAGTGGTTGAGTCAGTTAATAATGAATTATTAGTGCGATGAATGGCTCGCGATAGAAATAATAGTTACTGTGACGTCAAGAGAATTTAAGGGAATACTTCAATGTGCGCGGTGATTTCGAATTTCAGTAAGGAAGGCGTATCAGGTCTCAGGAAAAGATGAATCATCGGAACAGAAATATGATCACGTATAGGCGTTTCGATAAACGAAATGAAAATTTCGAAACAATTGTCCAAAGAGACAATAGATATATAGATACAAACATAATTAAATTATTAAAATTTGGGGGCGTTACAGACTTGATAATTGTTGTTGATAGTTATCGTAGTATCCTACTTCCAACACTTTCAGCATTGCACAATTGTTTCATCCAACCATTGAAACAAAAAAATCAATTATATTTATTGAGACGGCTTAAATATGTTATGGTTAAACAGTATAGCAATAGTTTCTGGAATTAAAATATTAAGATTTCAGGAATAAATTGCGTATATTTGTGCAAATATCATGTAACTTTGTGATGTCTTTGATGTTTCGCATTATGGCAAAGGCGAAACCGATAAGTTTGGGCTTTCAATTGAGAGGTGACCATTAGATGTACCATAACATTATATCAAAACACATTCGAAATTTAGAAAGCTGCAGTGTTTTTATTTTTCTCTGTAAACACTCCAAATGATCAACAGAATGCCAAAGTTTCAGTATGATTAATCCATGGTGATGACGTCACTCTATTGTGTTAACAGTGGATTATTTTTAAGAATCTACTGGTCATTGACTAATCCAGTCAGGAGGGGTGTCAGGTTTGAACATTTTCGTAATGGCTCACAAAGTATTTTGTTCAAGAACGATGTATTTTGTCTTAGTATATCTGATTAGATATTTTAAAATATCTGATAATTTTTGTAATGTCTGACCCGGGAATCGAACATGTAACCCTTCGTCTGTTACGCAGCGCCCTAAACTATTAGACTACCAGGCCTACTGGTAATCATTTGATTGTTTGTCAGTAAGATCCCTGCATTCTAAACAAGACTGGTAAAGTGTGAAACGCATGGGGATCGTGCTGAAACACATGAAATGCAGGAATTTGGCTGTCGCTTTGCGTGGAAGATTTGCGCCATGCACGTGCGTGGAAGAATCCATTTCATAAGTGTCGAAGCTACGTGTACCATATCCGATGAATGGGCACCGAATTTTTTTTAGGTTACATGATTGAAATGTATTGTCTATAATGCTAGATAATCACATATGTATGTTCCGTGACGTCATACATGGCTTAAGATGGAGAATGCATTCGGAGCCGTGGATTCGTTAAAAACAATCAACTCGCCCCTTCGGGGCTCGTTGATTATTTTTAACGAATCCACGGCTCCGAATGCATTCTCGATTTCTTATTATAGACATGGACAAATGATGATCAGTTGTCAGTGCAGCTGAATTAAATCAATTGACACTTTCGAGATGCAGCTGTGAAATAATCTTTCCTGATATACTGACCACTCTATTTGTCAGCTGTTCATTCCTGTACATAATATAAACCATTGTAATATAAGTGTATTTTTCACACGTTCAATTTATGTATGAATTACATGTAACCTTGTTCATTAAACGAAATGTCTGAATGAATTATAATGATGAAGAGAAAACAATAACAAAGTTTAAAATAAAAAAATAATGCATAGGGTTTCTTTACACTTTTTTTTTTACACCAAATTAATAATATAAAATGCATAGTGTAAGGCGACTTCCCGGGTGAAACCCTTGATCCTTTAGAAACATTAACTTTCAGCAAGTTTCAAAGTGACTCCATATTGGAAATACTTATTAATGCAAGGTAAATAAAACCGTAGGCATTTACCTTCAAATCAATTAAGTGGAAATGTTATAACAGAGACTCATTTTTCACTCTAAAGACACGAATATAGAAAACTCAAAATAAGCTTCTCCCAAAGCTAATCAGCAAAGGTGTAATTCCATTATAAACTCTGTTTGAGATTTTCCATTTAAGTCACTTCCAATATTTTCAATCAATAAACATGAAAGATGTCAGATTAAACATCCTTGGAGAGGCCATAAATGGGAGCTGAAATGACGGACGCGGTGACCTTGCTCCTCCAAATAGAAAAGAATCAAAGTCGGTTTATTGCTGGGTGAAAATCGTTAATACAACTCCTCGATGATGAGCACACCATAAAAGCTTAAATTATTTCTGTTTTAATCAGGCCTTTGACGTTACCATTTTCTTTCAATTTTCTCATTTCAGATGTTGAACCAATATTTCTTTCCGTTGTTACCATATTTATTACAACAATTTTCACTAAGGTGACATGGTCCCCCGCCGCAAATAAATTTATCACTTCACGATAATGTCAAGGTTATACAAATCTTGGCTGTGCATCTTCCTTTGAATAACATTTGTGTAACATGAAGAGAATCCAGTTTAGATGTCGACAAATTCAGCTATGACATGAGAGTAAATACAAGGTCATCAAAATTAAATCATTTTTGCTTCATCTAGGAGAAGCTTTGTGTCACATATGAACAGGATCGAGGACAGTGAGACCGGACCCCATTTATTCCCCAAAAGGACAGAGCCTCAAAAACAAATTTACATCGGACATGAGTTCATTTGTTCAAGAATTACGAGGACACACGTTTTGAAACACTGTATCTGATGTGTATACATAAAAACAAGGTGATGTGAAAAATGTCTGAAAAACAAAGCAAAAATCAATGTCAATGTTTACAAAATGTACAAATAACATATTAAAAATAACATTACATAAATCCATATAACCTTGATATATCTAACATCAGAGTCATGTTGATTAGATTTAGAATAATTAAGAGAATGACACAATGTCATCCAAATCGATAACTAATAATCACTTGCAGATTCCAATCTTCCTCAATCAGTGTTGAAAAAGGTAGAACATCGATATCTCGCCATAACCTTCCACCTGCTAACTAACTAAAGGGAACCTGCTTAATTCCCTATCGTAATTACTGATTGAACTTGTTTCGCGGTTCAATAACAGAGGTGAGTCATGGTTTATAAGTCAAACAATGAATCAGTGATTGTTATCTAACACCATCTTTCGTTGCAGATTTTCTTTCAAAGCATGATTTTCATTTCAAATCCAATATTCTTTATTCAGGACAGGGATGTGAGCGATCGACCCTATCGATAGATAGCAATAATTGCACAAACTATCATACATGGATATGAAAAGGTTTCAGATGGCGAATCGTCGCATGGAATATATAACATGCCAAGTTTCTGATAATAGTTTCTTGTTGTGAAAACACGAGTGTACCAATTTCATTTTGTTTCGACCTTTTATACCCTTCACTGACATGACTTGATCACTTAACTTTACATGCAAATCACGTGCATAACGTGTTCTCTCAGATTGCATGCCTATCTTGGATTTCTTACTCTCAAATAAAGGTAAATTTTGTAGGTTGCGTTTTGACTTGGTGTTCTCGTACAAAAAAACACCATAGAAATAATATCTTAAACAATTAACTTTCTAAAATTATTGCTTATCCAAAAACACAAATCCACTATGCGTTTCTTTTTTGGGAGAGTATATTATTTCGAGCAGTTTTCCTACATCATTTCGTAAAGAAAATTAATTATTCATCATTTCATCAAGGAGGCATTCAAGAAAATGTTTACGACAATGAAATAAAATGAGCATTCCCGATGTTATGCTAGATACTAATAGAGTCATTTTACCATTTACTAAATGTTAACATGCCGCAGTGCGAATTGCAGTAATAAAGCGACATGCTAAGAACGCTATATTATCTGTTTCATCACATTACAATAAACAGCTGCAAGTGATTTAACACAACGCGCTGCAATGTTCCTGCCAAGTTGTTTGGAAACGTTCTCACCGATTGATTCCTTTTTAGAAACAGATTTACAGCAGGCGATAGTAGCCCGGTATTTGTTCAGGACAATCACAGCCATGCTAATGTTAGTCTTGCAGTCAAAGCTGAGACGAGTATGTGGATATACAAAGAACCATATTGATCAGGTAAATAACTCCAGTCAGTGAATTAGAGGCTTTGAATTTTATAGATATTAGCAGTACTTCTTGTAATGCTAACGTAGTGAATGATTGAAGAGTTGTCTTGGTGTTTTTAAAAAATAATATATCCTTCATTGTGACGATATCGCATTTTGCCCCAATTGTGATTGTTATCATAATTTGCGTTAAAGACTAACAGTTGTGCTCATCTATATTGAACATGATGATTTGTACGACGGAACCTTAATTTTACCAACCTGTATTCTATTGAAACCTCGTATACAACCTCATTGACTGAGCCGGGGGTGAGTTCGTTTGAACGCCAAATAGTTACAAAATCATGCATGCAATGAAAGTCAAGCAGATGCTTTATACACGATGACAAGCCGAATTCATGTGCCCCATTTACTAGTATACCAGTAATATGTTCCATTGAACAGTACCAACCTATGTCTGTCTCTTTGTCTGCTACATATAAGTTTTCAAAATTTGTTTGAACAATTGACGTGCGCCAGGCTGAACATCTTAATAATGTAACTTTACTGAACAGATTGGCACTAAAAGGGTAATTGTAGACAATTGTCATTACTTTTCTATAAAATAACACCTATGTAACTACAACAACATACGGACTGTCCCTTTAACAAACAATGGCCTGCAACAGATGTGATAAAAAATTTAAGAAACAAGGTTAATAGTTGCACCCGTAAAATGGCCGTCAAGAGCTTTCATGCATTCTAATCCAAGAAATTACCTCAGTTGTGCCATGATGAAAAGACAAGATTACAAGATAACACAATGCATTTGGTAATATATACCTCTCATATATACCTCTTATAGAGGAAACATCTCAGTGGTTGTTATTGTAGTCCATTGAGATTATATAAGTCTTAAGTTTAATCAAGAAGCTCGCAATATGTCTGCAACATTACTGGATATCATGTTTAAGAAATATGCTCTCGTTATTGCTCCAACATTTTGGGAAAAGGTCATTTTACAAGTTGCATTTATAGTTCAAATTATTATGTACCTTATTTCTTTAACCAATCCTGACTATTTAGAATTGTTTTGTTGAGCAGTGATAAAATATATTCAAATCATTGTAAATAAATCCAAGACAAGACTATTGTTCCAAATCCAAGGTTGAATTGAGCACAGCCTCATGGTTTTCGAGGTCTGTTCTTGAAAGAAATATAAGCTGCGTTTCCATCGAAACTGCCAAATATGAAAATCCCAACCCGAAAAATCAAATCTTGACGATTGTTCCCAAGGCACGGGCCCAAAATAAAACCCCAAGAAGTTGAAAACCCAGAAACACACATATACACATGATGAGTGTTTCACATACTTAATTTCATTGAGTTAAGCTTTACGGGGTTCTGCTCCAAAAATATATATTCTAACTTCCGTTTCAATAGAAACGGCAGAACATTAAAAAAAATGCCTGATCGGCGATCTATAATGTCATTTAGATTGATATTGTAAGCTCATGCCATTCACCAATTTACCCCATTGTTTTTCATAATTGAATGGCGTTTTAAATTATGAGCAATATAAATTATGTTAGCCACACAAAAGCTATTCACTATTCATGCTTAGTGGTTTATTCAGTTAATAATGAATTATAAGTGCGATGAATGGCTCGGGATAGAAAAAATAGTTACTGTGACGTCAAGAGACTTTAAGGGAATACTTCGAATTTCAATACGTTTTGAGTATCAGGTCTAAGAAAAGATGAATGCCAAAAGAAATGTTACACCTCTTTGAATTTGAATATCATAAAAAGTTACATGTTCAGAAGAATTTGCTTAATTGTGTTGTAACACTCCATAAGTTTAGTGTTTTGTGCTAAAATAGCAGACCTGCAACTTTAAAGGTAAATAAGTTATCGCCAGTTCTTCATGGTTTGGGTCAATTGTCCTATTTCCGATCATGCAATAATTGCAGCAAAAATTGTAAAAATGGTTTGAAAATTAACCAAACTGACTTTGTCAAGAATGTCAAAAAGTGACAACGTGTTCCACTGATCTGCAGTTTGAGAATGATTATTAAACACATGGACAAATGGTGATCAGTTGTCAGTGCAGCTGAATTAAATCATCTGACATCACTGATGCATGAAGTCACAAGTAGGTGAACAAACTTTCGAGATGCAGCTGTGAAATAATCTTTCCTGAAATACTGACCACTCTATTTGTCATCTGCTCATTCATGTACCTATAAACCATTGTAATATAAGTGTATTTTTCACACGTTCAATTTATGTATGAATTACATGTAACCTTGTTCATTAAACGAAATGTCTGAATGAATTATAATGATGAAGAGAAAACACTAACAAAGTTTAAAATAAAAAAAAAATAATGCATAGGGTTTCTTTACACCTTTTTTTTTTACACCAAATTAATAATATAAAATGCATAGTGTAAGGCGACTTCCCGGGTGAAACCCTTCATCCTTTAGAAACATTAACTTTCAGCAAGTTTCAAAGTGACTCCATTTTGGAAATACTTCTTAATACAAGGTAAATAAAACCGTAGGCATTTACCTTCAAATCAATTAAGTGGAAATGTTATAACAGAGACTCATTTTTCACTCTAAAGACACGAAAATAGAAAACTCAAAATAAGTTCTCGCAAAGCTAATCAGCAAAGGTGTAACTCCATTATAAACTCTGTTTGAGATTTTCCATTTAAATCACTTCCAATATTTTCAATCAATAAACATGAAAGATGTCAGATTAAACATCCTTGGAGAGGCCATAAATGGGAGCTGAAATGACGGACGCGGTGACCTTGCTCCTTCAAATAGAAAAGAATCAAAGTCGGTTTATTGCTGGGTGAAAATCGTTAATACAACTCCTCGATGATGAGCACACCATAAAAGCTTAATATCTTTCTGTTTTAATCAGGCCTTTGACGTTGCCATTTTCTTTCAATTTTCTCATTTCAGATGTTGAACCAACATTTCTTTCCGTTGTTACCATATTTATTACAGCAATTTTCACTAAGGTGACATGGTCCCCCGCCGCATATAAATTTATCACTTCACGATAATGTAAAGGTCATAACAATCTTGGCTTTGCATCTTCCTTTGAATAACATTTGTGTAACATGAAGAGAATCCAGTTCAGATGTCAACGAATTCAGCTATGACATGAGAGTAAATACAAGGTCATCAAAATTAAATCATAAGCTTTGTGTCACATATGAACAGGATCGAGGACAGTGAGACCGGACCCCATTTATTCCCCAAAAGGACAGAGCCTCAAATTTTTACATCGGACATGAGTTCATTTGTTCAAGAATTAAGAGGACACACGTTTTGAAACACTGTATCTGATGTGTATACATAAAAACAAGGTGATGTGAAAAATGTCTGAAAAACGAAGCAAAAATCAATGTCAATGTTTACAAAATGTACAAATAACATATTAAAAATAACATTACATAAATCCATATAACCTTGATATATCTAACATCAGAGTCATGTTGATTAGATTTAGAATAATTAAGAGAATGACACAATGTCATCCAAATCGATAACTAATAATCACTTGCAGATTCCAATCTTCCTCAATCAGTGTTGAAAAAGGTAGAACATCGATATCTCGCCATAACCTTCCACCTGCTAACTAACTAAAGGTAACCTGCTTAATTCCCTATCGTAATTACTGATTGAACTTGTTCCGCGGTTCAATAACAGAGGTGAGTCATGGTTTATAAGTCAAACAATGAATCAGTGATTGTTATCTAACACCATCTTTCGTTGCAGATTTTCTTTCAAAGCATGATTTTCATTTCAAATCCAATATTCTTTATTCAGGACAGGGATGTGAGCGATCGACCCTATCGATAGATAGCAATAATTGCACAAACTATCATACATGGATATGAAAAGTTTTCAGATGGCGAATCGTCGCATGGAATATATAACATGCCAAGTTTCTGATAATAGTTTCTTGTTGTGAAAACACGAGTGTACCAATTTCATTTTGTTTCGACCTTTTATACCCTTCACTGACATGACTTGATCACTTAACTTTACATGCAAATCACGTGCATAACGTGTTCTCTCAGATTGCATGCCTATCTTGGATTTCTTACTCTCAAATAAAGGTAAATTTTGTAGGTTGCGTTTTGACGTGGTGTTCTCGTACAAAAAAACACCATAGAAATAATATCTTAAACAATTAACTTTCTAAAATTATTGCTTATCCAAAAACACAAATCCACTATGCGTTTCTTTTTTGGGAGAGTATATTATTTCGAGCAGTTTTCCTACATCATTTCGTAAAGAAAATTAATTATTCATCATTTCATCAAGGAGGCATTCAAGAAAATGTTTACGACAATGAAATAAAATTAGCATTCCCGATGTTATGCTAGATACTAATAGAGTCATTTTACCATTTACTAAATGTTAACATGGCGCAGTGCGAATTGCAGTAATAAAGCGACATGCTAAGAACGCTATATTATCTGTTTCATCACATTACAATAAACAGCTGCAAGTGATTTAACACAACGCGCTGCAATGTTCCTGCCAAGTTGTTTGGAAACGTTCTCACCGATTGATTCCGTCTTAGAAACAGATTTACAGGAGGCGATAGTAGCCCGGTATTTGTTCAGGACAATCACAGCCATGCTAATGTTAGTCTTGCAGTCAAAGCTGAGACGAGTATGTGGATATACAAAGAACCATATTGATCAGGTAAAAACCTCCAGTCAGTGAATTAGATTCTTTGAATTGTATGGATATTAGCAGTACTTCTTGTAATGCTAACGTAGTGAATGATTGAAGAGTTGTCTTGGTGTTTTTAAAAAATAGTATATCCTTCATTTTGACGATATCGCATTTTGCCCCAATTGTGATTGTTATCATAATTTGCGTTAAAGACTAACAGTGGTGCTCATCCATATTGAAAATGATGATTTGTACGATGGACCGACTAAGTAAATCCACCTCCCCTCCCCCACCCCCCTTCGAAATTTCTGGGTACGTCACTGAGTATGAAACTTTTATCCGATATGGGTGTTTCCTATCCACGACTTATCAACTCCAATCAGTTCTCTGTATAAAAAGCAATGTAAAATTATGTATTTGACAATATATATAAAGCTCTTTTTATTATTTAATAAAGTAATGCATAGCTTTGCAAAGGACGTCACTGTGTGTTTTAGAAACGGGGTATACATATAGCCTTGCTTAATCATGGACATCTTATGACGTCATTTTGTTGTGACATGACGTAACCACAGTGTCACATGCTTATCCAGAAACCTTACAAACAACATGGTGTCAATACTGATAGTGAGTTTATAGAATATGCGGAAAGTGATTTCAAATTATATTCGATTATTCATCTAATGAACCTCAATTACATTCCTTCTGTCATTGACATTCTATACATTTGTTAGTAGATCGTAAATGAAAAACTTTTAAGGATATACAACTTCTTTGTTCTGTGTAGGGAACGATTCGACAACCATTGTATTCGATGATTTTGTACTCGTTACAAAAATCACATACAAAAGCACAAAAGGCGAATAGAAAATATTATGTGCACTTAACAGAATTGAAGGCTTTGAGGGGCATTTAGAAGTGGCATACATAAAAACAGGAAGATTCTCCTTTCAAAATGTACTACGGTTCGGTGTATAAGTTTACTCCTTCATCAGGTGGAAATTTAGAATAACAAAATAGGAGACAATTATACAGCTCCGGGAGAAAAACAATGTTGAGGAAACCGATCAACCAGTGAGATTAAAAACGCATGTGAATGGTATATAATGAGGATTTACAAGCCAAACATTGATTAAAGGGACACTGAGGGCTTTTCATGAAATTTTATTTAAATTTGATACAAACATAAATATCAAATGTCCTGATTAACGTCCAAATTATCTCACTCGACTTGCATTCGTAACGCCAAATAGTTACCAAATCATGCTATCAATGAAAGTCAAGCAGATGCTTAATACACGATGAGAAGCCGAATTCATGTGCCCCATTTACTAGTATACCAGTAATATGTTCCATTGAACAGTACCAACCTATGTCCGTCTCTTTGTCTGCTACGTATACGTTTTCAAAATTACGTTTGAACAATTGACGCGCGCCAGGCTGAACATCTTAATACTGTAACTTTACTGAACAGATTGGCACTAAAAGGGTAATTGTAGACAATAGTCATTACTTCTCGATAAAATAACACACTTGGTTAATTTTGACCAATGTTACTACAACAACATACGGACTGTTCCTTTAACAAACAATGGCCTGTAACAGATGTGATAAATCTTTTAAGAAACAAGGTTAATAGTTGCACCGTAAAATGGCCGTAAAGAGGTTTCATGTATTATAATCCAAGAAATTACCTCAGAAAACGTTGTGCCATGATGAAAACTTCGACAAGATTACAAGATAACACAATGCATTTGGTAATATATACCTCTCATATATACCTCTTATAGAGGAAACATCTCAGTGGTTGTTTTTGTTGTCATTGAGATTATATAAGTCTTAGGATTTAATCAAGAAGCTCGCAATATGTCTGCAACATTAATGGATATCATGTTCAAGAAATATTTATAGCTTTCTTTAATTACCTTCTGCTCTCGTTATCGCTCCAACATTTTGGGAAAATGTCATTTTACAGAATCGTCTAATGTTCATTTAGTTTAAACAAGACATCAGAGCAAAACAAATGTAACAGTAAGATTGAAATTACGTTCAATGAAGTATAATCACTTCAATAACATTTAAAAAACCTTTTCCTAATATTTCAGGGAAAACATCACTTGACCCTTTTGAAGTCGTAGAGCGCACGGCTCAACGCGATGTTATTCATAGTTTAACATGAACTATTTTAACTCATTTTTAACATGTATTTCTATAACGATGACAAGTTTAACGTGCTCATCTAAAGCATGAATACATGCTTTCATGGGTCACGTTATGGATTTATGAATTGGAGAGCATGTTTTTGTTGTTCTGTTGCTTGGCTACAAAAACCATAAACCAGTATGTTATTCAGACAAAATCAATTTTTCAAGATTATCACAAATAATTGTGTTTATCACTTATGGCTAATAATCTATATCATACAAACTCCCGAAGGAAACAGGGCATCATAGATCAATATCTTAGATAGAAATATTATTATAAACAGAATACATCGATACAATGATTCTGAGGCATTTATAATCATTCATGGGTAATAATGCAGTTTAAACATCACAGCTGTAAAGGGGTATTTAGATGTATTCCATCTATACTAAATACTGTAATAAACTAGCTATAGAGTCAGTGACAAAACACCTCTCTGACGTGGGGTATTATCAAATTGATATCCCGGTCCTTGGGATTTGGAATGCCCACTTCACATATATATCACGATACGTTGTTTAGTTATGGTGAATGTTACAGTGTTTACTGCCTTTCTATTGTGAAAACAAATTCAAATTTCAAATACCGATCTGGTAATGATGGACGAAAGGTCGTCCTGACATCGAAATCCTCATTTTCCCGATGATCATACTTCTCTACAACGGCGGTTGAGGTGAAGAAGCTGAGCTTACAAATTCGCTACGTTATGCCAATGAGATTTTACGGACGATTCGGTAGATTTTTTTTGCAAATGCGTGTCCGAGCATTCGGCTAATGAAAACGTTATTGAAATTGCCAGCCGAGCGTGGTTTATTCATAACGTAGGACGTTTTTTGCATGTTTTATATGCTCAAGTTTGCCAATTAAATAAAAGTCTACACAGTATATCTTTACTTAAGAGGGTAAAACAACCCATTACATGACCTGAATATCCGTTGAAAACGAGGTTCTGTATAAAACGAAAACTTCTAGCGGCCATTTTAGTATGAACACTTTTTAATAATTTGAGGATTGTAAATGAATCCGCGTTGCCTAACCGAACCATAAATATTCGTTTTATATTTATTAATTGAGGAAGATTAGTTTTTCAATTGCTAATATCCCTTTTTCCATTTTGTGAGCGTCCTTTTATTTCCATTAGAAAATGTGCTACAGCCCCTTTAATATCACATAATCAATAACTTTATTAACAATGTTTATAATTTGATACCTGATATAATCTATGATGTATCTATAATTTGAATGGAAAGAACTAATACATTCGAATTTAATAGAATTTTTTTGTCTTTGTTCTTTGAAACCAATCTGATTTAATTATAGTATTGAGCATAAAAGCAAACTTTAGGTTTTTATACAGAAACGTTAGGGGAAATGATGATAAGAACTGTAGTAAATTCCGTTGACGTATTGTTCCTTGTTATGAGAATGTAAATAATTTTTTAAAAAGTGACATTTAAAAACTAAGTTAAATTGTTTTTAGGTCGAAAAGTTTAAGGGCCACTTGGTTTTGAACCCTAACAATGAAGACAGTGAAGGGACTACGAGCAGTTACCTCCCTTCCCATAACTTCCGGATTATTCGAGTGGACATACGAAATCTGTTGTAAACGGTCATGTGGAGTGATGTGGAAGATCAGAGAAACTTCTGAGATATTCTAGAGGCAGTTGTGATTATAAATAAGACTTGTTGGACTGGACTGAATGGACTGGACTGTGACCCTATTATAAATCCATTGTACCTCATTTGAAATCTCTATTGTTAGTCGGATTAATTGTGTGTTTTACATAATACAATTTGAATAATAATTTTACTTGTCTGTTTTCATTTGCCGGTTTCCCCTGGGGATTTCATTTTTAAGTTTGTAATAGTAACATTTCTAAAATTATGAATATTAAACTTTACATGCCTAAAAGCACGGTCAAGGTTAGTATAAACATTAAAGGAAAATGCTGTCTAATTCAATGTTGTAATCTTCATTATATATATACACCAAAATATTCTTTGTAGTTATAAAATGTTACGTTGTATGTTATATCATTTCAGTCAACGAATGACAACATCACACTTTAAGAGAAAGATCTAACACACTCAATCATTGTATACACAAGCATAAACGAAATTTCTATTCCTAAACTGTTTACACAAATTCTTGAGAAACACCATGGTGGATATACACTGGCATTCATTCGTCTCAACATTCAGACGTATGTGTATGATTAGACATAGCTAAAAGTAATGCATGTTAACATTCCCGATGCTATATTAAGTAATATCAAGGTACATATAAGATGAATACAAAGTTTGTGTCAATTCCAACGTCATACAGTCGTTGTTAACGCATTGGTAAGATTTAAATTACGATTTTTTACAAATTTTAACAAAAATCCTGACATGTGATGAAAAAGAAGCTTTGGTAAAACATATTATCTATTCGTTTCTGCTCATAGGGTGAGTATATACGTAGTCAGGGATGGTCCTAACTATTACTTATAACAACCTTTTCAAGATGCATGTCTGTCTTAACCCGCTTTGGTTTAATACAACATTTAAAACATATACATACTGCCCGCTAGTTCAGTTTATGGTCGCTTCAGAATTGAGTTAATGACTCAAATTGTCTAATATGTTGTATGTTAAATGCAACAAAATAAAAAAGTTTTTAAAAATGTTGTATGTTCCAAGAACTTTGGTATTTCTTTGTGTCATAGACGAGAACAAAAGCCATGCAGTCAATTATTCAAAGGTCAGAAAGTTCCGAAACGTTTTCCGATAACTAAAAACTCCTGGGTTAGTTCATAACGATGTACGTTCTTATTCAACACAGGACATTATGTCGTCAATGAATAATGAATAAAAATAAATATCTACAGTAAACGTAAATTGGTTACGTAAGTGAACTGAATGACTTAGCCAGTGGAGAATTACTAATTCGGGATGCAAAACGAATCATAATCAACATATGTAATAACAGGGTATCAAAATTACGCAGGTGTAGTGTTTATTTTAAATCAAAACTATTCAATTGTTATCTTAATTGCTCTGTGTATATGACTACGAACAAGGTTTTATTATTCCCATATATATATATATATATATATATATATATATATATATATATATATATATATATATATATATATATATATATACTCGATCTTTGCCGTTGTATATATATATTTAAGGTTAACTGAATTCTGATCAGATACCTCAAACTCGAACCCTAAAATACACTGTAATAACTATAATTCCTAAATAACCCATCATGAATTATGCAAACAGTTTACGAATTTCATGTCTTTATTCCTAAATCCTAAAATATCTGAATACAAAGTTTTAAGTTTTCAACGTAAGCATTATACATTATGCAATAATTATAGACAAATAAAGCTGTGATTCTTGGAATATTGAACGTCGTTGGCAGTTATATTTATATTGGAATTAAGTTATACCGACTTCAATGGAAACAACTCGGTTAACTGAATGTTTTAATTGTATTAATACAGTGACAGAGAGTACCTACTGCAAAAGCATCCGTAGTTACAATACTATTTCACAAAATGATTGATGTTATGGATGAATCTAAGCAAACAGACACATTTTTCTTCTTTGAGAGGCATTTTAGAAGCTGGTATGATGAATAAGAACAAGTTCTATGGATAGTCAACTTCTTTATTGATATGAGTGCTAGTATCTTGCTTGATAACGGTGCTAGTATCTGCATCGAAACGTCGCACTCATATCAATAAAGAAGTTGACTATCCATAGAACTTGTTCTTATTCAACAGACACATGTTTAATTTATGTGAATATATATCTAATAGTCTTCAACGAAGGCAATCATTACTGAACTTGTAATTAGTGAAAATGTTATATATGAATTAATGTTGAAATGTACATGTACATGTATATGGGCCCAAGGCCTAAAATCATGAATAAACCAACCTGACTTGACTTTACACAGACACACACACGATTGTTTTGACTTGCTCAATAGATATATTGGACATTAATAAATGATAAAACCAGGGAGGGGATATCATCATTTTTCATTGGTATTGTTTTGGTTTCCACAATCTATTTTCAACGTACATTTATATTTGACAAAAATGTAAAAAATGGATGTGATATTCCACTTCCATACCACATATTGGAACATTTTAAGGTAAACCGAACACCGCTCAAGACGAAGCAAGTAAGACACATTAACTAGACGTTGGCTGCAATATTTCTCTGAGAAACATTAAAAGTGGTCAAAGACGTTATGACCTGGAAAACATTGGCAAGGTCACTGTCTGCTGAAATCTACAATGTAGACTGTAAACACTTTTGAAGACATTCGGTGTAACGTTTCATGTTCTGTAACATCACGTTTGAATTTGAAAATTGGTAAAAGTGTCACGGTCAATACCTGTTTTTATGGACCCGAGAAAACAATATTGACCACGGACTTCGTCCTTGGTCAATATTGTTTTCATGGGTCCATAAAAACAGGTATTGACTTCATCACCAGTCTATAACTGTATAATGTTAATCGCCAATGAGAGAGATACTATTGAATAAAATGAATAGGTAATGACATATGTAACCATAATAAGAACAGTCATGCCTCTGTCAAGATATCCGTTACTTTTATCAATGACAATTAGTTTGGCTCGTAAAGGCAAGGTATATTCTCTCGAGATAGTAATAAAAAAAATCATATAAAGACAATGTGTGAGGTGACCTTTAGTGCCCTAAATCACATGTGTATCATAAAATAAAAACATAAATAACCTTGACTCGTTTGGTCTCCGAAAGTTTGAAGTGAAGATGGAGACCCAAACATTAGTTTTGCTCAAGCAGCAATTACTGTTGCTGATAGTTATGAAATATAAAGTTGATATATCCAATATACAAGTACTCCTCTTGGTTTTTGCAGGGTTCTGCGGTAAGCAAGAACCTTGTCAGCAAGAAGAATCAAGTAGACACATCATGTTATATCTTGTTACTGGATCATGTTAAAAAGTTTTATTTTAAACACGACCTATCACAGATTTTTTCATCGAGTCATCGTGGGTCATGTTATACAAATTTAGCTTTCCATAAAATTGTACCTCTTTCAATAAAGCATTTTCACCAAAAAACATTTTTTTTTAGAAAACAAGATTATTCAAGGTTCTATTGTAAACACGTACATCTTCAATCGAGTGACCATGCATTGATCATGTGAAAACGTTGAAATGTCCAAACACAGAAAAACTTAACGATTTCAATAAAACAAGATTATTCAATGTCCGCACACAACAAACAAACAATTACCTCTTTCAATAAAAGAAGGTTATTCCAAGGTTCTTGTTAACACACAAACTATCAAATAATCTTCTATCGAGTAACATTGGATCATGTGAAAAAGTTGAAGTTTCCAAACCCCAAAAAAAGAGAAAAGATTACCTTTATAAATAAAACAAGATTATTCAAGGTTCTATTGAGGTGATTTTGGGGTTTAGCACCGCTTTCAAGAGTATTTCACTTATATCACGACTGTTAGTATTATAGCAGGGAGAAAGCCCGCCCGTTGAAAAGTGTAAATGTCCACACACAACAAACAAACAATTACCTCTTTCAATAAAACACGGATATTCAAGGTTCTAACAAACAATTTACAGCGAGTCACCATGTGTCAATAATCAGAACAGAAAGGCATAAACTTGTCTTTGTGGCTAGATACTAAAACGAGTACATTAGCAAATCAAGTAGTCTCTGAGATGCAGGGTTGATGTGATGACGCCTTTCACGATAGATGCTGAGTTGACCATAAAGCCACTCTCTACGACATTAGAGATGCCCTAGAGAACAGATGTCGTAAACTGGAGGATCGCGTGGCGCCTGTGATATGATTCATTACAGATGTATACACTTTGGTGACGTTTTAACTTTTCTCGGGGGTATTTAATCTTGTTTGATATCCTTTGGTCATGATTCTTTCACCCACATGAAGTTTTTCTGACGATTGCACTTGAGACTTGATTCTATCATGACGTCTTTGTCTGCAGTGAAATTAAAACTTGTTGTTGTGTACATTGAGACAATTCAGCAGAGGTTAAAAACTAAAGTACTAAAACTTTTTAACAAGGCAGAGCAGTCAAAAGGCAAGATTTCTGAACACCAACTTCTTATTGATGAATGGACCTTTTATTGTTCATATCCGTCCGGAAACCAAGCTTTTCATAATGCATATCCTCATTCATAGACACAAAGCTTTTACGTCAGGGTATGCAAGGATTCTAAATATATACTTCTTTGATGGGCATTCTATAGAAGCTGATTCAATGAAGGAGAGCAAGCTGGATAGTCAACTTCTTCATTGTATAGATGCATTTATGCGATAAAGAAGTTGACTATTCTTAGAACTTGTTCTCCTTCCACATAAAGACACAAATAAAATAGTGCAATTAAAATCTAACCTAACTTGCAATGTTTCTATATCTTAATATCTGTAATATCTTATTAGTCTTGAAGTGAGATAAACTGTATTTGCCATTTGCATTTTGCTACGAATTCCTTTAATAAATACAAATTCCAATGAGACACATTTTGCATGTATAAATCTTGATTCTACTTGTAGTTTATGAGTACTGTAAATTGTGAAATATAGTTTTGAAATACAAGAAGTATAACGTCGGAGCTGAATTTATTGAACATGGAATTGAAGTCAACATCACTTGGGATTGTGAACTTCATATACTTTCACAGTAACCTTACAATAAACAGGGGTTAATTTGGCTGAAGTTCTTGCACAATGGCACTTTGAAACTAATCATGAAGCCAATCTTTAAAATGTTGGGTATTAGTGATGTTACTTTAAATGATAGTCTGATTGGAGTTACGACCTTTCTTGATCAGTTGATAGATAGCAGCATATCTTACATACGTGTATTTAACAGAAAAGCACGAACGTCTATTATTTAGTGACATTAGAAAGTTTTAAAAATATATTATTATTCCTACTAATGATTCATCAACCGATGTAAATGTCAGATTCTAACACCAAAACTCACATTTCCAATTAATATCTTAGAATGGAACTAAGAGCATGTACTTTTGCAAATGGCAAATAAATGTAGTCTCATACATTTTCACATAAACCTGGCACAGACAATGATATCTAATTAGATGGTCAAAGCTTATGATAATAAGAAATCTTATTACATCTTAAATACCGCCATAGAGTTCTTCATACAGCGTCCATGCCACCTGAGGGCGTGATCGTCTCGAGCCATACACAATGTGAATTAACGTAAGCACCAACGGTGCTGAAAATAGCTAACAACAGTTACATTTGATTATATAAAGCGCCTGAGTCCTCTTTGAAATCACATCTAATGCTGTGAATCAATAAACATGAAAGACGTCAGTTGAGACACATTAAGGTAGTAATGTCCGAAATGCGTTCAATCTGTTCCAAGAATATATAAACTAATACATATAATTATATAACCTACGATCCATGAAATGTGTTTCTGGAAACAGATAATTTGGCAAAACGAATACGTCAAAGACATCAGTCTAATAAAACACCCAAACCCAGTTATTACAGACCCGATTTAGATTAATAACATTCATTTCATAATGACATTAAAGATATATATCCATTGTGTTCCAGAATTTTTTATTTGGCTTTTAAACGTTCCATCATACCATATGTGCTGGCTACAGCACAAATAATTTCACTCGACTTGCATATTCGTCCCAAATCGCTTAATATATCATAATTACTAGTTTCCAATTAAAATCTTAAAACATCATTTGCATGTACAGAAACCGAAATAACACGTCCAATTTACACGCACAGTAGTTATATGACCTATTTAACATTATAAACACCAATTTGTCTGTTGTCTGCAAGATTCCAAAATCACGTTTGACTAATTGACGCGCGTCAGTCGCGATGTATTGTCCGGTTTTCGATCAGAAATCACTACTTTTACCTTCATGTCTTCACTTTACTAAATTCACTATCATCAAAATGGTAATTTTCGGTAACGGTCAATACTTCTCGATAAAATAACACCATTTATAACGTTTATGACCCCCAACAACACAATGGATGTACCTTTAAGACGTCAAAAGCTATAATAGTTGCATCGCAAGTTTATTCTAACCCACCAGGGCCACGACTTTTTAATCAATTTTAGCGCTAATATGGCCTCAACCCACTGTTCACGTACTTACGACTATTTAAACACTAAGAGAGATTATCGAAAATCTGTCCCCGGCATAAGTGATTAAAATTAAGCATTGGATTAAGCTAGGTATTGAAACTCTATGTCCAAACAGCCCAATTATTCATGGACTGTATACAGATAAAACATTGATAATATATTACAGGACATCGTGTCAACTACATTATGACATTGACCAAAGACAACATAGATGTTCAGTGAACAACGATGAGTGTTTGGTAAGGTGGTGCAGCATAATAAATAGGATTTGTCGTAGACGCTCTTTATTATCCTCTGCCACTTGTTCAGGGCATAGCGGGGTTATTGACTTCAGAAGTGCTTGTACGAAATGGAATGACTGAAAAACCTATCCACTAGATTCTTTCATATTTTACAGATAGGTTGCGACTTCGTAAGTACGTTTCTGGTAAAGTTTTGTGACTTTGACCTTCATTTCAAGGTCACAACAAGATTTTACCCATATCAGCGAAGAACTAATCACTGGATCCTCTTCATATCCCACTGAATTCTCACAAGGAAGGCGCAAGGCTGATATAAATTGTTGATCTCCACATAATTATATACTTAGATGTTTCCAACATGTGAACTTGCAATTCAAGCTTGTCATCTGGATATCTTAAGAAATGCATATTGGATTCTCTTCACATATTTCATCAATGTTCTTCTGGAGAAGATGCATGTGCAATTGTGGTGTCCTTCACATTGTTTTAAATCTGAAGTAATATTTCATGGTCAGGGTCATGCTCTCTCAGTGGCAACTGCTTGTTGACTACTTTATTGACTTATTTAACATTAATTGTCAAAGGAGTTTCTAGAAAGACAATATTAGTGACACTGTACAATATACACGTGTATCATAACAATTAATTTAATCATAGGTAATTTCTTAGGTTTAAAAAGAGTACCTTGTAAACTACCGGGCAAAAGAAAGTACTCACCTCAGTTGATTTTATCATATGTATGATTGCAAATCGATGTCATAATCCAAAACTGATAAGTACAGGTGTTTAGTTAGCAGTCAAAGAATACTTCTACATGTTTTTTAATTATTTAAAAAAAAATGAAATTTTAAGTTTAATTTTGTTTTTAAATTATTGTTGATGATACACACCTGTTCATCGACATATAAGACATATCCTATGTGAAAATAAATAAATGTGCCTGATTCTGCACACATTTAAAACATTTAAAACAGGGCAGAGGTCACGTTGGTGAAAATTTCATTCTTAACCCTGTCTTCATTACAAAAAAATATTTGAACTAAAATTTAACCTCAGTCACCAACAAAGTCATTCAAACTACTGCAGATAAGTATTATTGTATCGTGTCATAGTCAAATACATCTGACTTCTTTTAAATATTGAATTAATCGAAATAAACTTAGGTGAAAACTTTCTTTTGCCCGGTAGTTTATATCTTTATCAGTAGAGATTATAATTTAATCCTCAAGTGCACACCTCATAAAGTAAATCATCAATGGATTCATTGAAAGGAGGCGTTGCTTTATAACACGCTATTAACACCAGTTCAAGACGAAGCTTCACATATTGTTGAATAATACAGGTAAAGGATACTGTACCAGACCAATATGTAATACTCTATTTAAGAGTTTTATTCTTCATTCTAATTTCTGTTTGGGTTTTAGAATACTTATGTTATTCAATGTCCTTCAAAATAATGTATGTCCAAACATATTCTATATTCCCTTTGAAAAGCATATCCTATGATTGAAGTGTCTCTGAATTTGATCTTAAGCATTTAAACCTAATAAACCATTATATTGTATTATTCAAGGCTTTCTCAAAACAAAAGCTATATGGAACATGCTTGTAGGTGTATGACACATAATTTTATCCTCAGGCATTATTTCAAAAACTTGTTTTTGCTTATATCGACCTGCATGCTAAATAACATGCAGACGAAATGCTGCAATACATTGTTGACAAAAGTTATTTCTTTTATTTACAGAAATACTCACAATGCTACAATGAGGAATCTGAACAACTGCCAGCCCATCCTGAAGTGCTTTTAAGTAGAATGACGTTTTGAACAGTTTTTCATTTTAAGGTTCGTTATCCACGCACATATTCCACTCTATTACACATTTCTGTTCCAGCTATTTTAAGTGATGCCTCCTTCAACAAAACTAGGTATTTTCTTGAAAGTAGAAACCCATTTCAACGTTTTAAGAAATACTTCTATTCTTGGTATTCTTACGTGAAAGTTGTATTTCTATAGATTTAGTTGCATCTCAATAACTGATTTAACTTTTTCATTCTTAAAAGGCAACTTTTATCTGGGAATTTTTCTGGAAACGAAATTAGAGCGGACATCAATGTTCATCCATGTATGTTATGAATGCATGATTATGACAAAATTAATGATTACATGTATAAACATTTTGGTGATGTACTGTATTACAATTTGACAAAGAAAATCCAACAATCGTAATAAAAACAATGGGACGTGAAGCCATTTATCGGCGCTACGGCAAAACAGGATATTGTTGATTAGTTTTACAATAAGTTATTTGTTACGGTGTGCATATTTTATCAATGTATATGTTTTATTGTAAAAACAGTTGTAAAATTAGTGAAAATACAGTAAACTCCTCATTTCACGTATTGCAAAAAAAACCAAGATGGCTTGTACTGTCGATAGCTCTTTCCATTCAACATGTTTCCAAAACAAATAAACCGTGCGACAAAATAAACTAATTTTGTTTTCGAAATTTCCCTATTTGTATTGATGCTCAAATTCCAAACGCAAGGCATAAGTCTCCGTTACTGGCTGGTTTAGGCCTTGCAGTATTTCCGTGCTAGGCCCACTATGCATTTTAGGTGCAGCGACCCATTATCTTGGCACGGCATAGCGAGGGATATACTGCAAGGCCTAAATCAGCCAGTAATGGAGACTGGCAATATTTATGCCTTACGTTTGGAAGTTCATTGATGCTATACAGAGGATAGTATATAAGTTTACATGCATTACTATGTTCACCAGACGAGTGCTGAGTATTGGTATTGCACGAGCGAGAACGAGTGTTGTAAACAAAGTGCTATGTGATAAGGACAGGAATAACTACGATGTTCTATTCATTTCCGGAGTCATTGAGGAAAATACGCAAACATCTCCCCTGAAGTATAGGATCTATACGTGTCGTCTCCACATTTAGAATATAGAGTAATAGGCAACAACTAAATGACACCAATGCTATTACATTAAAAGTTGACATTCCAGAATATTCGATGGTATGAATCATCCTGTAGAAATATGAGAACTATGCGTGTTACATATAAGTGTGTTCTTATGACGCAATAAATACAATGTATTCATGCTAGGTAGGAAACTACATGTCCTTTTTAATTAACGATTAAAAAGGAAACAATTGCAATGAAAGGTTATACAATGCAATTTCTAAAATGTCAAAAATGCAATGCCTATCGAGTAATAACACATGTTATGAAATGTCCCATGTCCCATGTCCAAATACTTCAACAGAACAAACATAACATGAATGTACGTATGTGAATACCAAATACAATATAAATATTTCTTACTATAAGATGCATATTCTGCAGCTTGATCTCCAGAAATGGTCTAACATTACACATAGGACAAGTACAACTCATTCAATCCACACAAAACATCAGATAGTGACGAACAATTTTAGCTAGGTTTGTTCCTGGGTTCACTTTGTTTTGTTGTTGTTATACGTTGGTAAGTAACCATATCACACAATACAACAGAACAGATGAAAACATCAATACATTCAATGTTCCAAACAATCTTTACAATGGTATGGTCATATAAATCATATCATGTGGTCCACATACGTTATGAATGTGTACTTGCTATGACATGTTTTCATTAAATATTAGTTACTACACACATCCTTCAAAAACTGATTATGATCAAAAGCCACACCTACCAGTATCCCTAACAGATTTTGACTATGATGCATACATATACATGTAAGTTACCTACCCAAAACTACTTGTTAACTGGTATACATGCCCATGTTAACCATAAGTAAAAACGGAAATGCGGGTGTAAGAGAATGATTGTCATTGATAAGCATAATCTTTCATAAAGAAGAACTCAGAATTTCATTCATCATTGGTGCTGATATTGATACTAATACTGATACTAATAATAATACTGATACTGATGTTAATATTACCTCCATCATACATTATTTGTGTTGGTACATTAGCAAATGATGTATTCTCTATGATGGGCAGTTGATATGATACGTTGACCATAACCATTATCTAAATGGTTATAAAAACCCAAAAGGAGGCAATGCCATAGACTAGATCATCTTGTGGCGTCTGTAATATGATTAATTATTGATGCGGTACTTTGGCGACATTTTCGCTTTTCTCAGTGATAACCGTAGGTCGTGACACATTTCACCCTTATGACAAGTCCTTCTGATACTTGTATCCATTGGTGCTTCACGAAATTGGATGTTTTATTTCTTTTCAGAAATTCATGTTTTTTCGATTCTGACTAAATGTACCATTTCCCATGGTCTGTATAGGATAGTGCTGAGACAGGAACATTTGTAGCATGATGGTAAAATGTCACATCTTGAATGCATATTCTTATAGAAGAGGATAGTACTTTTTCATTAGATAATTGAATATCATATAATTCCATTTACTTGATCATGCTGACACAGACTTCTTCTACAGTCTGCCAAAAGTTATTTAATTAGGTAATCAAAGCAATCAATACCGAAGAGATCTTAGCATTGTAGACACCTGCATTAGACATTCTTCATTATGCATGTGACATAAGTCTGTCTGTAAAGATACTGTAAATAGCAAAATATCTCATTACTAGGTCCTCTTTGACATAGCATCTGATACTGCTGATCAACATAAAGTAAATGGACGATATTTTCCTTAAATGATATACGGTCATATAATGTACGGCTAATCATTTTTTCATGAGAATTTTTGTTTTATTTTTGGATTATATATTTAAACCACATAATTGTTTGTATAATCATTTCTAAACGACAAGTTCTTAATTTAAAAAAAGTACATTTAGTGTATATAACTATTACGTCAATCGCACATCTGGAACCGTTGACGTTGGTTTTGAAATATACACGTTTCAGCTTCTCAACACAAAGACCCAAATACTCAAGGGCAGAAATTGATCAACTAAAGCAAAACTCCGCAAATGATATGAATAACACAAAACTGTTGGAAAGGAAAATGAGAAAAATGTCCTCAATCCTTCATGCAATTGTTGATACTGATTTAAAGTGTCTGGGTTAGCAGAAATATACAGATATATACATATACAGAATGTTCAACATCTATCTCACGTGAGAAATTCAGGTCATCACTCAGTTGTTTTTCTGTTCAAAGAAGATTACATTGATTTCAAGACGACAAGAACTCGTACAGTCTTCCAGAGTGAATATATTCCAATCCACTGTTATTTCTAATACTACTGATTGGACGAAAACCTAAGTAGAGGATAACGCTAGAATTGGAAACACAGTGTCCATACAACCAAATTAATTCTGACTTAGCACTTGCTAAGAGGGTAAATGAAACTTTATGAGACACACGAGGCAGAAGATGAAGACAATGGCTAGAACTTAAGAATATAGTTCTGTTCTTGGGAATGGTGGTGTTGTCGACATTGTGTCTACATTTAGAATAAATATTGATTTATTTTGAAGACAATGTTAAAACAGACACAGGTAAGTTGAGAAAATCAGTAGACACAGGTATGATTTAATCTATAAACTGAAAACGTGGTTATAGAAATGCCATACTTGGAATATGTGTATTGAAACCAGAGGAAATGTTCCTAGGATTCGACATGTACAATTTAACCGCTACACTTTACATAAATATAAGAGACCAAACATAGTTCATCCAACTTATAAATACTTACCTCTCTGCACCCAAGTTAATTATATTTTACCATTGATATATGAAATTGGAACTTATTTACACTCACCTTTCTGTATCCAAGATTATTATATTTTACCATCCATATATGTTGAACTAAAACGGGCATTTCCAGGTATTCGAATCATTTATCTTAGTTTGAGTTAAATGTAGTAATCAATTTGTTCTATCAATAAATGTTCTGTTCTAAATAGGGAAGGTCGGCGTAATAATAAAATGTACTTTGATCTCTTCAGAATGACATGAATAGAAAAGATTCATTACTTTTCAATAACTAATTACGTTTTACAATTGTAATATTTGTTTGAAATAAAGTGTTAGTGTACAATAAAACTGTTTCAAACCAAACATTTGTTGAAGATTCTAGATATGAATTTAAGGAGATCGCATTTACCATTGAAAAACCAACTAAAGCTATAATTATTTTCAACATTATATTATATTATATTTTAAAAAAACGTGAACAAAGGAACAACTCACCATTAACTGTGCCCTCAGGTACAAGTTATCTGAAGATAGAAATATATATTACAATTATCTCAATGTAAACATTTTGTAAATGTTATGAAAACGTTTGCCATCTCAGTTTATATCTTACTCCCAATGTAAACTAATAAACGTTAAGTGCCAACATACGTGTTATGTCATGTGAATATACAATCATGTGAATGTCTAGCTTTTCTTGTCTTTTGTTATGATAGGAAACCTCAGTTCAAAGAAAGCAGATATGCCTGCATTTGTCAATACAGTAGAGGGAAATAAAGAAATATTTCAAATTTATGAAACATGTCTCAAATCCCACAAGTTCACTGTCACGAAACTAGACACCAAACAAAATAGACAAAAGTCAAAGTCCATAGCAGTAACACTTTGGTTCGTTAAAAGAAGTGAGGATCAACCCAATCTCAAAACCACAATCTGTGGGCTTTTTTGCCAAAGAACAGCGTACGTGTGTACATATTAAAGTGACAACACTTTTACTATTGATGACTTATCAATAATTTAATTTCGCCGCGTTGGTCTCCCTAACGGGGATGAGATTTACTTTACATTTTGTATTGATAGAGAATCTATGGAGCGAATTGATTGGCATCCTCGCAATCCATTAATCATGCAATGACTTCAACTGGTGATGAGAGATTAAAATACATAATAGATGGGTTTGTGAAGGCGTTGACACAATAAACAATCAGTAAATCAGTCCGGATGTGACAAAAGCCGTTGACAAACTAGAACATCAATATTCATCATCTCGGATTCTGTTTAAAAATTGACATTTTTGTTTTGAATGTTCCCTTTTAAATTTACGATTCACAATACGTACTTTTGTCTAAGTTTAATTCAACCACACTGTCGTCCCTATAAACAATATAACAGATATATATTTTCCATGCTGTGTAATATCTGATGGGCTTTCATAATGCGTCTTAATATAATTGTCAATTTTGATTAAGTTTATTTTTAAGAACACGTTTTCAATTTAACAATTTATTTCATCAATTTATTCATTCCTTCCAGAACATGCAGGATTATTGTCACAATTTCCATTGACGCCGATGTAAGAAACATGTGTTGTTTTGATTTTTCAAAATGAGGCGTTGTAAAACGTTAAGAATCGCATACTGTATAGGCAAAAGCCCTCATAAAATCATTTTTTATGAATTTCAGTGACTTTATGTTAATTTATTGCAAACATAAAAGGTAAAAATAATTAATTTAATGGGTTTTTTTACCACCACCAGTATACTATACACATATTAAAAGGACTGCCTCGCTTAATCTCGCTGACACAGACAAGTTCCACTCTTATTTAATGATGTTATACAGTATTCCAAACCCGTCCATAATAGCAGTTCTATCACTAAGTTCAGAGTTGACCTTTAAGCTAATCGACATAACAGCACATCAGTGAAAGGGGTAATCTACAAGATGACAGACAGGGTCATTAAATAAATTAACTTCTTCTGTTAGTATCCTCAGAATACTATTCCCTCTATAGACTTTACCATAGCTTACACGAAACCGTAACATAAAAAAGTAGTTTTACTTTCTTGTACACACAATAACAATGTCTATGGAGATTCAAATCCCAAAGATGCCAAAGTTCAGAAGTCTTCAGAAGATATATTGTCTGTAGACCATACACATATAGACCTTCGTCGTAAAATAAGGACAGATATATGGATGATAACTTCCTTATTCTGAGAGTATGGCATTTCGACCGTTTACAAGCATGGCAACAGAAGTTGTTAAGTTAAGTTTAGAACTTTTAAATAAATCGAATGTGATATTTTGTTTATCTTATTTAACAGTCATCCTGAATCACAGAAACATATTAAATATACATATGACCCTGAACGTCGATATTTTATTAGTTATCAATTACATGTCCAACCAGAGACACATGACCACGTGTTATCAAGGACGCTTAATCATAATTCACATCAAAACTCTACCTTCAGTTGTCAAGTGTTCATGCCTTTAGTTTATAATCAAGTTTGATATTAGTGTTTGTTCAATTGATTGAATATGATAAAATACTCAGAAAAATATTTCTGAATTGAAAACAGCAATCATATTGCACAGATGTTTGAGCTGCATAAGGCCAACTGAAACCGGAACTCCATTCAGAAACTAAATTGAGGGAAAATCAGCTGATATAACCAATAATCCCAAAATATCCCCTTTCTTGACACTGACAAGTCAGTTCCTGTTATTGTACAAAGAGAAAGGTTATAACAGCTGGCTTCATCTGTTTCCGTTTTTTACTCGGTGTACCTTTTTAACTAAGACTGGAATCATTTTGTTTCATTGCAATATTTTCTAGAAAAAAGTTTTTGAAAACTCTGTTCCTTTTTATTAGCAATGTTTAGAGTTGAGATTACTTGAAATGCCTAGTTTATTATTTTACCGGATTTTGAATAGCAGATGAAATAACACTTGAACAAACCTACATTGTAACTAAGACAATTGTCTCAGGGGGCTCGACTAACAAACGATATACTAAAAGATGGTGTTATAGGCGATAAATACCAACTCTTTTGAGGCTCTCCTGTTGAGGATTGTAAAATTATAATATTCAAACAACGAAACCATAGAAACACATGCAAGTATGCAATAACAAGAGTTACAATATATATTTTAAAAAGAAATAGTGATATTATACATGAATATAACTACCTGTCCAAAATATCACAACCCTTCTTAGTGCACACGGTGGACCTAAAGTTCACACGAATGCACTTTTGTAAAAAATGACATATTATTGTCTCTATGTACATTAAATATCAAATGATCATAATAAACGAGACAGAATACACTTGCAATACTATACCCACTATATTTTTTCAAAAGGGAAAAACGAAGAACTTTTAACTTGAAATCACAGAAAGAACATTTGCAATTTATTCATTTCAGTCTAGTCAGTGAATTTATTCACGAATTTCCAGAGTAGACGTATGGTTCTTCAAGTTTATGTAATGAATCGTTCTAAATGAACAATTAAACGTATAAGTACAGCTCATCCGAATGAATGATAATAATGTTGAAGATTTGCATATCAAGTACTAAGTATTTAGGGTATTGTCAATGTGGTTTGAATTATGATTTGGTCCACATCTACAAAAAGGTAAAATTCCCATTTGACTAGGAATGTCTAAATTTTCTTTCAATGACAATGACCTCATGACATGACCTTATGCAAAGGAAAATAAAAAATCGTGTCTTCTCCTAGTGTAGATATATTGTGTGTTACGCAGTACAAAGTTTCATCTCCGGTAATTAAATATCAGATTTTATTTCGAAAATTTGAATAAATGTATTCCAAATGGCAATATTACTAATCCAAAAGCTGTGACACGATTGATATTACTTAGTTGTTCTGTTTTATTATTGGGAACATTGAAACAAGTTATATAAACCATTAAACTTGATGTGGAAGTTAGCAATAAATAGGATACAAAAGTAGTTCTCCTTCAATCAATTATATGTCCTTGATGAAATAATGGTGTAATGGTGTTTGTATTTCGCTATGCCTGGGGTCAAAGCAAACTTGTTTCACGTAGGACATTAACGTGAAATGAGAGGTAAAGCTCATTAGATATCCTAAAATATTACGCAAAGATACAACTGAAGCAAATAGGTGCAATATATCCGTACATCGTACATCATGAATAAATGTTAATTCATCTAAGCTATGTTCACAAGGGAGAAATTACCTAAGAACCTGGCTGACCCGTATTCAGAAACAGATTTATCTCAAACCCCGATGGTTTAGCTTTGCTGCAGTTAATCTCAGGTGATCTGTTGTATATTGACGACAACGTTGACCTCTGTATAAGCTGATTGGTACTGACTTCATTGCTATCCCTTGACACTCTGGAGCAAGAGTACTAAATGTTAGAGAACATCAGAAATCCACCAAAATACTTGGCATCAAGCCGCAGTTTAGAACTGCTATTCTTACCATTCCTTCTCAATAGTATTGCTTTATATGATTTAACCAAGGAAGCAGATTTAATTGGTCCTCGTAGAATTTAGACATAATCATACCTCAAGCTGAGTGTACTGAATGGTTACGACATGAACCAACTAACCAACACTCGCAACGTACTATTCGCAATAACAATGTAAAATAATATTAATCAAACCTAAATAATTGTCGAATCTTCGTTTAGTATTTAGCCATGAGAGTTACTCTAGTACAGGAATAAAAATTAAAAAAACATTTGCCTCAATGAAAGAAAAAAACATTTAAATCGTTATTTGTCAATTCTGATGAATTTGTTAAATAGAACAAAGTTGATAACAGAGTTTAAAATGTTACTTACAATTAATAAGACATTGATATAAATAAAAGAAGTTGGGAGCTGCTATGTTCAAAACTCACATGTTTGATTCACAAAAGCCATTATAATGAAAGCACCAATTAAATTTAATTCGTCATTAATAGCCTATTCAGAAGCTGCAACGTGATAGCAATGGGATATAAGATTGCACATGCGCAGACTCGTTCTTGACCAGTGTTTATGGTGGAGCAGTGAGCAGTAAGTGCTTAAACAATCATCAGCTTCAGATTTCCTTTCTCAATGGTTCATGACAGCAGAAAACTAATGGAACCTCATCATTGAAGTTAATTATTCTGAGGCTCATGAGATTACTGTTTAAAGCAAAGTAAGGAGGTAAAAACGTTCAATGGTAATACTTGACATTTTCCGTGAATATTTTGTACAAATGTGAGTAATCTCAATTTCCCTTGAGAGAAACATGCAACAGTCGTTACATTGGAGATAATGCAGTGTATTTGTTGTAAGGAACTATCCATATAAAGTCTATTTAGTGTATACTACACCAATACATACACGCAATACCTTTAAAACATCACTCATAAATGGATGTTTTTGTTTTCTTAAGAAATGAATGTCATAATGTGTTGGTCAACGTGATTATAACCTGGTTGAAACGTGAAAATTAAATTACTCGTTTCAACCAGGTTATAATCGCGTGGACAAACACATAATGACATTCATTTCTTATAAATTCAAACTTTGCAATTTAAAATATAAGTTAATGTTTTACAGTTCAAACTCACTGCAATGAAAACTTACTGACCTAGATACCAGTCACTCACTGGAGGATCTCTTCCGGACACACGGGCATACATAAAATAGTCCTCAATAAAACAAGAAATATATAACAAAATCATAATAATGGAAGAATGAATATGCAGTTTAGTTTTAAATACAACAGATAACAGTAGTTGTCATCAAGTCGACCTAATTCGCGCATTGATTCACTGTGCAGATTTAAGTGCAAGGTGAGGTCACCAGCTGATGAACACGACATGGGCCTGGTCGTCACGTAACTTTGGGAAGCGGCTTTGCATTGGTTGCATTGAATGTAAAATAACATATATTGAAGGTCCCCATGACATTGTGTACCATTTGCTGGCCTAACGATGTTAGACATCATCATAGACATTGACGGATTTAAGTTTTCAAATAGGCACACATCATACATGTACATGATTGTTCCGGGGTCTGGAATAAGTCGCGGAAGCCAGCCGCACACGTGAACTTGTCGACTCGATTAAGATTAACCAGGTCATTGAAATTTCTGCTCACACATTGGCCTCATTGGCCTTCTATTATGGCCTGTCATGTACATGATATTTCGTAGTACGGCATGATTTGTATGTCTGGGTCAGGGTGCAAGTGCAGCTCAAAAAGGGCCGCTTTTGACATAATTTAGGTAATGCATCGAAACTGGCGTTGGAATGCATGGATTGGATGGAATACCAAATAGGATCGGTAACAGTTGCACTGCAATGCTACACAAATAAATACGTTTCAAAATTATTTTATTTGTAGAAGTGTGGTGATTTATTATCAGAAGTGAAATCTGGTGTGAAGTGACAACCCTCAAGAATGTAGTAGGGCGAGATTCACGATGATGGGAAGTCCCCGGGAAAATAGTTCCGACTTGATTTCGTGTATCCTTCATTTGCTGTAATTTATTTTATGTAAACGTCAGTCCTTTGTTTACCGAGGTTTATACCGGTCATGTGACCTTGTTTAGTCCAATCAAAAGGCAGCATATCGCTTAAATTGCAAAGTCTGAATTTATTTTCAATTGAATTTCAAAATGAGAAGTAAAATTTCAAAGGGTTAATTACGAGCAATTTTATGTTATCATCCTTGATCACGCTGTCATAGACAGGTTCCTCCCTTCTTCTGATGATGTTCTTCAGTATTCAAAGGCCGTCCATAACAAGAGCTCCATCACTAAGTGCAGTGTTGACCTTTACACTACTCGACATAATAGCACATCAGTGCCCTTAATGTCAAGGAGTAATCAACAAGATACAAAGACAGGACATTACATGAATTAACTTCTTCTCTAAGAATGCAAAGAGTACTCTACTTTCTTTAATCCAAACCATCAGCTAGACGAAAGGTGATTGTATTTCCGTGTACACACAATAACATTACCAACGAAACGTCAGATCTTAAAGTTGTACAGGTTCTAAAAGTCTTCAGAAAACTTTTCTTTTATGTACCTTACAGGTTCTGAAAGTTTACAGAAAATCATTCTGCATGCATCGAACTCAATTAGGGCTATATTATTTTCGTGAAAGTATTTGCATGAGGCCATGTGACTTAGTAAGATAACGAGTGGAAAAAATAAACCTGGACCAGAAAATCGTAAATCTCAGATCACAGTTTCCAAATCATGGCAATGGAAAACGCAATGAATCAGGCTTCCTAGATAAAACAGTTCTAATTATTACCTTTCTCATTCATCACACATTGAAAGTGTGGGAAAAGGGTTACCTTAATGTGTTCTTTAGACGTAGGAATTTTACTGATACTGAAAATGAAGACATTAAAAACAATGTTTAGATACATGTACAGATACAGAGAGGCAACCTTATGTAGAGCATGTATTAACTCGTTATCATTGTCGTTTTACTTTAATGGTCGACTGATGCAAGGAACGTGTGATACAACATTATAGTCTGCAAACAAGTGTTTGTCCCCTGTCGCCAATATTGATATCAGGTAGGATACATGTACATTTGTAATAGTTTTTTAAATTTGATGAAAACTGTGATGAGTCACCAACGTACAGAAGTCTCTGTAAAATGCCAATACAGACTGTCACCTTGAAAATATAGTCAAGGTCACTGAATGTGAGTGATGTCTGCGTAATTCCCCAATGAAGGTTGTCATTATATTTGAAGATATGAACATAAAACCTGAAAGACCTTGTGTCTGCATAATATCCGCCAATATAGGATGTGGCCACATAAGCAGACATTATGTGCTGGAGATACAGTGTCATTAATAGTTAAAAACGTGTTCAAAGTGACTTTAGTGACCTTGTAAAGACCTGGTGTCTGGATGATCTTCCATATTATGCTAATGAATACATACTTTTGTTACAATAAAATCTGCAAAATTGGAAATTCACAAAATGTGTGCAGATGTTCGACTGTTTTAGGTCTTTATGCGGCGAAATGAATGCATTGAAATAAGCCATGCATTCAAAATCTCGATGGAAGGTCAACTGAAATCCGGAAAATTCCCAAATTATATCCTTTCTTGACACTTACTTCCTGTTATTGTGAGAAGATAAAATACAAAGCAGGTGTTTCAGCTACTCGATCTATTTCGGTTGTACCTTGTGACTTACCTAAATCTTCACGTTTCCTATCATTTATGTAGTTGAAGAAACCTTTAAGGTATCAATTATTAAAATCATACCAATATGAGTATCTACATTTTATCAAAAGGGTAATGTGATCTGTTATTTTGGATATTGAAGCAGGCCACTAGTTACTGATAGTCATTTCAATTAAAGTGTTGATATATTTTACCCTTTCTTTCAGAGACATATAAATTAGTCACATGAAGGATAAAGGAGTTCTATGGATGTAAAATTATTTATTCCAACGCCAATGAAGTTATAAATCTAAAGAGCTCCTTTATCCCTTAATTAACTACTGGAGCGGTATTCAGATAAGATATTACAGCTTGTTTACCAACTACTTATGTATAGTCCTATAACATGCTTACATGTGAGAAAAGCAATATATATCTTGTTATCTTGTTTTCTGCTTGTGAACTAAATTAAACATTGAAACAGGGTGTCATTCAACGAAAGAACATATTACAATTGAAAACTGATACTTAACATCAATTTGATTTGCTATTAAACAGAGAATAATTTCAAGTTAGGAAGTATCAACGTTCGAAGGGTCAGTCTTATAGCGAAAGAGTTACAGGTAACAAAGGTTACATTGAACACTGGTTTCCTCCCCGTGGTTATAAATGCGCTTGGGAGTTTATGTCACAAATGTGTTATAGGTTAAGCGCCAATATGATTCCAATAGGATCTATAGTCTACAGCTTATTTTGTTAAAAGGCCATATCCAGTATTGATATTGTAGTTTGTTCAAAAGCGTTAGGGTGTTCAAATGACGATTCAGCCCAAAAAAACATCAATTGTCATTTTGCCATTTAAATATGAAGTACTGTTATATATTACTGTTACTTTGGCATTTTTACCCATTTAATTTATAACTTTGTCATATTGACATATCAAGCACATTGGCAACTCGCACAATGAAGCTAAGAGGCGGAGTTTATTATTTAGACATCTCCTAATTATATCAGCAAATTCTTTTTCATTTCCTCCTAGCCACCGAACGTGTCTGCATCCTCCAAAGATACTCAACCTTTGTACAGTAAAGCTCAGGCTTTGCTGTTTATAGATAGACATCTCCAAAATACGGAATTGTTAATCAGCAAAGGCATATACAATATCTTTGAAGTCTCAATGTGTCTGAATCATCTTCAGAAGCAGATTTTTTTTAAATCCAAAGATAATTAAGCTTTTGCACAGTATATCTCAATCTTTTCGGTGTATTGAGCGTCATAGTTTGTATTTTCTATCAGTTTAGCTTGTAACTGGAAAGTCGCTACCACAATGAAATATACGGCCTGACTGGCTGACTGTTTTAAACCTAATAGAACTTTGAGACCTACAATGCCAAATTGTTTGAAATGCTTTGCATTTACTGGTGAAATATAAGTACAGATTTATTATGGATTTATATGTGAACAAGTCATATTTGCAAGCTTGTGTGACTTTGTAGCAAAGCAACACAACATTTTATATCAAGATCAACATACATTCAATGAATCTACAGATATTATTTTACACTTAAACTTAAATTGTGGGATAAACATATTGTGTGAATTCTTATGGAGAGTGCGTCCTTGAAACAGATTCCATCAGAATACTATTATCAAGGACATAAGTGTATCGGAATAATATTAATTGTGACACTTTTCAAATGGTTAATATTCAATCTATTATTCTAATGCATCAATGAACATTAAAATGAAATATAATAATATGGATATGAGAAAACAGGAATACTGGCATCATAACATTTTAAACAGACTCATTCATAAAGGTCCAAAATTTACAAAAAGGGTCAGTGATGTTAAAACAAGGACAACAGTGAAGATTACATGTATGTGACAAAAACATTTGATCCCAGGTTTCCACTTTAAAATCCATCTAAATTTGATATTTCTGTATGATATCAATAATGCTTCCTGAAATATTTTCTCAAAAATGTATGTCCAAAGGTTACTTGGTTTCAAAGCTTTGATCCTGAAAGGAAATGGAACTATTTCATTCCGTGGTGAATGAGAGAAAATATCAATAATATTCTGGATTTTTCATCAATATCTTAAGAGGCATCGCTTTCATCAATTCCGTTGATTAATTAGAAAGCATATCATCACAGAATTTGAAAAGAGGATCAGCTTTCATATATGATGTTCTACGTTGAGTTGTTGGAAGGTCAGGAAAATATGTTCTTTATATCACTAAAGAATTGAACGGGCAAAGTCATATCTAAATGTTACTTCAGTTCTTAATTTTGGGAGCTCCTGGTTTGATGAGTTAAAATCAAAGAAACAAGATGTGTTTGTTAAACACAGATGCCCCCGTATATACCAAAGTTATGGCCAAGGTTAAAGTTTTCTGAATATTGTCCACTGCGGCAAGGTCAAGGTCACAAGGTCAAATATGATGACCTCATCTGAAGGTCTCATCATTAGGTATGCACATGCCAAGTATGAAAGCCGTAGCTCTGAGCAATCCAAAGTTATGGCGAAGGTTAACGTTTTCTCAATATTGTCCACTGCGGCAGGGTCAAGGTCACAAGGTCAAATATGATTAACTCATCTGAAGGTCTCATCATTAGGTATGCACATGCCAAGTATGAAAGCCGTAGCTCTGAGCAATCCAAAGTTATGGCCAAGATTAACGTTTTCTAAATATTGTCCACTGCGGCAAGGTCATGGTCACAAGGTCAGATATGATGACCTCATCTGAAAGGTCTCATCATTAGGTATGCATATGCCAAGTATGAAAGCCGTAGCTCTTAGCAATTTAAAGTTATGGCCAAGGTTAAAGTTTACTGAAGATGTCCACTGCGGCAACGTCAAGGTCAAGGTCACAAGGTCAAATATGATGACCTCATCTGAAGGTCTCAACACAAGGTATGCACACGCCAAGTATGAAAGCCCTAACTCTTAACAATAAAAAGTAATGGCCAAGGTTAAAGTTTTCTGAAAATGTTCATTGCGGCACGGTCAAGGTGACAAGGTCAAATATGATGACCTCATCTGAAAGGTCTCATCACCAGGTATGCACATGCCAAGTATGAAAGCCCTAGCTCTGAGCAATCCAAAGTTATGGCCAAGGTTAAAGTTTTCTGAAAATGTCAATTGCGGCAAGGTCAAGGTAACAAGGTCAAATATGATGACCTCATCTGAAAGGTCTCATCACAAGGTATGCATATGCAAAGTATGAAAGTCCTAGCTCTGAGCAATCCAAAGTTATGGCCAAGGTTAAAGTTTTTGTGGACAAACACACAGACAGACGGACAGACAGACGGACAGACGGACAGGTGAAAAACAATATACCCCCGGAATCTCCGATTCGGGGGCATACACAAATTTTAATGTTTTTATTGTAATATTTCTCAGCACTTTAAAAAAAAAATCTTGCAAATAGAGATTTAAAGTCATTCATGGAAGTAAATGACATAAAAACATTAAATGTTGTATCATTAAATGAGCTTAATCAAGGTAAACATAAGCACATATAATATTTTTTTATTTAATGTCAATAAAATTATTTGTCATTGTGTAGTCATTGTTCCATTATATTCGAATGGACACATTAATATCCGATTATAATACTCCATTAACGGATAAAACAAATCCACCAAAAATACATTTTGTTCAATTAAAATCCTGGTACGTCAATTACAATGTCCATCAATATATATTTCTTGAATGATCAGATGAATCAATTGGCTTTGTAACTGGCTCATTTCTAGTTGACAGATGCTTTTAAGCAATTTTATTTCATGTTGTTAAAACAATTATTTTCATGAAAAAAATGCTCTTTGCAAATGGTTTACGTTAGTGAGAGGCTAGTATTTCAAGATTGGAAATTGAAATTAAAAAAAAAAAACCTTCCAAATTGATTTATGGTGTTATGACTTGTTTTAAAGATTATATTGTATAACGGATTATTTTCCCTATCAACACAGGTAAGGACAAGTGGTTGGTAACTGCAAGAAACACATAATTTCAGCTTTAAGCAAAATATCAGTTTGAAAGGCACTGTAGGACGATTTCCATGTTTTATATGCTTTAATTTGCCACTAATAATAAAAGTGTATGCAGTGTAAATAAGATGGTAAAACAGTCCATTACACGACCCGATTATTTATGGTCATAGAAGACAGTGTCACGTATAAAACGAAATATGCTTGCATGCTATCCAAGTGTGAACCCCTTATAATATTTCGAGGATGGGAAATGAATCTGTAGTTGCTCAACCGAACTAAATCATTCGTTTAAGATCTCTAATTAATTGATTGACGAGGATTATCTTGCAATTGGTATAATTTCCCCCCAATTTTATGAGATCTCATTTTTTCCATTCGAAAACTTGCTAAAGCCCCTTTATAGAAACTAGCCATATATATCAGGCATTATAGTTTGTATCAACTCATGTTTAAAAGGTTTTCTGTAACTTGGGGATATTAATTGTGAATAGATCCAGGAAAACATACAGACACGTCCAAATGCTTGGCCCAACTTTATGTTAATCAAATCGTGTAATAACTTTTTCCATTTTTGGCTGTTATGCTAAAGTAAATGTTATTGATGTTTTGAGCGAAATAAAAAAGAGATTCAACTGGGATTTGATTCAGCTTTTTCTAAAGTTAGATTAAAGGAACAGAAGCCATGCTTCTTGATTATATTAGTTGGTGAGTGCAATCAGTAGCCTTATGTCAAGCGTTACCGTAAAACACAATTACATGTGGTTTTTTTTGTTGGTGTTACACTTAATAAACGTGACATCCATTGCAATAAAAAGGTTGACTATCCATATATCTTCGTTTGCCTCAAACAGTGTATAATGTCTGACAAATAAATTAATGAATAACTGCTCTTTGCAAGAGTTAATTAAAACCTAAGCACCCCATTTTCAACATTCGTAGGCTTTATACAATATTGTTATAGCTATAATTAATTTGAACAGTGAACACACCTGTCATGAATAAATGGACTTAGTGTGTAACATCACTATAAATAGGTTAACATACCATAAATGGTTTTACATACCAGTGTTCTTTCTAATGATGTTCTGTCTAATGAGAATTGCAAACAGACTCCATTTCTAGGTAGAAATTAAAATCTCAATACAATTGCCATCTTTACTATTGTGTAAATAAAGCTAAACCAGGGGTCGAAAATCAAGTCTGTCACAATTTCAAGTTTTGAACCATAAACAATAAATTCAGAAACCATATCCATTGTCATGATGATAATAGGTCTTATTTCTAAGTATTTTGTATGTCCTTAGAAACAGATTACAGCCTATGTAAGATTGACCAGTCGAGACGATAAGACCTTTGAGCACTGGAACTGTAAGCACTGGAACGTGTCTAAGACTTATTAATGTAAAGGTTTTAAAGGGCACACGTCAGGCGTCTATAAAATGATTGGCACTCAGTTCTCTATTGGTCTTAGTAATGCACTAGATTTCAAATGCGTTGTGACCTTAAAGAGGGGTTTCAATATCTCTATCTTTTGAATTAGTTATTGTTACCTTCCAGAAAAGCCATTTTGGTATCCACGGTTGTCTAGTATTAGAAATGAAGGTAAAATACTACAGTAAAACGTGGATATATTGAACACACGGATATAGCAAAAAAGTCCCTTCAATAGAAATATGATTAAAATAATTTGTGTATAGCGAACAACGGATAAAGCGAACTAAATTCTTTGGTCCCTTGGAGTTCGTTATATCCGTGTTCTACTTTAGATTGAAAAGTGTTTACATCATATTGACCTTAGACACATTATAATGAAGAAAAATAATTGACTAAAAACCTTGGAATGGCAACTTTCAATCAGACAAAATTATTTTGTAAGAGAGCTATCAGAACAACAGGTCAAAGTATTTTGCAGGAGAGCTATCAGAACAACAGGTGTGTGATCTATTCTAGAACGTTTCTACCCATAGATCTCAAACTTTTTGTGCAATAAATCTTAGACTTTGTAAATATTTGCTGCGTTTTTATCATCATGGTCACTCTTTGTCGACTTAATCGATTTGTATTGATTTAGCTGCTACTCCTTGATTGTAACGGAAGGACTGAACATCAAACCTCCACAGTTAGACTTGGTTTTACATCTGTTTGGGGTTTGATTTAAACATTTATTATTCAATGAAGAAAGGGTTTGTGGACTGATATGAACATAGCAAGCAAATAACAGTTTAATTCCAGATGACATGTTGTGAAATAACATACATTTAAATAAATTGCAGTTTTCAGTAAATCCAAGTATTATTCAGCACAACGTTTTTGAAAAGAAAGTGTATGAAAATGTGCAACTAAAAAAACTCCATGAAATACATGATAGAAAATCTATTCTCTTCCCGTAGTGGTATTTCAAGTCCTTTCTTCCATTACTTTATACTATAACTTAGAAATGAATATAAAAGTAAAACGATTGTTTATCACAGCCAATACATAATATCCCAACCTCAACAACTGGCGTCATATTCACCTGATTGCTATTAACATTTCACCAAGCTTAACAAAAGAAAACTATTAAGTATCTAAGGCAAACATTGATTCGGGATATGGAGTTTTAATGTGATACACAAACAAAGATCGCTTGATGCAAGCGGGGAAATAAACATGAGTAAACATGTATACAAATTATCACAGTTCCCGATGGAGCAGATAGATCTTACCATTTGTACTCAGAAATAACATTGCACTTGGCATGGCATGAAAACTAGGACTGATGGTAGATAAACCCTTTATTGGCTTGTGGAACTATCTACAAACAAGTATGTTAGTCACATATCATATAATAAAATGAGATACCATGTTTTGGCTTCTCCACTATTTTCCTTCAGTGTTTCGAAAAGTAACAGTTTTACTTACCGATAATTTGTATTTGTAAAACCACTGTGATATCCTTAAATTGTATTCAGTAAATTGATTTTTTTAGGGAAATGTAATATGTTAATTCTTTCTTCCAATTCGTTTTGAATTTCTAATTTCAGATTTAGAAATGTTTATTTTTTAAATGAATCTGAAAAGATACCAAACGTTCCTTTAACAGTCCAGTTCTATTGACAGAAACACATAAGCGCCCAAGGAAATATATATATAAAATAAATAATGGTGTGTTGTGGAATCTAGATTAAATCATTTACAAATATGATTCAGTTTCCATTGTTACAGAAGAGGAAAATATATCATAGTATCCATATATACTTCTCTTTGATCTGTACGACACGGTTCTCAAAGCCAAGTTCATTTAGTTATCTCATGTAACATTTTGACAACCCATAATTCATTTACGTACAAAAACGCAGGCTGGTGCACTCTTGAAATATTTTACTCTCATGTAAAAGAATTGGAAGTTCAATTGATTTAGATACAGTTATGGTACTATGTATGACTTTCAGAGAGATCACATATTGACTGACATAGTCAGAGTTGGTGGCGTTTATATAAAGAACTTGTTCCTAGAGTGATGCCAAGAACAACTTATTAGTGCAGATGAGTGACTGTTCACGGTCTCGAGTGACTTTCGTCTGACAATATGTCACACGTGATACCTCATGAGAGGTCTGCAGTTGAATCAAGTGCAGTCTGAAGACGTCTGAGCTTCAAGGGGATTGACCAACATTTATGCTGTTGGAATACCTCACTTTTATTTCATGAACAGCATGAAACTGATTACTTTACATCAGCCCATGTCAGAGTAAGTAGTAAAAAATACTTGAAATATTTAATTTATTTCGTAACACACATTCAGTGTATACACATCGTGAGTTGTAAACATGTATCTATTTAACTCCTTCACTTAAAAGGGAACGTTCATTTGATGACATGAAAACAAAGTCAGGGCATAGTGAGGTGGTGAAATAAATCACCTTCATCTCCATATTCGGTGCGTGAGTTTCACATCCACCACAAATTACACATAATTTTACTGTCACATTGATTTCAGATACAATTTATTTACTTTCCTTTAAATAAAGTAGACACATGTGATTTAAGACACATATAATTGTATATGAACTTATTAACCTTATATAATAGCTATTCTAAATTTATCATTGTCATAAACTTCTTTTTTTTAAACAATTTTACGAGATAATTATAACGAGAAAAGTAACAAATCAGCCATTTTTTGCAATCACTGTCACAAGCCAATAAAGTGTTAAAATCATGTGTACCCCAATTCTATTTAACATTCACATTCAAATTCTGTGTATATGAATTCAAGGCTTTTACTAGAATGAAATATAAAAGACTTGTATCACTTATTAGAAGCCATCAATCCTTTCTCATTTCTCGGTTTCGTGCAAATCAGTACGTGATAGTTTTTTTTAACGTATTCCAAACTTCATTACTGTAACGGTTCTATGACGGTGACGGAGTTTTAAACATAAAGTTGTACATAGAACATCACAGGCATCTATAGGACTTAAAACATAAATTTTGTTCTTCTCAATTTGTCTAGGAAACACAGTTACAGAATTGTTCGATCACTTAACCTAAACCAGTTCTGTTTAACTTCAAGAAATGGGAAACCGACGAGTCAAAACCCAGGGGCTTTATTAAATTAAATCAGCTATACGAGTACAAATTAAGTAAGATGAACATTCTTATCAAATAAACCGAAACAATAACAGCCAATATAGTCAAGCTAAGTGATTTCAAATCAGTCCGGGCCATTTCCACGTGGGAGGAAAGCTATTCAGTAGCAAACGTGTTTGACATGTTTAGAGAAACAGATTTATTTCATGTTACAGATTACTCCTCAATCCAGGGCTTTATAAATGTTTGCTGTGTATTGACCACTATGGTTGGCCTTTGTTGTATCAAACGATCAGTATTGATTTAGGTGATATTCTTAGTTACCAAGTGCACTAACAGTCGAACCGTCCAGTCTTACAAGAGGTTAGATAACCCAAAGTGTAAAGCTGATAAACAGGACATTTAATGATATTATTTATAATATTTTATGTTTCAAACCGTCCAGTCTTACATCAGATTACCGACCTTACCGTATACAATCTTTGAATAGCATAATCTTTTACACTTCATGGTTAGTTTCATATTAATTTCTTAACGTTTTTGGCTAACTCAAAACATTTAGAAAACACTCAATATACTATGGTTAAAGCACATTAATCCAAGATATATTGTATATTTCTTTTGAATATTTTCTCTCTCACAGAAACGACTTAGGTAACTACATGCTTTACAATAAATGACAATATCACAACATATCAATATAGCATCAGAAGTGTGATGTGATATATATGCAACAAACATGGTTTTAATTTGTTCTTCGATTTAATAATATTTTTCATGGTGAAAATGACATCTCAATTTCCAAAGGAAGCAGTCTTCTCATTACATTTACTTCATCTGCTTCACCTTCAGCGGTGTTATCAGACTGTTTTCTGGGAACATCACAGCGATCCCCCAGGTGATGGGGAAACACTATGAATTACAGAAGGATTGTACACATTCGAACTCGTACTCGTGACTAATTGAAGCACTCAGGAAGTCATAACAAAAGTTACAGTTAGATAACCGGTTAAATACCTTGTGGAAATACGGACAATAAAAGGGCATTACTCTCCTGGCACAAGTTCAACAGTGTTCTGATTTACATTATACTATGTGGATGTTGTATTTCAGCTAAACAATTTTATATACAAGATATCTTATAAATGTGAGTAATGTGTATTTTGTTATTGTTCACCAGTGTTACTTTTTTGGGTAGTGAAACTTGGAGAGAAATGAATCTGAAACAGACCATGGATCATAAAATATTAAATAATGTACTGAAATACATGTTTTTCTGAAAAGACGTAACTTTCCATAATATTGATATCAGAGCTTGATGAAAGTGAAATGTGCTCATCAGTAAGTCACTTTTAAAACCGTAATACAGAAAGTTAATATACAGGAGATTGATTTATGCTTGTAATACAATTAATAATACCTTTTGTAATTCGTGTTAATATTCTTTGAAAAAGATATAATAACGAGTACATTTTTCAGGCAGCAATGTTCATGATGTTTTGACTCATTCTTTACTTACACTCAGAGACAGAAGGATTACCAATACAAAATGAAAGAAAGTTCAAGCCATGAGAAATAGATACAACTGAATATAGTTTTACAATGTCTCTTAAAGCTAGCTAAACGCCACAGCCTTGTATTACAATACATTTACATAATGTAATATACGTGAAGATAACATTCAACAATTCGGTGTAACCTATATCATGCTTTGAAATACATTCTTTGCTGAATAAGATAGGATAGTAAACAAACATAGATATTGAGAAATGATCTAGCTCTGTTTTGGTCGTATTTATCACTTGTGGATTAAATATCTTGCATCTTGACATTTTTGAATTTAGTTAGTGATCTTTGTCCAAGCTCAAGGTACACCTCTCAGAGAGATCAATGAATTACACCTGAGCATTCAATTGGTGTTTTATTCGAAAGTCTTATGTTAATAATGATGTTAAATATTATGAGAATTGCAAACAGACTCCATTTCTAGGTAGAAATTAAAATCTCAATACAATTGCCATCTTTACTATTGTGTAAATAAAGCTAAACCAGGGGTCGAAAATCAAGTCTGTCACAATTTCAAGTTTTGAACCATAAACAATAAATTCAGAAACCATATCCATTGTCATGATGATAATAGGTCTTATTTCTAAGTATTTTGTATGTCCTTAGAAACAGACTACAGCCTATGTAAGATTGACCAGTCGAGACGATAAGACCTTTGAGCACTGGAACTTTCAGCACTGGAACGTGTCTAAGACTTATTAATGTAAAGGTTTTAAAGGGCACACGTCAGGCGTCTATAAAATGATTGGCACTCAGTTCTCTATTGGTCTTAGTAATGCATTAGATTTCAAATGCGCTGTGACCTTAAAGAGGGGTTTCAATATCTCTATCTTTTGAATTAGTTATTGTTACTTTCCAGAAATGCTCCACCATTTTGGTATCCACGGTTGTCTAGTATTAGAAATGAAGGTAAAATACTACAGTAGAACGCGGATATAGTGAACACACGGATATAGCAAAAAAGTCCCTTCAAAAGAAATATGATTAAAATAATTTGTGTATAGCGAACAACGGATATAGCGAACTAAATTCTTTGGTCCCTTGGAGTTCGTTATATCCGTGTTCTACTGTAGATTGAAAAGTGTTTACATGTGATTGACCTTAAACACAATATATAAAGGAACATGATTGACTAAAAACCTTGGAATGGCAACTTTCAATCAGGCAAAATTATGTTGTAGGAGAGCTATCAGAACAACAGGTGTGTGATCTATTCTAGAACGTTTCTACCCATAGATCTCAAACTTTTTGTGCAATAAATAAAGTTGACTTTGTAAATATTTGCTGCGTTTTTGGTCTCTCTTTGTCGACTTAATCGATTTGTATTGATTTAGCTGCTATTGATTGTAATGGAAAGACTGAACATCAAACCTTCACAGTTAGACTTGGTTTTACATCTGTTTGGGGTTTGATTTTAACATTTATTATTCCATGAAGAAAGGGTTTGTGGACTGATATGAACATAGCAAGCAAATAACAGTTGACTTCCAGATGGCATGTTGCGAAATAACATACATTTAAACAAATTGCAGTTTTCAGTAGATTCAAGTATTATTCAGCACAGCGTTTTTCAAAAGAAAGTGCATGGAAACGTGCAACTAAAAAAGCTCCATGAAATACATGCTAGAAAATCTATTCTCTCCCCGTAGTGGTATTTCAAGTCTTTTCTTCCATTACTTTATACTATAACTTAAAAATGAATATAAAAGTAAAACCAGTGTTTATCACAGCCAATACATAATGTCCCAACCTCAACAACGGGCGTCATATTAACCTAATTGCTATTGACATTTCGCCAAGCTTAACAAAAGAAAACTATTACATATTTAAGGCAAACATGGATTCAGAATGTGGAGTTTCAATGTGATACACAAACAAAGATCGCTTGATGCAAGCGGGGAAATAAACATGAGTAAACATGTTTCTATTATTTGATTGTGTAATGGCGTTCATTATACACATTATCTCAGTTCCCAATGGAGCAGATAGATCTTACAATTTACTAAATAATGTAAATGTGTGTTTATCTGATATCAGGAGACATCAAAGCGTTCCTCCAGGTGATGGTATACAACTATTGATAATAGAAGTTTTATTTCCATTAACAGATTGAAACAAGATTGTACTGGACAAGTAAGGAGAGCTGCAGGTTAGACAACTCCTTGATTTCACAGATTCAGTTGTTCTTATTCCTACATCTAGTTTGCAAATTTTAATTGACAAATCAAATGACAATAATTATCAACCCCCCCCCCCCCCAAATAAAAATTGGGAAAGAGTTGCGTGAATTCTGAAGAAATGAGATTGTTTAAACCCACCCCCCACGATCATCAGTCAATCTATCTACTGACAACACAAATAACAAGATTTAAAGAATATTCACCTTCAGCGTATGCTAAAATTTAAACAATATTAGTTTTATCTTGTGTCCCAATCTGTTTGGCATTGACGTCAAGAGGTATCAGAACACACCAACCCCCAAAAGATGTTATCAACTTAAATGTCTATAACAGTATGGAAATCATTATTACTACACTCTTTACCACAGTAAATGGTATCAAAATCACCTGCATGTAATTCATGATGAGCATTTCAACAATCTCCAATGGCGATATACGAGTTGGAACTATAGATTTACAACATAATATGAAGTTTTAGAGTGATGTTAACGCATATTGAAAGAGGAAAAGGAACAATACAGTTCACTGAGAATTAAACTATCTTCCTATGTTTCATTTTCTAAACGTGTTCATGAGATAACATTTATCACATTTCATCACATTTCCTGATGGAAGCAGATAGCCATCAATTTACTTGAGAAACTAAACTTATGTTGGATCAAATCTCCTATTAGTTCACATCAAAGAGTTTTTCTTCAGGTGATGTTATAAACACTATTGATAATTGGAATTGTACACCCGACCTGACATTTGTACTCAGAAATAACATTGATCTTGGCATGGCATGAAAACTAGGACTGATGGTAGATAAACCCTTTATGGGCTTGTGGAACTATCTACAAACAAGTATGTTAGTCACATATCATATAATAAAATGAGATACCATGTTTTGGCTTCTCCACTATTTTCCTTCAGTGTTTCGAAAAGTAACAGCTTTCCTTACCGATAATTTGTATTTGTAAAACCACTGTGATATCCTGAAATTTTATTCAGTAAATTGATTTTTTTGAGGGAAATGTAATATGTTAATTCTTTCTTCGTTTTGAATTTCTAATTTCAGATTTAGAAATGTTTATTTTTTAAATGAATCTGAGAAGATACCAAACGTTCCTTTAACAGTCCAGTTCTATTGACAGAAACACATAAGCGCCCAAGGAAATATATATATAAAATAAATAATAGTGTGTTGTGGAATCTAGATTAAATCATTTACAAATATGATTCAGTTTCCATTGTTACAGAAGAGGAAAATATATCATAGTATCCATATATACTTCTCTTTGATCTGTACGACACGGTTCTCAAAGCCATGTTCATTTAGTTATCTCATGTAACATTTTGACAACCCATAATTCATTTACGTACAAAAACGCAGGCTGGTGCACTCTTGAAATATTTTACTCTCATGTAAAAGAATTGGAAGTTCAATTGATTTAGATACAGTTATGGTACTATGTATGACTTTCAGAGAGATCACATATTGACTGACATAGTCAGAGTTGGTGGCGTTTATATAAAGAACTTGTTCCTAGAGTGATGCCAAGAACAACTTATTAGTGCAGATGAGTGACTGCTCACGGTCTCGAGTGACTTTCGTCTGACAATATGTCACACGTGATACCTCATGAGAGGTCTGCAGTTGAATCAAGTGCAGTCTGAAGACGTCTGAACTTCAAGGGGATTGACCAACATTTATGCTGTTGGAATACCTCACTTTTATTTCATGAACAGCATGAAACTGATTACTTTACATCAGCCCATGTCAGAGTAAGTAGTAAAAAATACTTGAAATATTTAATTTATTTCGTAACACACATTCAGTGTATACACATCGTGAGTTGTAAACATGTATCTATTTAACTCCTTCACTTAAAAGGGAACGTTCATTTGATGACATGAAAACAAAGTCAGGGCATAGTGAGGTGGTGAAATAAATTATCACCTTCATCTCCATATTCGGTGCGTGAGTTTCACATCCACCACAAATTACACATAATTTTACTGTCACATTGATTTCAGATACAATTTATTTACTTTCCTTTAAATAAAGTAGACACATGTGATTTAAGACACATATAATTGTATATGAACTTATTAACCTTATATAATAGCTATTCTAAATTTATCATTGTCATAAACTTTTTTTTTTTAAACAATTTTACGAGATAATTATAACGAGAAAAGTAGCAAATCAGCCATTTTTTGCAATCACTGTCACAAGCCAATAAAGTGTTAAAATCATGTGTTCCCCAATTCTATTTCACAATCACATTAAAATTCTGTGTATTTGAATTCAAGGCTTTTACTAGAATGAAATATACAAGACTTGTATCACTTATTAGAAGCCATCAATCCTTTCTCATTTCTCGGTTTCGTGCAAATCAGTACGTGATAGTTTTTTTTAACGTATTCCAAACTTCATTACTGTAACGGTTCTATGACGGTGACGGAGTTTTAAACATAAAGTTGTACATAGAACATCACAGGCATCTATAGGACTTAAAACATAAATTTTGTTCTTCTCAATTTGTCTAGGAAACACAGTTACTGAATTGTTCGATCACTTAACCTAAACCAGTTCTGTTTAACTTCAAGAAATGGGAAACCAACGAGTCAAAACCCAGGGGCTTTATTAAATTAAATCAGCTATACGAGTACAAATTAAGTAAGATGAACATTCTTATCAAATAAACCGAAACAATAACAGCCAATATAGTCAAGCTAAGTGATTTCAAATCAGTCCGGGCCATTTCCACGTGGGAGGAAAGCTATTCAGTAGCAAACGTGTTTGACATGTTTAGAGAAACAGATTTATTTCATGTTACAGATTACTCCTCAATCCAGGGCTTTATAAATGTTTGCTGTGTATTGACCACTATGGTTGGCCTTTGTTGTATCAAACGATCAGTATTGATTTAGGTGATATTCTTAGTTACCAAGTGCACTAACAGTCGAACCGTCCAGTCTTACAAGAGGTTAGAGAACCCAAAGTGTAAAGCTGATAAACAGGACATTTAATGATATTATTTATAATATTTTATGTTTCAAACCGTCCAGTCTTACATCAGATTACCGACCTTACCGTATACAATCTTTGAATAGCATAATCTTTTACACTTCATGGTTAGTTTCATATTAATTTCTTAACGTTTTTGGCTAACTCAAAACATTTAGAAAACACTCAATATACTATGGTTAAAGCACATTAATCCAAGATATATTGTATATTTCTTTTGAATATTTTCTCTCTCACAGAAACGACTTAGGTAACTACATGCTTTACAATAAATGACAATATCACAACATATCAATATAGCATCAGAAGTGTGATGTGATATATATGCAACAAACGTGGTTTTAATTTGTTCTTCGATTTAATAATATTTTTCATGGTGAAAATGACATCTCAATTTATAAAGGAAGCAGTGTTCTCATTCCATTTACTTCATCTGCTTCACCTACAGCTGTGTTATCAGACTCTGGTATCTGGGAACATCACAGCGATCCTCCAGATGATTGGAAAACAGTATCAATAACAGAAGGATTGTACAGATTCGAACTCGTACTCGTGACTAATTGAAGCACTCAGCAAGAAAAAAGTTCTAGTTAGATAACCGGTTAAATACCTTGTAGAAATACGGACAATAAAAGGGCATTACTCTCCTGGCACAAGTTCAACAGTCTTATGATTCACATTATACTATGTGGATGTTGTATTTAAGCTAAAAAAGTTTATATACAAGATATGGTATAAATGTAAGTTATGTGTATTTTGTTATTGTTCACCAGTGTTTCTTTATAGGGTAGTGAAACTGAGAGAGAAATGAATCTGAAACAGACCATGGATCTAGACAATTAAATAATATACTGAAATACATGTTTATTCTGAAAAGATGTAAGTTTCCGTAATATTGATATCAGAGATTGATGAAAGTGAAATGTGCTCATCAGTAAGTCACTTACAGAACCGTAATACAGAAAGTTAATATACAGGAGATACACTGGACATTGATACCTTTTGTAATTCGTGTTAATATTCCTTGAAAAAGATATAATAACGAGTACATTTTTCAGGCAGCAATGTGCATGATATTGTTTTGAATCATTCTCTACTTACACTCAGCGAAAGAAAGAATACCAATACAAATGAAAGAAAGTTCAAACCATGAGGAATAGATACAACTGAATATAGTTTTACAATGTCTCTTAAAGTTAGCTAAACGCCACAGCCTTGTATTACAATACATTTACATAATGTAATATACGTGAACATACCATTCAACAATTCGGTGTAACCTATATTATGTTTTGAAATACATTCTGTGCTGAATAACATAGGATAGTAAACAATATTATATATTTTGAAGAACTGTACATTTTGGGTTATTGATCAAGTCTGCAAACTTATAAAGGTTTGGATTGACAAAATAATGGGTTTGTTTGTATAAAACTTCCTCAATGAATTATAAACAGGGCACATTCAAATAAAGTAATATTTGTCTTCTCTTTGTTAAAGACGAGAAAGGATGCAAATTCGTTTTTCTCTTTGTACTGATATATATATTCCATTTTCCATAAATAAATCATGGAAAGAACATCTTAGTGTACTTAACACATAAGTCTCTAGTTCTCTGTAATGATTGGTATGATTGGCATTTGGGTTAACATTGATGAAATAATGAAATTTGATTAATAATAGATGGTGTTGACATAATTTAACTTCTTGGACTTAATTCGTTGACGCATTGTTACTGTAAGACATCACAAAACAAGTTGGAAACATCATTTTGACCCTTCTATTTTATCTATTTAAGGAGATTGTAAAACAACGTTTTTTTAAATGCCGTTTTTTTTGGTTAGAAGGTTTCCTGAGACACGATCTAGATCTATTTTGGTCGTATTTATCACTTGTGGATTAAATATCTTACATCTTGACATTTTTTAATTTAGATAGTGAATATCTTATGAACCGTATTTACACCTGATATTTTGATCGATTCAGTGGTTTATATAACATAACTTCTCACCGATCTTTGTCCAAGCTCAAGGTTCACCTCTCAGAGAGATCAATGAATTACACCTGAGCATTAAAATGGTGTTTTATTCGAAAGTCTTATGTTAATAATTATGTGATTCGGCTAACTCCAACACTTTGGAACTGTCATTTACTCAGGAATAGTGTTATGAATATATCCCAGGATCGTTTCGCGTAGCATCAGTATTATGTAATCGATATGACTATCACTTCGACTAATTCCCAACCAGTTAAGAATGGCTCTTCGTCGCTAATGATCAGCTTATCGCCGAGAATAAACACACAATGTTGAAATAATTCGAGCCTATGATGCCATGTGTAACAGAATAGAAAATATGCAATGGTGAAAATGGTAAATATGTTTCTATAATATATCATCATACTTCATATACTCCGTGGACAGACCTGATCATTATCAGAACATATCTTTCGAAATATATATATTTTAAAAAAATAATAAATAATCAATTTTAATAATAAAAAAACTTAAGTTTTAATATTGAAGGATGAAACAGTCTGTACACCTCATTTACAGTTAACATCTAGACATGTTCAAGGCATATTTCTGTGTGGTAAAGTAAAAGTATAAAAGGTCATTTCCGTCTGTTCATCGAGATTGATGTCAGTAACATCATAAACATTTCACATCTAAATTATGCTTACCAATTCAATGACATGATTTATATCAAAACGTATTCTTTACATTTGAATAAATCCGATTTTCTACATAAGAATTTTGGAATGATTAACGCATTAAAAAAAAACGTATGCATACCCTTGCGTAGATGTGTCATATGTTAAACATGACCTATTACATTACGCATTATGTTTGTGGGTACATTAGCAAATGAAGTATATTCTATGATGGGCAGTTAATATAAGTTGACCATAGCCATTGTCTAAAAGTTTATCAATGCCTTAAGAAGGCAATGTCATAAACTAATCATCTTGTGGCGTCTGTAATGTGATTAATTATCGATGTGTGTATTTTTCATGATCTGTCCAAGATAATGCTGAGACAGGAACATTTGTAGCATAGTGGTAAAATGCCAATCCTTGAATGCGCGTTTTTATAGAATAAGAGGATTGTACTTTTTGATTAGATAATTAAATATCATATAATTCCACATTGACCATGGTGACACAGACTACTTACAGTCTGCCAAAGCTTATTTAATTAGGTAATCAAAATGATCAATACCAAGAGATGAGATCTTGGTATTGTAGACACAGGCAGAAGACATTCTTCTGTATGCGTGCTGGCTCCCTGAAGACGTTAATATAGGAAGGCATATGAAACAACGCTATATGTAAAGATACTGTAAATATATCATTACTCGAATCCTCTTAGACGTGTATATACTGTTGATCAAATCACTTGATGATAGGAGTGTAACAAAAAGCTTTGAATAGTAGCACGGTTTACATTATCTTACCTTTATGCAAAACATCTACCCTTTCCCTTTCAGTGATGGCGAATGAACTAGGTAATGTGTCACCGAGGAGGTGGACAGGTATGAGAAACATTCACGTAGCCACATGAGTTCTAAAAACCGCTATCGACAACAATTGTTTGACGTCATCTAATAATGCATTCAAATCGAATCTATCTAAATGTATATGGCTTCTGCCAATTTCACAGTCATTGGGATCCCTGATATTCCTTTAGACAGATTTTTAAAACTCTAACCCAGTTCATAAAAATTTTGACAACACAAAATTATCGACGATGGGCAATATTAAGCTTCAATGTTATAAAAACAAGATTTAATCATATGTTTAATAAAACAAAAATTTCCATGAGATTTTAGTTTTTGGATCATGCATCAAAAGCACATAATTGCATGTAGTATCATTTCTAAACGACAAGTTCTTGAAAGTACATTTTAGTATAAATATTACGGCAATGGCACACCTGGCATCAATGACATTGGGTTCAAAATACTTAATTATACAGATTTAAGTTTCACAACACAACACAATAAACTAAATACATAAGGGCAGAGAGTGATCACGAAAAGCTCGACTCCATGAATAATTTGAATAATACAAAACTGTTTGAAAGGAAAATGAGAAAAATGTTGTAAACCCTTCATGCAATAGTTGCAATCTGTCGTTGATACTGATTTAAAGTGTATTGGTTAGCCGAGAAATACACATTGAGAATTTTCAACATCTATCTCACGTGAGTAATTCAGGTCATCACTCAGATGTACTTCTGTTCAAAGAAGATTACATTGATTTCAAGATGACAAGTATTCGTACAGTCTTCCAGAGTGAATCTATTCCAATCCACTGTTATTCCTAATACTAGTGATTGGACGAAAACCTAAGTAGTGGATTACGCTGGAATTTGAAACACAGTGTCCCTACAACCAAATTAATTCTGACTTAGCACTTGCTAAGAGGTTGAATGCAACTTTATGAGACACACGAGGCAGAAGATGAAGACAATGGCTAGCACACAAGGCAACTACATTCAAGGATAATTATGTTCTCGTGAATGGTGGTGTTGTCAACGTTGTGTCTACACTTAGCATAAATATTGATTTATTTTGAAGACAATATTAAAACAGACACAGGTACGTTGTAAACATCAGTAAACACAAGTATGGTAAAATTTATAAACTGAAAACGTGGTCATAAAAATGCCCTGGTTGAAATATGTGTATTGAAACCAGAGTAAATGTTCCTAGGATTCGACACTTACAATTTAACTGCTACACTTCACATAGATATAAGAGAACAAACATAGCTCATCCAAGGTAAATGCCACATTTGATTTGTTCTTGTACGTTGATGAAAGTTGGACTTATAAACACTCACCTTTCTGTACCCAAGTTATCTATAGTTGAAGGTATATGAAACTAAAGCGGGCTTTTCCAGGTAATTGAATCATTTATCTAAGTAATCAATTCGTGTTATTAATAAGGTTTGTGATATGAAGAAGGGTGGCGTAATTTAAAAAGAGTAATGTGATTGCCTCAGAATGACATTGATAGAAAGCTTCACTTTTTAACAACGAATTAGGTTTTCACATTATAATCACATTATTTGTCTGAAATAATTTTCAATTGTGTACAGTAAATCTGTCATTCCACTCAGTAGAGTTACGGATTTATTTTAATTGATAAATGCCGTGTTTCGCCATTGAACAACCAATTGAAGCTATTATTTGCAAAATTATATTACAACTAAACGTTAGCAAAAGAAAGACTCACCATTAACTGTGCCTTCAGGGACCAGTTATCTGAAAATATAAATATAATTTTATTATATTACAATTATCTTAATGTAAACATCATGTTATTGTTATGAAAACGTTTGCCATCTTAGTTTATGTCTTATTCCCAATATAAACAAACAAATATTAACAGCCTACATGCATGTTATGTAATGTGAATATACAATCATATGAATGTCTAGCTGTTTTTGTTTTTTTGGTGAGAGTATTCAGTTCAATGGCTTTTCAATAATTGAATTGCGACGCGTTTGTCTGCCTAACGAGAATCCGATTTATTTTACATCTAGTATTTATATAGAATTTGTGGAGCGAATGGATTGGCATCCTCGCAATCCATTAATCATGAAATGACTCTAACTGTTGATGAGAGATTAAACTACATAATAAATGGGTTAGTGAAGGCGTTGACAAAATAAACAATCAGTTAATCAGTCCGGATATGACAAGTGCAATTACAAACCTGAACATCATAATGAAGCAGTATCCTTGGTGTAGTACTTTTTGAATCTTTAGATGGATCTGGCTCTATAAAAAGGAAACTCTCGGATTTTGCTAGGAAACTCATTAATCACTTTATATACAATTGACATTTTTGTTTTGAATGTTCCCTTTTAATTTACGATTCACGTACTTGATTTTGGCCAAGCCTTGTTCAATCACACTGTCGTCCCAATAAACACTATAACAGTTAGATATTTTTCATTTGCATCCGGTATAATGGAGTGCCTTGCATACTCTGATGGTTCTTTCATAATGCGTCTAAATATAACTGTCAAATTTTTTTAAGTTTACGAAAACGTTTTCAATTTAACAATTTATTCATTCCTTCTAGAAAATGCAGGTTTATTGTTGTCACAACTTCCATTAACGCCCATGCAAGAAACATGTGTGGTTTTTTAAAGTTTTTATTTTAAAGATAAGGCGTTCAGGATATGAGATGTTCCACAAACATGGCATTGCTTGCTTTATGGGCAAAAGGCATCATAAAAGCTGGTCAAAATTAATAATTTAACAGTTTCATTTATTATCAGTCTATACACATATTAAAAAGACTACATCGCTTATTCATTTATTCTGGACATTGCAGTATCATGGCACAACTTCCATTGATGCCCATGTAAGAAACATCTGTTGTTTTTTTTAGTTTTCATTTTAAAGATCAGGCGTGGTAGAATTTGGGATGTTCCACAAACATAGCTTTGATACTGTATGGGCAAAATCTGTAATTAAAACATGTTTATCAACTGCAGTCAAAAATGCTTGATTGAATATGCTAATTCATATTCATAAAACGGTAAAATAGTTAATTTAATGGTTTTATTTACCACCACTAGTATACTATACACGTATAAAGGACTGCCTCGTTTAATCTCGCTGACACAGACAAGTTCCACTCTTATTTAATGATGTTATACAGTATTCAAAACCCGTTCAAGATAGCAATCCTATCACGAAGTTCAGAGTTGACCTTTAAGCTACTGGACATAACAGCACATCAGTGTAAGGGGTAATCTACAAGATGACAGACAGGGTCATTAAATGAATTAACTTCTTCAGTAAGGATCCTCAGAATACTATTCCCTCTATAGACTTTACCATGGATTACACGAAACCGTATCATAAAAAGTAGTTTGACGTTCTTGTACACACAATAAGTATGTCTATGAAGAGTCAAATCCTAAAGATGACCAGCCTCAAAGGTCTTCAGAAGATACATTGTCTGAAGACCTTTCAATTCAGACCTTGTCAGTAAAATACGACGTTTCGACCATTTTCAAGAATGGCAACCGTGTCCTTATGTGACTTCCAACTTCTCAAATAACACCACAGAAGGTGTTACGTAAAGTTTTCAAGAAGATTGGTGTGTATGTATTTCCTTTAAAACGGATCAAGAAGTTCAGTTAATATAATCTTTGCTGTTCATAACACCAGGTACAAATTAACAAATGTTCCAAACTGAAAGCAATTACTTATCATTATTGGTAGTAAGTGACGATGATGCTAGTGTTAGATAATGTAAACTTCATTACGATAAAAAAAAAAGCAATTTTTGAATGAATCGAATGTGATATTTTGTGTATCTTCTTTAACACTCATCCCTAATCACAGAAACATAATGACTTTACATATGACCCTGAACATATTTTATTAGTGTCTTACATGTTTTTCAGCGAAAACTGAAACCAGAAGTCAATTCAGAAACTTAATTGAGGGAAATTTAGCTGGAAAAAAAACAATAATTCCAAAATATCCCCTTTCTTGACACTGACAAGCCAGTTCCTGTTATTGGACAGAGAGAAAGGTGATAACAGCTGTGGTACCTACATCTATTTTCTCGGTGTACCTTTTTAACTAAGACAAGTTGGAATCATTTTGTTTCATTGCAATATCTTCTCAAATTGTTTCTTGATAACTCTGTTCTATTTTAATAGATTCCTTGAAATGCCTAGTTTATTATTTTACCGAATTTGGAAAAGAAGATGGAAATACACTTGAACAAACCTACATTGTAACTAAGACATTGTCTCAGGGGGCTCGACTAACAAACGATATACTAAAAGATGGTGTTATAGGCGATAAATACCAAAGCAGTTCATAAAGACTTATATCTAAAAGAGATTAAGTATTGCATTTGAGCAATGTTGTCAGTTCTAACTTAGCTCCTCCTTTGAGGCTCTTTTCTTGAGGATTGCAAAATTATAATATTCAAACAACGAAACCATAGAAACACATACATGTATGCAAATAACAAGAGTTACTATATATTTTTAAAACGAAATAGTAATATTATACTTGAAATTATCGACCTGTCCAAAATTTCACAACCCTACTTAGTGCAAACAGTGGACCTAAAGTTCACACGAATGCATTTTTGTAAAAAATGGCATATTATTATCTCTATGCACATTAAATATCAAATGAGCATAATAAACGAGACATTATACACTTGCAATCGAGACACTATACCCATCCCACCCTCTAGTGCAAAGCGTGGCCTCTTGGTTATAATATTTCTGAGAGAGAAAATAACATAATAGTATATTTCAAGATCGGCAAGGGTAAGCAATGGAAGCTGTCAAGTGACCATATCTCAAAAGGTTATAAAAGTCCTTGGGGGTTAATGTAACAACATTAATATAGGTTAGGCGTCAATAACTTGATTACTACCGTATGTATAGTCTGGGGCTTTTGATTCTTACAGGCAGTTTGTAAGAAATAACTAGTAAGTTTCAGTACTTTTAATATGTATCTACAAAAGAACTGTTCGTGAAACAATTTCCACAGAAGTAATAAATATTATATCACTTTTTCAAAAGGGCAAAACAAAAATAATGAAATAAGGTAAACGTGTAGGAATATGGCATATTTGCAGTAGCATTTGTTTTTTAAAGTAGGTATTTTACATAAGTGGTATCTCGTAAAGGAGTTACAACAATTTCAAGTGATTTACTCAGCTTACGAAGAATTTTCAACTTTAAAGGGGCTGTAGCACGTTTTTTGCAAAAAATATGTTTTCAAATTTCCCATTTATAATGATAGTTTGCGTCATTTTCATTTACTTTAGAGGGTAAAACATCTTGTTACACAAACCAATTATCCGTAGTGGTAATAAAGGTGTTGCTTTTAAAGCAAAAATTGCATGGCGGCCATTTTATTGTGAACACATTTTATTATTTCGAATGACAAAAACGATTCCCATGGCTTTACTGAGCCATGTACACTCATTTTAAATTTCATTTTCCGAAGAGAGAAGTGTGTTTTACTATGGGTGAAATTATTTTTCAAATACATTTCATCGACCTATTTGAGCGAAAGAAAGTGCTACTGCCCTTTGAGTTAAAGAAAGAAAATTATTCATTTCAGTCCAGTCAGTGTATTTATTCACGAATTCACGAGTCGACGTTTTGTTTTTAATAATTATATGAATCGTTTTAAATGAACAATTAAACGTATAAGTATCATCCGAATAATTGGTAATAATTTTGAAGATTTGCATATCAAGTACTAAGTATTCAGGGTCTTGTCAATGTGTTTTGAATTATTATTTGGTTCACATCTACAAAAAGGTAAAATTCCCATTGGACTATGAAAGTCTAAATTTTCTTTCAATGACAATGACCTCATGACATGACTTTATGCAAAGGAAAATAAAAAATAGTGTCTTCCTTTAGTGTAGATACATTTAATTTTGTGCACGCAGTACAAAGTTTCATCTCCGGTAATTAAATATCAGATTTTATTTCGAAAATTTGAATAAATGTATTCCAAATGGCAATATTACTAATCCAAAAGCTGTGACACGATTGATATTACTTAGTTGTTCTGTTTTATTATTTGGAACATTGAAACCAGTTATATAAACCATTAAACTTGATGTGGAAGTTGGCAATAAATAGGATACAAAAGTAGTTCTCCTTCAATCAATTATATGTCCTTGATGAAATAATGGTGTAATGGTGTTTGTATCTCGCTATGCCTGGGGTCAAAGCAAACTTGTTTCACATAGGACATTATCGTGAAATGAGAGGTAAAGCTCATTAGATATCCTAAACTATTACGCAAAGATACAACTGAAGCAAATAGGTGCAATATATCCGTACATCGTACATCATGAATAAATGTTAATTCATCTAAGCTATGTTCACAAGGGAGAAATTACCTAAGAACCTGGCTGACCCGTATTCAGAAACAGATTTATCTCAAACCCCGATGGTTTAGCTTTGCTGCAGTAAATCTCAGGTGATTTGTTGTATATTGACGACAAAGTTGACCTCTGTATAAACTGAATGGTACGGACTTCATTGCTATCCACTGACACTCTGGAGCAAGCGTTCTAAATGCTAGAGAACATCAGAAATCCACCAAAATACTTGGCATCAAGCCGCAGTTTAGAACTGCTATTCTTACAATTCCTTCTCAATATTATTGCTTTATATGATTCAACCAAGGAAGCAGATTTAATTGGTGCTTGTAGAATTTAGACATAAATGCATCTCACGCTGAGTGTATTAAATGGTTAGACATGAACCAACTAACCAACACTCGCAACTTACTATTCGCAATAACAGTGGAAAATAATATTTATCAAATCTAAATATTTATCGAATCTTCGTTGAATATATAGCCATGACAATTACTCTTGTACATAATAAATATTTGCCTCAATGAAAGGGAAAACGGTCATTTAAATCGTTATTTTTCAATTCTGATGAATTTGTTAAATAGGACAAAGTTGATAGCAGAGTTAAAAATGTTACTTACAGTTGATAAGATAATCATATAAATAAAAGAAGTTGGGAGTTGCTATGTTCAAAACTCACATGTTTGATTCACAAAAGCCATTAAAATGAAAGCACCAATTAAATTTAATTCGTCATTAATAGCCTATTCAGAAGCTGCAACGTGATAGCAATGGGAAATAAGATTGCACATGCGCAGACTCGTTCTTGACCAGTGTTTATGGTGGAGCAGTGAGCAGTAAGTGCTTAAACAATCATCAGCTTCAGATTTCCTTTCTCAATGGTTCATGACAGCAGAAAACTAATGGAACCTCATCATTGAAGTTAATTATTCTGAGGCTCGTGAGATTACTGTTTAAAGCAAAGTAAGGAGGTAAAAACGTTCAATGGTAATACTTGACATTTTCCGTGAATATTTTGTACAAATGTGAGTAATCTCAAATTCACTTGAGAGAAACATGCAACAGTCGTTACATTGGAGATAATGCAGTGTATTTGTTGTAAGGAACTATCCATATAAAGTCTATTTAGTGTATACTACACCAATACATACACGCAATACCTTTAAAACATCACTCATAAATGTTTTTGTTTTCTTAAGAAATGAATGTCATAATGTATTGGTCCACACGATCATAACCTGGTTGAAACGTGAAATTTAAATAACCTGGTTGAAACGTGAAAATTAAATTACTCGTTTCAACCAGGTTATAATCGCGTGGACAAACACATAATGACATTCATTTCTTATAAATTCAAACTTTGCAATTTAAAATATAAGTTAATGTTTTACAGTTCAAACTCACTGCAATGATAACTTACTGACCTAGATACCAGTCACTCACTGGCGGATCTCTTCCGGACACACGCGCATACATAAAATAGAAATATTTAACAAAATCATAATAATGGAAGAATGAATATGCAGTTTAGTTTTAAATACAACAGATAACAGTAGTTGTCATCAAGTCGACCTAATTCGCGCATTGATTCACTGTGCAGATTTAAGTGCAAGGTGAGGTCACCAGCTGATGAACACGACATGGGCCTGGTCGTCACGTAACTTTGGGAAGCGGTTTTGCATTAGTTGCATTGAATGTAAAATAAGATATATTGAAGGTCCCCATGACATTGTGTACCATTTGCTGGCCTAACGATGTTAGACATCATCATAGACATTGACGGATTTAAGTTTTCAAACAGGCATACATCATACATGTACATGATTGTTCGGGGGTCTGGAATAAGTCGCGGAAGCCAGCCGCACGCGTGAACTTGTCGACTCGATTAAGATTAACCAGGTCATTGAAATTTCTGCTCACACATTGGCCTCATTTGCCTTCTATTATGGCCTGTCATGTACATGATATTTCGTAGTACGGCATGATTTGTATGTCTGGGTCAGGGTGCAAGTGCAGCTCAAAAGGGCCGCTTTTGACATAATTTAGGTAATGCATCGAAACTGGCGTTGGAATGCATGGATTGGATGGAATACCAAATAGGATCGGTAACAGTTGCACTGCAATACTACACAAATAAATACGTTTCAAAATTATTTTATTTGTAGAAGTGTGGTGATTTATTATCAGAAGTGAAATCTGGTGTGAAGTGACAGCCCTCAAGAATGTAGTAGGGCTAGATTCACGATACTGGGAAGTCCCCGGGGAAATAGTTCCAGCATGATTTCGTGTATCATTCATTTTCTGTAAATTGTTTTATGTAAACGTCAGTCCTTTGTTTACCGGTATATACCGGTCATGTGACCTTGTTTAGTCCAATCAAAAGGCAGCATATCGCTTAAATTGCAAAGTCTGAATTTATTTTCAATTGAATTTCAAAATGAGGAGTAAAATTCAAAGAGTTATGAAGACCCTTCCCTCCAGAGTTAATTACGAGCAAGTTTATGTTATCATCCTTGATCATGTTGTCATAGACAGGTTCCTCCCTTCTTCTGATGATGTTCAGTATTCAAAGGCCGTCCATAACAAGAGCTCCATCACTAAGTGCAGTGTTGACCTTACCACTACTCGACATTATAGCACATCAGTGCCCTTAATGTCAAGGAGTAATCAACAAGATGCAAAGACAGGACATTACATGAATTAACTTGTTCTCTAAGAACGCAAAGAGTACTCTACTTTCTTTAATCCAAACCATCAGCTAGACGAACTGTGATTGTATTTCCGTGTACACACAATAACATTACCAACGAAACGTCAGATCTTAAAGTTGTACAGGTTCTAAAAGTCTTCAGAAAACTTTTCTTTTATGTACCTTACAGGTTCTGAAAGTTTACAGAAAATCATTCTGCATGCATCGAACTCAATTAGGGCTATACTATTTTCGTGAAAGTATTTGCATGAGGCCATGTGACTTAGTAAGATAACGAGTGAAAAAAATAAACCTGGACCAGAAAATCGTAAATCTCAGATCACAGTTTCCAAATCATGGCAATGGAAAACGCAATGAATCAGGCTTCCTACATAAAACAGTTCTAATTATTTCCTTTCTCATTCATCACACATGTAAAGTGTGGGAAAAGGGTTCTCTTAATGTGTTCTTTGGACGTAGGGATTTTACTGATACTGAAAATGAAGACATTAAAAACAATGTTTAGATACATGTACAGATACAGAGAGGCAACCTTATGTAGAGCATGTGTTAACTCGTTATCATTGTCGTTTTACTTTAATGGTCGACTGATGCAAGGAACGTGTGATACAATATTATAGTCTGCAAACAAGTGTTTGTCATTAAAATGACAATTTCCCCTGTCGCCAATATTGATATCAAGTAGGATACATGTACATTTGTAATAGTTTTTTAAATTTGATGATAACTGTGATGAGTCACCAACGTACAAAAGTATCTGTAAAATGCCAATACAGACTGTCACCTTGAAAATATAGTCAAGGTCACTGAATGTGAGTGATGTCTGCGTAATTCCCCAATGAAGGTTGTCATTATATTTGAAGATATGAACATAAATCATGAAAGACCTTGTGTCTGCATAATATCCGCCAATATAGGATGTGACCACATAAGCAGATTGGAGATACAGTTTAAAACGTGTTCAAAGTGACTTTAGTGACCTTGTAAAGACCTGGTGTCTGCATGATCTGCCACATTATGTTGTCACCAACATTGAAGATTCATGGTGCAGCTGTTTATGATTTATAACAAAAACAAGAACGAGATGGACGGATATACATACACTAATGAATACATACTTTTGATACAATAAAAACTGCAAAATTGGAAATTCATATAAATCTGTGCAGATGTTCGACTGGTATAGGTCTTTACGCATCGAAATGATTACATTGAAATAAGCCATGCATTCAAAATCTTGATTGAAGGTCATCTGAAATCCGGTACATTCTCAAATTATACCCTTTCTTGACACTTACTTCCTGTTATTGTGAGAAGATAAAATACAAAGCAGGTGTTTTAGCTACTCGATCTATTTCGGTTGCATCTCGAAAGAATATTTGACTTATCTAAATCTTCACGTTTCCTATCATTTATGTGGTTGAAGAAACCTTTAAGGTATCAATCATTAAAATCATACCAAGATGAGTATCTACATTTTATCAAAAGGGTTATGTGATCTGTTATTTTGGATATTGAAGCAGGCCACTAATTACTGATAGTCATTTCAATTAAAGTGGTAATATATTTTACCCTTTCTTTAAGAGACATAAAGGAATTGGTCAGGATAAAGGAAATTATGGATATAAACATTATTTATTCCAACGCCAATGAAGTTGTAAATCTATAGAGCTCCTTTATCCCTAAATTAACTACTGGAGCGGTATTCAGATAAGCTATTGCAGCTTGTTTACCAATCCACTTCTTTGTATTAAACCAATTAACTACTTATGTATAGTTCTATGACATGCTTTCATGTAAGAAAAGCAATATATATCTTGTCATCTTGTTTTCTGCTTGTGAACTAAATTAAAACATTGAAACAGTGTGACAATCAACGATAGAACAGATTACAATTGAAAACTGATACTAAACATCAATTGGATTTGCTATCAAACGTAGAATAATTTCAATTTAGGTAGTATCATAGACGTTCGAAATGTCAGTCTTATAGCGAAAGAGTTACAGGTAACAAAGGTTACATTGAACACTGGTTTCCTCCCCGTGGTTATAAATGCGCTTGGGAGTTTATGTCACAAATGTGTTATAGGTCAGGCGCCAATATGATTCCAATAGGATATATAGTCTACAGCTTATTTTGTTAAAAGGCCATATCCAGTATTGATATTGTAGTTTGTTCAAAAGCGTTAGGGTGTTCAAATGATGATTCAGCAAAAAACCCATCAATTGTCATTTTGCCATTTAAATATGATGTACTGTTATATATGAATGTTACTTTCGCATTTTTATCCATTTAATTTATAACTTTGTCATATTGACATATCAAACACATTGGCAACTCACACAATGAAGCTAAGAGGCGGAGTTAATTATTTAGACATCTCCTAATTATATCAGCAAATTCTTTTTCATTTCCTCCTAGCCACCGAACGTGTCTGCATCCTCCAAAGATACTCAACCTTTGTACAGTAAAGCTCAGGCTTTGCTGTTTATAGATAGACATCTCCAAAATACGGAATTGTTAATCAGCAAAGGCATATACAATATCTTTGAAGTCTCAATGTGTCTGAATCATCTTCAGAAGCAGATTTTTTTTAAATCCAAAGATAATTAAGCTTTTGCACAGTATATCTCAATCTTTTCGGTGTATTGAGCGTCATAGTTTGTATTTTCTATCAGTTTAGCTTGTAACTGGAAAGTCGCTACCACAATGAAATATACGGCCTGACTGGCTGACTGTTTTAAACCTAATAGAACTTTGAGACCTACAATGCCAAATTGTTTGAAATGCTTTGCATGTACTGGTGAAATATAAGTACAGATTTATTATGGATTTATATGTGAACAAGTCATATTTGCAAGCTTGTGTGACTTTGTAGCAAAGAAACACAACATTTTATATCAAGATCAACATACATTCAATGAATCTACAGATATTATTTTACACTTAAACTTAAATTGTGGGATAAACATATTGTGTGAATTCTTATGGAGAGTGCGTCCTTGAAACAGATTCCATCAGAATACTATTATCAAGGACATAAGTGCATCGGAATAATATTAATTGTGACACTTTTCAAATGGTTAATATTCAATCTATTATTCTAATGCATCAATTAACATTAAAATGAAATATAATAAGATGGATATGAGAAAACAGGAATAATGGCAATCACATTTTAAACAGACTCATTCATAAAGGTCCAAAATTTACAAAAAGGGTCAGTGATGTTAAAACAAGGACAACAGTGAAGATTACATGTATGTGACAAAAACATTTGATCCCAGGTTTCCACTTTAAAATCCTTCTAAATTTGATATTTCTGTATGATATCAATAATGTTTCCTGAAATATTTTCTCAAAAATGTATGTCCAAAGGTTACTTGGTTTCAAAGCTTTGATCCTGAAAGGAAATGGAACTATTTCATTCCGTGGTGAATGAGAGAAAATATCAATAATTTTCTGGATTTTTCATCAATATCTTAAGAGGCATCGCTTTCATCAATTCTGTTGATTAATTAGAAAGCATATCATCACAGAATTTGAAAAGAGGATCAGCTTTCAGATATGATGTTCTACGTTGAGTTGTTGGAAGGTCAGGAAAATATGTTCTTTATATCACTAAAGAACGGGCAAAGTCGTATCTAAATGTTACTTCAGTTGTTAATTGTCGAAGCTCCCGGTTTGGTGAGTTAAAATCAAAGAAAAAACATCAACCATTTAAATGTTTTTATTGTAATATTTCTCAGCATTTCCAAAAATAAAATCTTGCAAATAGAGATTTAAAGTCATTTATGGAAGTAGATGATATAATAACATTAAATGTTGTATCATAAATGAGGTAAATGAAGGAAAACATAAGCACACATACTATCTTTTTCAAAAGGCTTTTGCTGCCATTTAATGTCAATAAAATTATTTGTCATTGTGTAGTCATTGTTCCATTATATTCGAATGGACACAATAATATCCGATTATAATACTACATTAACGGATACAAAAAAATCCACCAAAAATACATTTTGTTCAATTAAAATCCTGGTACTTCAATTACAATGTCCATCAATATATATTTCTTGAATGATCATATGTATCAATGGGCTTTGTAACTGGCTCATTTCTAGTTGACAGATGCTTTTAAGCAATTTTATGTCATGTTGTTCAAACAATTGTTTTCATGAAAAAATGCTCTTTGCAAATGGTTATTGTTAGGGAGAGGCTAGTATTTCAAGATTGGAAATTTAAAAAAAAACCTTCCATATTGATTTATTCTGTTATGACTTGTTTTAAAGATTATATTGTATAAGGGAGTATTTTTCCTATCAACACAGGTTAGAACAAATGGTTGGTAACTGCAAGAAACACATAATTTCAGCTATAAGCAAATATAAGTTTTAAAGGCACTGTAGGACGTTTTCCATGTTTTATATGCTTTAATTTGCCACTTAGTGTATGTAGTGTAAATAAGAGGGTAAAAAAGTCCATTACACGACCCGATTATTTATAGTCATATATATATATATATATATATATATATATATATATATATATATATATATATACGTATAAAACGAAATATGCTTGCATGCTATCCATTTAAGTGTGAACCCCTTATAATATTTCGAGGATGGGAAATGGATCTGTACATGGAGTTGCTCAACCAAACTAAATCATTCGTTTAAGATCTCTAATTAATTGATTGACGAGGATTATTTGTATAATATTCCCTTAATTTTATGAGATCTCATTTTTTTCCATTCGAAAACTTGCTAAAGTCCCTTAAAAGACACTAACCATATAGATCATCATTATAGTTTGTATCAACTCATGTTTAAAAGATAATGTCTGACAAATACATTAATGAATAACTGCTCTTTGCAAGAGTTAATTAAAACCTAAGCACCACATTTTCAACATTCGTAGGTTTTATACAACATTGTTATAGCTATAATTAATTTGAGCAGTGAACACACCTGTCATGAATAAATGGACTTAGTGTGTAACATCACCATAAATAGGTTAACATACCATAAATGGTTTTTGTCTAATGAGAATTTCAAACGGACTCCATTTCTAGGTATGATTGTAAGCTAGAAATTAAAATCTCAATACAATTGCGATCTTTACTATTGTGTAAATAAAGCTAAACCAGGGGTCGAAAATCAATTCTGTCACAATTTCAAGTTTTGTACCATGAACAATAAAATCAGAAACCATATCCGTTGTTATGATGATAATATGTCTTATTTCTAAGTATTTTGTATGTCCTAAGAAACAGATTACAGCCTATGTAAGATTGACCAGTCGAGACAATAAGACCTTTGAGCACTGGAACTTCAAGCACTGGAACGTGTCTAAGACTTATTAATGTAAAGGTTTTAAAGGGCACACGTCAGGCGTCTATAAAATGATTGGCACTCAGTTCTCTATTGGTCTTAGTAATGCATTAGATTTCAAATGCGCTGTGACCTTAAAGAGCAATATCTCTATCTTTTGAATAAGTTATTGTTACTTTCCAGAAATGCTCCACCATTTTGGTATCCACGGTTGTCTAGTATTAGAAATGAAGGTAAAATACTACAGTAGAACGCGGATATATTGAACACACGGATATAGCAACATAAATGTAAAACCCCCTTCAAAAGAAATATGATTAAAATAATATGTGTATAGCGAACAACGCATATAGCGAACTAAATTCTTTGGTCCCTTGGAGTTCGTTATATCATGGTTCTACTGTAGATTGAAAAGTGTTTACATGTTATTGACCTTACACACAATATATAAAGGAACATAATTGACTATAAACCTTGGAATGGCAACTTTCAATCAGGCAAAATTATTGTGTAGGAGAGCTATCAGAACAACAGGTGTGTGATCTATTCTAGAACGTTTCTACCCATAGATCTCAAACTTTTTGTGCAATAAATCTTAGACTTTGTAAATATTTGCTGCGTTTTTATCATCATGGTCTCTCTTTGTCGACTTAATCGATTTGTATTGATTTAGCTGCTACTCTTTGATTGTAACGGAAGGACTGAACATCAAACCTCCACAGTTAGACTTGGTTTTACATCTGTTTGGGGTTTGATTTAAACATTTATTATTCAATGAAGAAAGGGTTTGTGGACTGATATGAACATAGCAAGCAAATAACAGTTTAATTCCAGATGACATGTTGTGAAATAACATACATTTAAATAAATTGCAGTTTTCAGTAAATCCAAGTATTATTCAGCACAACGTTTTTGAAAAGAAAGTGTATGAAAATGTGCAACTAAAAAAGCTCCATGAAATACATGATAGAAAATCTATTCTCTTCCCGTAGTGGTATTTCAAGTCCTTTCTTCCATTACTTTATACTATAACTTAGAAATGAATATAAAAGTAAAACGATTGTTTATCACAGCCAATACATAATATCCCAACCTCAACAACGGGCGTCATATTCACCTGATTGCTATTGACATTTCACCAAGCTTAACAAAAGAAAACTATTAAGTATCTAAGGCAAACATTGATTCGGGATATGGAGTTTTAATGTGATACACAAACAAAGATCGCTTGATGCAAGCGGGGAAATAAACATGAGTAAACATGTATACACATTATCACAGTTCCCGATGGAGCAGATAGATCTTACCATTTGTACTCAGAAATAACATTGCACTTATGTTCTAATTCGATTCTCTCAAACGAACATAAAATATTTACTTTCTAAAACATACTCATATAATGGGTAATGTCTACAGCAGCCTCGAAAATGAAAAGAAAGGGCAAATAAATGACAGGGAAAAGACTGATTAAGGAACCGTAGTAATCATTTCTCCGTATCCGAAACTGATAATGTCACAATATTTCAACCTCAGCATACCTTCACCTTACGTTTAACAAATACAAATATACATAATCGACAATTCTTATCACTCCATTCATGAATGCAACACATAGGTTTATATCATGTACTAGCGACGTCGGGCAAATGTACATAGGTGACCTTCTCCAAGCAGCATATCGTCGTATTACCGTAGTCTTCTTGGGTTTAGTGTGGCCAAAATTAACTTATACAACATATTAACAATAGTTGTCGAAATCGAAACAAGATTTACTTAACTTGTTTACTGAAAAAGAACAAACAGAACTAGTCAAGTGTCACCTGCTGATGTCGCGTGAAGTGACACATCGCAACCAGTGTCCACAATCCAGACTCTAGAAGTAGACTTGAAGGGACAGCCTCCACACATTGTATCTTCTAAGGACTCGCACCTCACTACTGAATCATGTTTTGTGTTCACTGTCACCATCTAAATTCATCTCCTTAAATTCTCGTAGAATATAGTCATACGTTGATGCTATAATGACAGATAGCCATACAGTGAACGATAAAATGTCTCGTCGTAAAATCAATGAATCGGAACCATGCTCGCCACAGAAAGCGTAGACCTCGAATGAAGAGACAACTTCTTCAACCTTCTTTATAACCTCTGCCACGTGACCACACACGCACGTCCTTCCCGTGCATTGAATGCACCTGCCTGCGGTAGAAATTCTATGCTACCGTATTTACCATAAGTAAATTCATTTGGCATGGCATGAAAACTAGGACTGATGGTAGATAAACCCTTTATTGGCTTGTGGAACTGTCTACAAACAAGTATGTTAGTCACATATCATATAATAAAATGAGGGCTACTAGCTAACCATGTTTTGGCTTCTCCACTATTTTCCTTCAGTGTTTCGAAAAGTAACAGTTTTACTTACCGATAATTTGTATTTGTAAAACCACTGTGATATCCTTAATTTGTATTCAGTAAATTGATTTTTTTAGGGAAATATAATATGTTAATTCTTTCTTCCAATTCGTTTTGAATTTCTAATTTCAGATTTAGAAATGTTTATTTTTTAAATGAATCTGAAAAGATACCAAACGTTCCTTTAACAGTCCAGTTCTATTGACAGAAACACATAAGCGCCCAAGGAAATATATATATAAAATAAATAATGGTGTGTTGTGGAATCTAGATTAAATCATTTACAAATATGATTCAGTTTCCATTGTTACAGAAGAGGAAAATATATCATAGTATCCATATATACTTCTCTTTGATCTGTACGACACGGTTCTCAAAGCCATGTAACATTTTGACAACCCATAATTCATTTACATACAAAAACGCAGACTGGTGCACTCTTGAAATATTTTACTCTCATGTAAAATAATTGGAAGTTCAATTGATTTAGATACAGTTATGGTACTATGTATGACTTTCAGAGAGATCACATATTGACTGACATAGTCAGAGTTGGTGGCGTTTATATAAAGAACTTGTTCCTAGAGTGATGCCAAGAACAACTTATTAGTGCAGATGAGTGACTGTTCACGGTCTCGAGTGACTTTCGTCTGACAATATGTCACACGTGATATCTCATGAGAGGTCTGCAGTTGAATCAAGTGCAGTCTGAAGACGTCTGAACTTCAAGGGGATTGACCAACATTTATGCTGTTGGAATACCTCACTTTTATTTCATGAACAGCATGAAACTGATTACTTTACGTCAGTCCATGTCATAGTAAGTAGTAAAAAATACTTGAAATATTTATTTCGTTACACACATTCAGTGTATAAACATCGTGAGTTGTAAACATGTATCTATTTAACTCCTTCACTTAAAAGGGAACGTTCATTTGATGACATGAAAACAAAGTCAGGGCATAGTGAGGTGAAATAAATTATCACCTTCATCTCCATATTCGGTGCGTGAGTTTCACATCCACCACAAATTACACATAATTTTAATGTCACATTGATTTCAGATACAATTTATTTACTTTCCTTTAAATAAAGTAGACACATGTGATTTAAGACACATATAATTGTATATGAACTTCTTAACCTTATATAATAGCTATTCTAAATTTATCATTGTCATAAACCTCTTTTTTTAAAACAATTTTACGAGATAATTACAACGAGAAAAGTAACAAATCAGCCATTTTTTGCAATCACTGTCACAAGCCAATAAAGTGTTAAAATCATGTGTACCCCAATTCTATTTCACATTCACATTCAAATTCTGTGTATATGAATTCAAGGCTTTTACTAGAATGAAATATAAAAGACTTGTATCACTTATTAGAAGCCACCAATCATTTCTCATTTCTCGGTTTCGTGCAAATCAGTACGTGATAGTTTTTTTAACGTATTCCAAATTTCATTACTGTAAAGGTTCTATGACGGTGACGGAGTTTTAAACATAAAGTTGTACATAGAACATCACAGGCATCTATAGGACTTAAAACATAAATTTTGTTCTTCTCAATTTGTCTAGGAAACACAGTTACTGAATTGTTCGATCATTGAACCTAAACCAGTTCTGTTTAACTTCAAGAAATGGGAAACCGACGAGTCAAAACCCAGGGGCTTTATTAAATTAAATCAGATATACGAGTACAAATTAAGTAAAATGAACATTCTTATCAAATAAATCGAAACAATAACAGCCAATATAGTCAAGCTAAGTGATTTCAAATCAGTCCGGGCCATTTCCACGTGGGAGGAAAGCTATTCAGTAGCAAACGTGTTTGACATGTCTAGAGGAACAGATTTATTTCATGTTACAGATTACTCCTCAATCCAGGGCTTTGTAAATGTTTGCTGTGTATTGACCACTATGGTTGGCCTTTGTTGTATAAAATGATCAGTATTGATTTAGGTGATATTCTTAGTTACCAAGTGCACTAACAGTCGAACCGTCCAGTCTTACAAGAGGTTAGAGAACCCAAAGTGTAAAGGTGATAAACAGGACATTTAATGATATTATTTATAATATTTTATGTTTCAAACCGTCCAGTCTTACATCAGATTACCGACCTTACCGTATACAATCTTTGAATAGCAGAATCTTTTACACTTCATGGTTAGTTTCATATTAATTTCTTAATGTTTTTGGCTAACTCAAAACATTTAGAAAACACTCAATATACTATGGTTAAAGCACATTAATCCAAGATATATTGTATATTTCTTTTGAATATTTTTTCTCTCACAGAAACGACTTAGGTAACTACATGCTTTACAATAAATGACAATATCACAACATATCAATATAGCATCAGAAGTGTGATGTGATATATATGCAACAAACATGGTTTTAATTTGTTCTTCGATTTAATAATATTTTTCATGGTGAAAATGACATCTCAATTTATAAAGGAAGCAGTGTTCTCATTCCATTTACTTCATCTGCTTCACCTACAGCTGTGTTATCAGACTCTGGTATCTGGGAACATCACAGCGATCCTCCAGATGATTGGAAAACAGTATCAATAACAGAAGGATTGTACAGATTCGAACTCGTACTCGTGACTAATTGAAGCACTCAGCAAGAAAAAAAGTTCTAGTTAGATAACCGGTTAAATACCTTGTAGAAATACGGACAATAAAAGGGCATTACTCTCCTACCACAAGTTCAACAGTGTTCTGATTTACATTATACTATGTGGATGTTGTATTTCAGCTAAACAAGTTTATATACAAGATATCTTATAAATGTGAGTAATGTGTATTTTGTTATTGTTCACCAGTGTTTCTTTATAGGGTAGTGAAACTGAGAGAGAAATGAATCTGAAACAGACCATGGATCTAGAAAATTAAATAATATACTTAAATACATGTTTATTCTGAAAAGATGTAAGTTTCCGTAATATTGATATCAGAGATTGATGAAAGTGAAATGTGCTCATCAGTAAGTCACTTACAGAACCGTAATACAGAAAGTTAATATACAGGAGATACACTGGACATTGATACCTTTTGTAATTCGTGTTAATATTCCTTGAAAAAGATATAATAACGAGTACATTTTTCAGGCAGCAATGTGCATGATATTGTTTTGAATCATTCTCTACTTACACTCAGCGAAAGAAAGAATACCAATACAAATGAAAGAAAGTTCAAACCATGAGGAATAGATACAACTGAATATAGTTTTACAATGTCTCTTAAAGTTAGCTAAACGCCACAGCCTTGTATTACAATACATTTACATAATGTAATATACGTGAACATAACATTCAACAATTCGGTGTAACCTATATTATGTTTTGAAATAAATTCTGTGCTGAATAACATAGGATAGTAAACAATATTAGATATTTTGAAGAACTGTACATTTTGGGTTATTGATCAAGTCTGCAAACTTATAAAGGTTTGGATTGACAAAATAATGAGTTTGTTTGTATAAAACTTCCTCAATGAATTATAAACAGGGCACATTCAAATAAAGTAATATTTGTCTTCTCTTTGTTAAAGACGAGAAAGGATGCAAATTCGTTTTTCTCTTTGTACTGATATAAATATTCCATTTTCCATAAATAAATCATGGAAAGAACATCTTAGTGTACTTAACACATAAGTCTCTAGTTCTTTGTAATGATTGGTATGATTGGCATTTGGGTTAACATTGATGAAATATGGAAATTTGATTAATAATAGATGGTGTCGACATAATTTAACTTCTTGGACTTAATTCGTTGACGAATTGTTACTGTAAGACATCACAAAACAAGTTGGAAACATCATTTTGACCCTTCTATTTTATCTATTTAAGGAGATTGTAAAACAACGTTAACGTTTTTTAAATGCCGTTTTTTTTGGTTAGAAGGTTTCCTGAGACACGATCTAGATCTATTTTGGTCGTATTTATCACTTGTGGATTAAATATCTTACATCTTGACATTTTTAATTTAGATAGTGAATATCTTATGAACCGTATTTACACCTGATATTTTGATCGATTCAGTGGTTTATATAACATAACTTCTCACCGATCTTTGTCCAAGCTCAAGGTTCACCTCTCAGAGAGATCAATGAATTACACCTGAGCATTAAAATGGTGTTTTATTCGAAAGTCTTATGTTAATAATTATGTGATTCGGCTAACTCCAACACTTTGGAACTGTCATTTACTCAGGAATAGTGTTATGAATATATCCCAGGATCGTTTCGCGTAGCATCAGTATTATGTAATCGATATGACTATCACTTCGACTAATTCCCAACCAGTTAAGAATGGCTCTTCGTCGCTAATGATCAGCTTATCGCCGAGAATAAACACACAATGTTGAAATAATTCGAGCCTATGATGCCATGTGTAACAGAATAGAAAACATGCAATGGTGAAAATGGTAAATATGTTTCTATAATATATCATCATACTTCATATACTCCGTGGACAGAGCTGATCTTTATCAGAACATATCTTTCGAAATATATATATTTTAAAAAAATAATAAATAATCAATTTTAATAATAAAAAAACTTAAGTTTTAATATTGAAGGATGAAACAGTCTGTACACCTCATTTACAGTTAACATATAAAGACATATTTCTGTGTGGTAAAGTAAAAGTATAAAAGGTCATTTCCGTCTGTTCATCGAGATTGATGTCAGTAACATCACAAACATATCACATCTAAATTATGCTTACCAATTCAATGACAGGATTTATATCAAAACTTATTCTTTACATTTGAATAAATCCGATTTTCTACATAAGAATTTTGGAATGATTAACGCATTAAAATAAACGTATGCATACCCTTGCGTAGATGTGTCATATGTTAAACATGACCTATTACATTACGCATTATGTTTGTGGGTACATTAGCAAATGAAGTATATTCTATGATGGGCAGTTAATATAAGTTGACCATAGCCATTGTCTAAAAGTTTATCAATGCCTAAAGAAGGCAATGTCATAAACTAATCATCTTGTGGCGTCTGTAATGTGATTGATTATCGATGTGTGTATTTTCCATGATCTGTCCAAGATAATGCTGAGACAGGAACATTTGTAGCATAGTGGTAAAATGCCAATCCTTGAATGCGCGTTTTTATAGAATAAGAGGATTGTACTTTTTGATTAGATAATTAAATATCATATAATTCCACATTGACCATGGTGACACAGACTACTTACAGTCTGCCAAAGCTTATTTAATTAGGTAATCAAAATGATCAATACCAAGAGATGAGATCTTGGTATTGTAGACACAGGCAGAAGACATTCTTCATGTACGCATGCTGGCTCCCTAAAGACATTAATATAGGAAGGCATATGAAACAACGCTATATGTAAAGATACTGTAAATATCTCATTACTCGAATCCTCTTAGACGTGTATATACTGTTGATCAACTCACTTTAGATGATAGGAGTGTAACAAAAAGCTTTGAATAGTAGCACGGTTTACATTATCTTACCTTTATGCAAAACATCTACCCTTTCCCTTTCTGTGATGGCGAATGAACTAGGTAATGTGTCACCGAGGAGGTGGACAGGTATGAGAAACATTCACGTAGCCACGGGAGTTCTAAAAACCGCTATCGACAACAATTGTTTGACGTCATCTAATAATGCATTCAAAACGAATCTACATGTATCTAAATGCATATGGCTTCTGCCAATTTCAATGTCATTTGGATCCCTGATATTCCTTTAGACAGATTTTTAAAACTTTAACCCAGTTCCAAATTTCGACAACACAAAATTAATGATGTTTAAAACAGTATCGGCGATGGGCAATATAATGCTTCAATGTTCTGAAAACAAGATATAATCATATGTTTTATAAAACAAAAATATATTTAAAAAATAGAGAAAATATAAAGTATAATAAAGTAAATGGACACTATTATCCCTTAATGATAGAATGTACAGATAATCAAGTTTTCATGAGATTTGAGTTTTTGGATCATGCATCAAAAGCACATAATTGCATGTAGTACTATCATTTCTAAACGACAAGTCCTTGAAAGTACATTTTAGTATAAATATTACGGCAGTGGCACACCTGGCATCAATGACATTGGTTTTGAAATAATTAATTATACAGATTTAGGTTTCACAACAAAATTAACTGAATACTAAAGGGCAGAGAGTGATCACGAAAACCTCGACACCATGAATAATGTGAATAATACAAAACTGTTTGAAAGGAAAATGATAAAAAGTTGTAAACCCTTCACGCAATAGTTGCAATCTGTCGTTTATACTGATTTAAAGTGTGTGGGTTAGCTATAGCCGTGAAATACACATTGAGAATTTTCAACATCTATCTCACGTGAGTAATTCAGGTCATCACTCAGATGTATTTCTGTTCAAAGAAGATTACATTGATTTCAAGATGACAACTATTCGTACAGTCTTCCAGAGTTAATCTATTCCAATCCACTGTTATTCCTAATACTACTGATTGGACGAAAACCTAAGTAGAGGATTACGCTAGAATTGGAAACACAGTGTCCATATACAACCAAATTAATTCTGACTTAGCACTTGCTAAGAGGGTGAATGAAACTTTATGAGACACACGAGGCAGAAGATGAAGACAATGGCTTTCACACACGGTAACTACACTCAAGGATATACTTCTGTCCTTGTGAATGGTGGTGTTGTCGATATTGTGTCTACATTTAGAATAAATATTGATTTATTTTGAAGATAATTTTAAAACAGAAACAGGTAAGTTGAAAAAATCAGTAACCACACTTTTGGTAAATTTTATAAACTGAAAACGTGGTTATATAAATGCCATAATTGGAATATATGTATTGAATCCAGAGTAAATGCTCCTAGAATTCGACACTTACAATTTAACTGCTACACTTTACATAAATATAAGAGAATAAACATAGCTCATCCAAGGTAAATGACGTCACTGATTTGTTCTTGTAATTTGATGAATGTTGAACGTATAAACACTTACCTTTCTGTACCCAAGTTAATGATATTTTACCATTGATATGTGAAATTGGAACTTATTAACACTTACCTTTCTGTACCCAAGTTTTTTATATTTTACAATTAATATATGTTGAAGTAAAACGGGCATTTCCAGGTAATGGAATCATGTATCTCATTTTGAGTTAAAATTGAGTAATCAATTTGTTTTGTCAATCAATTTTCTTGGAAGATCGGCGTAACTTTATAATGTAATTTGATTGCTTCAGAATGACATGAATGGAAAAAGGTTTGCTATGTTTCAATAACTAATTACGTTTTGCAATTACAATATATTTGTTTGAAATAAAGTGTAAGTGTATAATAAATCTGTTTCAAACCAAACAAGTGTTGAAGACTCTAGACATAGATGTTAGAAGGTCGTATTTACCATTTACAACCCAATTATTTTCAAAATTAGATTATATTATATTTTTAAAAAACGTGAACAAAAGAATAACTCACCGTTAACTGTGCCTTCAGGAACAATTTATCTGAAGATAGAAATATATATATACAATTATCTTAATGTAAACATTTTGTAATTGTTAGGAAAACCCTTGTAATCTCGGTTTAATATATTATTCCCTATGTAAACAAAAAACGTTAAGTGCCTACACGCGTGTTGTGATGTGAATATACAATCATGTGAATGTCTAGCTTTTCTTGCCTTTTTTTAAGAGAATAGTCAGGGGTATTCAGTTCACAGAAAGCAGTAAATTTTGATATTCCCAGATATGCCTCAATTTATGTTAATACAGTAGAGGGAAAGAAAGAAGTATTTAAAATTAATGAAACATGTCTAAAATTCCACAAGTTCAATGTCACGAAATTTGACACAAAACAAAAATGAAAGTCGATAGTAGTAACACTTCGGTTCGTCCAAAGCACGTGAGGATTAAGTTTTAACCTAATCGACACATCTGCAATATGTGGGTTTTTTTTACCAAAGAACAGCGTAGGTGTATACTATTAAAGTGACACCACTTTCACTATTGATGTCTTTTCCATAATTTAATTTCGACGCGTTGGTCTCCCTAACGAGGATGAGATTTACTTTACATCAAGTATTTACAGAGAATCTATGTAGTGAATGGATTGGCATCCATGGGATGTTCCACAAACATGGCATTGATTGCTGTATGGGTAAAAGCCATCATAAAAAAACATTTTTATCAACTGCAGTGAAAAATGCTTGATTGAATTTATGCTAAGTTATTGCAAACAAAAACTGGTCAAAATAATTAATTTTATTGTTTTATTTATTATCAGTAGTGTAGTATACAAATATTACTACCAAGCTTAATCTCGCTGACACAGACAAGTTCCACTCTTATTTAATGATGTTATCTATCTATCACTAAGTTCAGGGTTGACCTTTAAGCTACTGGACATAACAGCACATCAGTGTAAGGGGTAATCTATAAGATGACAGACAGGGTCATTAAATGAATTAACTTCTTCAGTAAGGATCCTCAGAATACTATACCCTCTATAGACTTTACCATAGATTACACGAAACCGTATCATAAAAAGTAGTTTGACGTTCTTGTACACACAATAAGTCTGTCTATGAAGAGTCAAATCCTAAAGATGACCAACCTGAAAGGTCTTCAGAAGATAAATTGTCTGAAGACTTTTCAAATGTAGAATAAGGACAGTTATATGGATGATAACTTCTTTATTCTGAGAGTACCACATTTCGACCATTTTCAAGCATGGCAACCGTGTCCTTATGTGACTTCCAAATTCTCACATAACACCACAGAAGGTGTTACGTAAAGTTTACAAGAAGATTGTTCTGTATGTATTTACTTTCTAAAACGGATCAAGAGGTTCAGTTAATCTAATCTTTGCTGTTCATAACACCAGGTGCAAATTAACAAATGTTCCAAACTGAAAGGCATTACTTATCATTATTGGTAGTAAGTGACGATGATGCTAATGTTAGATAATGTAAACTTGATTACGATAAAAAAAAACAATGTTTGAATGAATCGAATGTGATATTTTGTGTATCTTCTTTTTACAGTCATCCTTATTCACAAAATCATATTGAATATACATATGACCCTGAACATCGATATTTTATTAGTTATCAATTAAAATGTCCAACCAGAGACACATGGCCACGTGTTATCAAGGAGACTTAATCATAATTCACGTCAAATGGTCGAGTGTTCATGCCTTTAGTTTATAATCAAGTTTGTTATTAGTGTATGTTTAATTGATCGAATATTATAAAATACAAACAACATAATAACAATAAAAACAACAATCATATTGCACAGATGTTTGAGCTGCATGAGGCATATTTTTCATTGAAAACTGAAACCAGAAGTCTTAACTTAAACTTAACTTAATTGAGGAAAATACAGCTGAAATAACTAATAATCCCAAAATATCCCCTTTCTTGACACTGACAAGCCAGTTCCTGTTATTGTACAAAGAGAAAGGTAATAACAGCTGGGGTACCTACATCTATTTCCGTTTTTTCTCGGTGTAGCTTTTTAACTAAGACAAGTTGGAATCATTTTGTTTCATTGCAATATTTTCTCAAAATTCTTGATAACTCTGTTCTATTTTATTAGCAGTGTTTTAGAGTTGAGATTCCTTGAAAAGCCTAGTTTATTATTTTACCAAATTTGGAATAGCAGATAAAATTACACTTGAACCAACCTAGATGATAACTAAGGCAATTGTCTCAGGGGGCTCGACTAACAAACGAGATAGTGTTTTAGGCGATTTATACCAAAACAGTCCATAAACAGTAATATATAAAAGAGATTATGAACTGCACTTGAGCAATGTTGTCAGTTCTAACTAATGTTCTCTTTTGAGTCTCTCCTGTTGAGGATTGCAAAATTGCAAGAGAAAAAATAACATAATATACTTCATAGTATACTTCAAGATCGGTAAGCAATGGAACCTCACAGCACTGACAGATGCCAAATGACCATATCTCAAAAGGTTAGAAAAGGTCCTTGGGGTTTATGTAACAAAGTTAATATAGGTTAGGCGTCAATAATTTGATTGCTACAATATGTATAGTCTGGGGCTTTTTATTCTTACAGGCAGTTTGTAAAACACAATTAGTAAAGTTGATTTGGAGCTATTCAGTACTTTCAGCGTGTATCTACCAAAAGTACTGTTCATGAAACAATTTCCACAGAGCTAATAACTATTTGATCACTATTTTCAAAAGGAAAACAAAAATAATGAAAGCGTGTAGGAATACGACACATTTGCAGTAGTATTTGTTTTTGAAAAACTACCATCAAAATAGGTCTTTTACACATCTGGTATTTCGTAAAGGAGTTAACAACACTATCAAGTGAATTAGTTGGCTTACGAAGAACATTAATTTGACACTTATGAACGAAAATTTGCAATCTATTCATTTCAGTCCAGTCAGTGAATTTATTCACCAATTCACGGGTCGGCGTTTGGAATGATCATCTGGTTGAATTGCACATAATGAAAAGTAAAGGTCGTTAGATATCATAAAATATCCACCCTCGGTTACCCATGGTTTTATATATGCTCCGTTACTCTCCACTGCATCACCCATGGGAAACCTTATCAGAAAAATCTGTACTCAAATTACCCGCCCTTGGCCGGCGTGAGCCAATCAAACTACTACGCAGCTTGGACCTGCGAGCCAATGACAATTCATATCACTTCGTTTCAAAGCAAGAGATGTCATTGTGTTAGCCATCCGTCACTGATTATCTCCCTTGACCATTTCCGTCTTATCCCATTGAGCATTTTCTTTGGTTACTGACTTTGTCACGTCGGCCAAGGGCGGGTAATTTGAGTACAAATTCCCCTGATAAGGTTTCCCATGGGTGATGTAGTGGAGAGTAACGGAGCATATATAAAACCATGGGTAACCGAGGATGAAATTATCAAGCAAACATACAACCGATACAAATAGGTGCCCTTTATCCGTCCATCTCTGAAATGTATTAAAAAAATGTTAATTCATCTTAGCTATGTTCACAGGGGAAAAAATACCTAAGAACTTGCCTGACCCGTATTCAGAAACAGATTTATCTCAAACCCCGATGGTTTAGCTTTGCTGCAGTAAATTTAAGGTGTTGTATATTGACGACAAAATTGACCTCTGTATAAACTGATTGGTACTGACTTCATTGCTATTCCCTGACACTCTGGAGCAAGCGTTCTAAATATTAGAGAAAATCAGAAATCCACCAATATACTTGGCATCAAGCCGCAGTTTAGAACCGTTATTCTTACAATTCCTTCTCATTTTTATTTGCGACCAGTGACATTGGTAAAGAATATCACTGTCTCTCTGGCTTCAAGTCTTTCTCAGACGAGGACATTCTCAAGCTCATAAGAAAAATGAACACCAAAAGTTGTGAACTTGACCCAATTCCCACCTCACTTCTGATTGACTGTATCGACTCACTCATTCATTCATAACCAGGCTAATTAATATGTCTTTGGAAACAGGGACTGTGCCAATGTCTTTCAAGAGCGCCATTGTCAGACCTCCACTTAAGAAGAGTGGACTTGACAAGAATACACTTAAAAACTACAGGCCTGCATCGAACTTGTCCTTCTTGTCAAAGCTCCTTGAGAAGGCAGTCGCAAGCCGACTAGAACAACATCTAACTTTGAATGATCTGCATGAAGAATTCCAATCAGCATATAGGAGTGGCCACAGCACGGAGACAGCCTTGGTAAGAGTCACCAATGACATCTTAGCAGCAGCGGATCAAGGAAAGTCATCAGTGCTGATTTTATCAGATCTGTCTGCAGCATTTGATACGGTTGACCATTCAATCCTTCTATCCACACTTCAGAGGGAGCTTGAGATAAAGGACACATCACTTTCCTGGTTTAGCTCATATCTATCAGGGCGATGTCAGAGTGTTACCACCAACTCGTCAGAATCCCCTCGCTATGAGCTGAACAGAGGTGTGCCCCAAGGATCAGTAGTCGGCCCCATCATGTTCACCCTATACACAAGATCACTGGGTGATGTAGCGAGAAGCCATGGCCTTAATCAACAACAATATGCCGATGACAATCAGCTCTATACAAGTTTCACATCTGCCAAATCTCAAGAATATGCCTCTACTATCATCAACTGCTGCACCGACATAAAGAACTGGATGAATTCACATATGCTTAAACTCAATCAGGACAAGACAGAATTCATATTGATCGGCCCTACCAAACTAAATCAAAACTGCACAGATTTCACTGAAATTCAAATTGCTGATTCCACCATCATTGCCTCCCAACAAGTCAAGAACCTCGGGGTTATTTTGGACCAACAGCTCACGATGAAACATCATGTCACGAAAATATGTCAAACAACAAACTTCCATCTCCGCAACATAGGAAAGATCCGCCCATACCTGACAAGATCATCAGCTGTAAAACTCCTGCTTTCTTTGATTATCTCCCGCATCGACTACTGCAACAGTCTGCTGACCAATATCTCCAAAGAACAGATCACTCGTATACAACGCATTCAAAATACAACCACTAATTATCTTCCGATCTTCCAAATTCGACTACATATCTCCTCTTCTACAACAACTTCACTGGCTTCCAGTTGCTGCCCGTATTGACTACAAACTCCTTGTTCTAGCCTACAAATGTTTCAACAACAGTGCACCATCATACCTCACAGAACTCCTTCCAGTTTACTGCCCACCACGAACTCTGAGATCTCAAAATAAATGCCTGTTTGTCATCCCAAAAGTGAAATCCTCAACTTTCGGCAAAAGAACATTTTCCTACTCAGCATCAGCTAAATGGAATGAACTACCCGAATATCTAAAATCTTCTGTCAGCCTCACTTCCTTCAAGTCTCAACTCAAGACCCACTTGTTTAAACAATACTACCTGTAAAATATCGTCCTGTCCCTTTAAGCGCAAAGAGCACATTTCTATTGTGAAGTTAATGCGCTATATAAATGAATGCATTATTATTATTACTTAACCAAGGGAGCAGATTTCATTGGTGCTCTTAGAATTTAGATATAATCTTACCTCACGCTGAGTGTACTGAATGGTTCCAACATGAACCAACTACCCAACACTCGCAACTTACCATTCGCAATAACAATGGACATATACATATAACGTCTATTCAGTGTATACTACACCAATACATTCACGCAATACCTTTAAAACATCACTAATAATTGTTTTTTTTGTTTTGTTTTTTTTTTCTTTCAAATTAATTTCTAAACTAGTGAAGTTCCAACGAGTTACGAAGACCCCCCCCCCCCCCCCCCCACCCCTTACAGGGTTAATTACAAGCAATTTTATTTTGCCATCCTTGATCATGCTGTTATAGACAAGTTCCTTCCATTCTTCTGATGAGGTGAGGTGAGGTGAGGTGAGGTGAGGTGAGGTGAGGTGAGGTGAGGTGAGGTGAGGTGAGGTGAAGAACCAAAGAAACAGATTTAATTGGTGCTCGCAGAATTTAGACATAACTGCACCTCACGCTAGGTGTACTGAATGGTTAGACATGAACCAACTAACCAACTAACCAACACTCGCAACTTACCATTCGCAATAACAATGGAAAATAATAGTAATCAAACCTAAATATTTGTCGAAACTTCGTTTGATATATAGCAATTTGCCTCGATGAATTGGAAAACGGTCATTTAAATTGTTATTTGTCAATTCTGATGAATTTGTTAAATAGGACAAAGTTGATACCAGAGTTTAAAATGTTACTTACAATTAATAAGACATTCATATAAATAAACGAAGTTGGGACTTGCTGTGTTCAAAACATGCATGTTGGATACACAAAATCACTAATTAATTCGTCATTAATAGCCTTTTCAGAACCTGCAACGTGATACCAATGGGATATAAAAATGCACGTGCGCAGACTCCTTCTTGACCAGTGTTTATGGTGGAGCAGTGAGCAGTAAGTGCTTAAACAATCATCAGCTTCAGATTTCCTTCCTCAATGGTTCATGACAGCAGAAAACTAATGGAACCTCATTATTGAAGTTAATTATTCCGAGACTCATGAGATTACTGTTTAAAGCAAAGTAAGGAGGTAAAATACGTTCAATGGTAATATAATACTTGACATTTTCAGTGTATATTTTGTACAAAAGTGAGTAATCTCAATCACTAATGTCGTGTATTTGTTGTATGGAAATATACATATAAAGTCTATTTAGTGTATACTACACCAATACATTCACGCAATACCTTTAAAACATCACTAACAAATGGATGTTTTTGTTTTCTTTCAAATGAATTTCTAATCTAGTAAAGTTCCAACGAGTAAGGAAGATCCTTCCCTACAGGGTTAATTACAAGCAATTTTATGTTGTCATCCTTGATCATGCTGTCATAGACAAGTTCCTCCCTTCTTCTGATGAAGTTGTTCACTATTCAAAGACCGTCCATAACACGAGCTCCATTACTAAGTGCAGTCTTGACCTTTACGCTACTCGACATAATAGCACATCAGTGCAAGTAATGTCAAGGAGTAATCAACAAGATACAAAGACAGGACATTACATGAATTAACTTCTTATCTAAGGACGCTTTCTTTAACCTAAACCATCAGCTAGACGAACTGTGATTGTATTTCCGTGTAAAACACAAAGACATTACCAACGAAACGTCAGATCCTAAAGCTGTATCGGTTCTAAAGGTTTTCACAACACTTTCCTTTTATGTATGTTACAGGTTCAGAAAGTTTACAGACAAACCATTGCATCGAACTCAATTACGCCATCTCTTTTTTCGTGAAAATGTTTGCATGAGGTCAGGTGACTTAGTAAGATAATGAATGGGGAAAAAAAACCTTGACCAAGAATTGTAAATCTCAGATCACAGTTTCGAAATCATGTTAATTATTTTGGAAATGGAATATGAAATGAATGAGGCTTCTAGTCAAAAGAACTCTGAGTATGTCCCTTCTCATGCAACACACATTGATAATGTGGAAAGGGGTCACGTTGATGTGTTTATTAGACGTAAGAAATGTTAGTATTGATACTGAAAAAGAAAAACATTAAGACAAGGTTTAGATACATTTACATCGGTCATGATACAGAAAGGCAACCTTGTATAGAACATGCAATGACTCTTTATCATTATCGTTTGACTTTGAATAGTTGACTGATGCAGAAGCATGTGAGACAACATTATAGTCTGCGTTTAACATGACAAGTTCCCCTGTCGCCAACATTGAAACAGGAAGGATACATGTACATTTGTAATAGTTTTTTGTAAATTCAAAGTCACCAACGTATAAAGATCTCTCTGTAGGATGTCAATACAGACTGTGAATATATTGAATATATTCAAGGTGACTAAAGGTGAGTGATGCGTAATTCCCCAATGAAGGCTGTCATTATATTTTAAGATATTTGGGTAAAGGGTGAAAATAAATCATTAAAGACCTTAATTGTGCTTGCTTAATATCCGCCAATATAGGATGTGGCCACATAAGCAGACACTATGTGCTGGAAATACAGTGTCATTAATAGTTTAAAACGTGTTCAAAGTGACTTTAGTGACCTTGTAACGACCTGGGCCCATATTTTCGAAGCACTCTTAGTGCTATGATAGTCGTAAGTCAATGTTAATGAATGGCACTTAGCACTAAGAGAGCTTCGAAAATATAGTTGCTGGTGTCTGCATGATCTGCCACATTATGTTGTCACCAAAATTGAAGACACATGGTGAAGCTGTTTAATAGCGAAAACAAGAATCAGACGGACGGATGTACATACGCTAATGAATACATACTTTTGATACAATAAAAACTGCAAAATTGGAAATTCATATAAATTGTGTACAGATGTTCGACTGGTATAGGTCTTTACGCTTCGAAAGGATTACATTGAAATAAGCCTCGCATTCAAAATCTCGATGGAAGGTCAACTGAAATCCGGAACATTCTCAAATTATACCCCTTCTTGACACTTACTTCCTGTTATTGTGAGAAGATAAAATACAAAGCAGGTGTTTGAGCTACTCGATCTATTTCGGTTGCATCTCGAAAGAATATTTGACTTATCTAAATCTTCACGTTTCCGATCATTTATGTGGTTGAAGAAATCTTTAAGGTATTAATCATTAAAATCATACCAGGATGAGTATCTACATTTTATCAAAAGGGTTATATTATATGATCTGTTATTTTGGATAATGAAGCAAGCCACTTTAGCAAGGCTAACTGCCTTTCCTTTTCTCCTTTACCGAACGTGTCTGCATCCTCCAAAGATAACTCAGCGTTTGTACAGTAAAGCTCAGGCTTTTCATGTTTATTGATAGACATCTCCAAAATACGAATTGTTAATCCGCAAGGGCTGTATTCATATTCAATATCTCTGAAGACTCAAATGTGTCTGAATCCTCTTCAGAAGCAGATTTATTTAAATCCAAAGATAGTCAGCTTTTGCATAGTATATCTCGATCATTCCTGTGTATTTACCGTCAAAGTTTGTATTTTCTATCAGTTTAGGTGTAACTTGAAAGTCGCTACCACAATGAAATATGACCCAACTGGCGTAGCCATGTTATAAACCTATTAGAACTTGACCAAATTGTTTGAAAGTCACGATATCTAAACATTACCATTTACAGATCAAATAAAAATGCAGTGTTTCCTATGTTGTTTATTCCTTTGTGATAAATTTTATCTGTGAAAGGTCTTATTTGCAAGCTTGCGTGACTTTGTAGCAAAGCAACACAACAGTCTATATCAAGATCAACATGCATTCAATGTGTGTACATATGTTGTTTACACTTCAACTTAAATTGAGGGTTAAATATATTCTATAAATCCTTATGGAGAGTACAGCTCTGGTCAGAAAAAAAAACAGATTTCATCAGAAACCCGTTATCAAGGACACAAGTGTAATGGAATAGCATCAATTGTGACAATTTTCAAATGGTTAATATTCAATCTGATATTATAATGCATAACTGAATATTAACATGAAAAATAATATGATGGATATGAGAAAACAGGAATACTGGCATAATAACAATTTATAAAGACTCATTCATGAAGGTCCACAATTTACAAAAAGGGTTGTTGGAAGGTCGGGAAAATATGTTCTTTATATCACTAAAGAACGGGCAAATTTGTGTCTAAATGTTACTTCATTTCTTCATTTTGGGAAGTGCCGGTTTGATGAGTTAAAAAAACGTTTTAAGAGTGATTTTTTAATAGAACCCGAAAATCTCTCTTTACACCCTGTATCAGTAAAAATAGAGCCATGGGCTCTGTAGCTCATCAGGATTTGATTAATTATATATGGTTGAAGATCTAAGTTATCTCCAGTAATATATTGTTAACAAGCAAAAAATAGGTTTTTAGATCATGACCCCTGTGTATTTGGAGTCACAGGGTCACCAATCCTACAATTAAGTATCACCTTTGACCAAAGAGTCTCTACACAACTTTTCAGCTCTCTAGACCTTTTGGAACTGGAGAAGAAGATGAAAATAGGTTTTTAAGGATGTGACCCTTGTGACCCCATTTGGGGTCACGGGGTCACAAAATCTACGATTTAGAATCCTCATTGGCCAAGGAGTCTGCACACATCTTTTCAGCTCTCTAGACAATTTGGAACTGGAGAAGAAGATGAAAATAGGTTTTTAAGGATGTGACCCCTGTGACCCCATTTGGTAGCTCTGTGGAGTCATTGGTGCTGGAGGAGAAGTCGAAAAAGCGAAAAGTTTACGGACGGATGGACGGACGCCGGACACCATGCCATGCCATAAGCCCATCGGGCCTTTCAGGCCTGATGAGCTAAAAATGGATTTTAATTGTGTCGTCATTATACTATTCTATTTCAATGCATAGACACAATCTATCCAATCAAAATACTCAATCAACGGATTAAAATTCAATGTGCAATACATTATGTTCAATTAAAATCCTGGTACGTCATTTACAATGTCCGTCAATATATAATTCTTGAAATATCTCATGTATCAATGGGCTTTGTAACTGGCTCATTACTAGTTGACAGATGCTTTTAAGCTATTCTATGTCATGTTGTTTAAACAATTGTTTTCAAGAAAAAATGCTCTTTGCAAATGGTTTATGTTAGGGAGAGGCTAGTATTTCAAGATTGAAAAATTAGAAATAGAATCCATATTCATTTATCTTGCTTTGGCTTGTTTTAAAGGAAATGTTGTACAATGGAGTAGTTTACCTATCGCTAGATGTGAGAATACGTGGTTTGTAACTCATATAAGCACTGAAGAACGTTTTTCACATGTTTTATATGCTTAAGTTTTACACTTATGATAAAAGTGTATATAGTGTATTTTACGTGAGAGGGTTAAACAACCACTTACATGACCCAATTATCCCTGGTTGTAGAAAAAGGTCACATATGAAATGAACATTGCTAGTGGCCACCTTTTAAATTCGATTATTTGACATGAATCTGGATTGCTTAACCGAACCACAATCATTCGTTTTAAAACTCTATTATTGATTGAGGAGGATTGTCTTGCAATGTGTATGATTTCTTTTCAATTTGATGGGATCTCATTATTTCCATTAGAAAGCTTGCTACTGCCCCTTTAAAGATACCAGCCATATTAATCAGACATAAACGTTTGTATCAACTCATGGTTAAAAGAGTTCTGTAATTTGAAGAGTTTTAATTGAGAATCGATTCACAACCAACATACAGATGTGTCCAAATGCTAGACCCAACCCTATCTTATCAATTCATGTAATGATTTCTTCCTTTTTAAGCTATAATGTCTAAAAGTAATTTATTGTTTTGCACATAATATGTAGAATATGTTAGGTATGAATTTAGTTTATTTTCTAAATTTAGCACAAAGGATACAGCTAGTTTCTTCATTAAATTAGTTGGTGACTGCGATCATGAAACATTTAACGTTTTCTTGATGCAAATTTAATGATATTATGCTTGGAAATATAGTAAATGTTTCCTGTACTGTAATTGAATTATGAAAATCATGAAAGGTTTACCTAAATTGTATATATGGCGATACTTATATCACCTGTGAACCAAAATGTGTCTAGTCAAAAGTCGTATTTGAATACAGCGTATACATTCTTTGTGAGGCATTATTTGATATTGGACATTTATTGCAATAAAGCATGTTGACTATCCAATAGATCTTGGTTTGCCTTCAACAAAGTAGTCTGACACATTGATGATTGAATATGAGAAACACTGGTCTTTGCAAGAGTTAATTTTAACATATGTGCCATATTATCATCGTTTGTAGGCTACATTCAACATTGTTATACTTAACTTGAACAATGAACACACCTACCATGTAGTACACATGTAATTAGTGTATAGTTTCACCATAAATAGGTTAACACACTGGTTTTACATACCGTTGTTCTGTCTAATGGTGTTCTGTCTAATGGTGTTCTGTCTGATGGTGTTCTGTCTAATGATGTTCTGTCTAATGGTGTTCTGTCTAATGGTGTTCTGTCTAATGGTGTTCTGTCTAATGTTGTTCGGTCTAATGGTGTTCTGTCTAATGGTGTTCGGTCTACTGGTGTTCTGTTTAATGGTGTTCGGTCCAATGGTGTTCGGTCTAATGGTGTTCTGTCTAATGGTGTTCTGTCTAATGGTGTTCTGTCTAAAGGTGTTCTGTCTAATGGTGTTCGGTCTAATGGTGTTCTGTCTAATGGTGTTCGATCTAATGGTGTTCTGTCTAATGGTGTTCTGTCTAATGGTGTTCTGTCTAATGGTGTTCTGTCTAATGACAAATCGTGATACATCACTTTATATTTCATGCTTAATGGCTCCATTTGACTTTTACACAAATAAACCAGCTAGTGTTTTATATGTGTAAATTCACTTAATGTGTTATCTCGTACCAGCTTTTCTGCAAATCTATCATTTTGTCATGTTTCTAAACATCAATCAATTTGTAATCCATTACCAGCATTTCTGCAACTCTATCAATGGTCTCAATTGAGCAATTTATCTATCCATTGTATATCAAGATCCTTACCTAGCTAATGGTACATTGATGAGCTAGACTTTTGTAAAAGCTAACTGGTATCAATAGCATCCAATTGCAATTGTCAGTGGTCATTTTAACTTTTTGATGACAGATCAATAGATTTAGTTTTATTTAACTCGAAACCCTTAACCCTTTACACGGGACCGTCTACCTCTATGCTACCGAGGAAGCTGATAGACCAAGCTTTATTCCTCTCTTAATAAACACAACTTCTTCACCTCAATATAACACTAGTTAGGGAAACATACTCTTTATAATGTAGAATTTTGAAATACTTTCGGTCCTCTTTCCCGCTTATCTTTCTTACCTCGGGCTTTACAATCCCAAGTTTAACTTCTGTATTGTATTTATCCTACACATAGAAGACCCTTAATCATTCTATTTCCTGTCATTGACAAGAATGTTATGGTTGTTTAGGAAACTGGATAATTGACATCTGGAGCTATTCATCTGGACAAAAAGTAAATCAGCTTTCTTTCTCATGTGTTATCAAGTTTCCATTCTCCATTTGATTATTTTCATTCTGTTTTCATGAGGTCCCTAAATAATTCGCAAGTTTAAACCCAGCGTAATTCAATAAAATAATATGATTTACACAAAATAAAAAAATATGACAAAGCCTACAAACTTAATTAAGCTATTTCGATCAATCAAAGTTACTTCCTATTTGTAAGAGAGATATGCAGAACCTAACGTGGTTCATCCTGGATTCATTACAATATTCTACCATGACATTGCTGGATACTCGATTCTGGATTGAACCTCCTCTGATTTTAGCGCCGCTTCACCGCGTATTGACAAATCTACATTGTGACGTCACAATCTATCCGAACAAACGGACGATTCTAAGGTGTGCTCTACTTGTGGAAATCAAAATAACTGATACAATCAAATTAATTTTCCCTGTAGCGTGTTTTAGAGTTACATCAGATAGATTAGCAAGGCAAACTGCGTCAGTATCGAGATCAATCCAAATAGCGACACTTGATGCAGTTGAGAAGGCGAGCACACGCAATGTCATTGACGCAATGGTCAGCCGGATCTGAAAACCGAGCGTAACGTTTTGATGCAAAATAAGAAATACATATGTCATATCATCTGCACACCTACGTCGATAACTAGAATGTGCATTCCTTACCCGAATGAGACAATTACCATCACCTGTAACGCTTCCTTTTAATAAATATAAGTCCGCAAGCTCGTAATTCACAGCGACCGGCAAACGGTAGCCGCCATTTTGAACGTCGCGTGATCTGCTTAGCGGGTTATTCCAAAAATGCGAACTTCAGGAAATACGAATCTTGATTTTGTGAACGCGAATGTTGAGAAAACAAAATGTAAACTCCCGTTATAAATGACACATATATATATGATTTTTTTAAATGGTTAAAGAGAACTTGTAGGAGAAAACTCTGTGTATAACAACAATATTTTTGTACGAAATCGCTGCTGTTGTTACAAAGGATTTTTCGAACGTAATTCGGAGCTCGCGCCCTGCCGTTGTACGCACTATCAGCATCCGACAAAAAGAGTTCCATGGTAAAACGGTCATGGTAGAATGGAGATAAACCTACTGTGTTTGAAAATCAGAGACATGTTATACTGGATTGATAGCGAGTAAATTTAAAATTGAAACCTCACGCTACGCGTTCGATTTCAATTTTAAATTTACTCGCTATCAATCCAGTATAACATGTCTCTGATTTTCAAACACAGTAGGTTTATCTCCTAATTAAGGCATCTTGAACAAATTCTAACGATATTCAATCGATATCAATTACTAATGTACAGAGGTCGAAAATCAATTCTGTCACAATTTCTAATTTCTACCATAAAATTTATCAGTTGTCATGATTATGATAGATCTAATCTTTTAGTGTTGTGAATGTCTTAAGAAACAGAATACATCCTTTATGAGATTGACCGGTCGAGATGATAAGACCTTTGAGCACTGGAACATGTTCTCAGACTTATTAAGGTTAAGGTTTTAAAGCGCACATGTAAGATTTCTATAAAATGGTTGGCACTCACTGTACACTTTAACTTTTCTTCATTGGTCAGAGTAATGCGTTAAATTTCAAACGCGTTTTGACCTTAACGAGGGGTTTCAATCACTCTATCTTCTGAATTAGTTATTTTTACCTTCCCTTTTTTTGCAAATCAAGACGTGAAATATTTAACCACTTTATTGTCTAGTATTACAACTGACGGTAAAATACTAATTTGAAAAGTGTTAACATACTGATCTAAAGCCCTATTAATACGGCGAGCGTTTGCATATGAGTAAAGCATTACACATATGCAAATTTGCTCATATGAGCAAAATTCGCCGTATGGACGCATTTGCTCTTTTGTATATTTTACTACCCTAAGCAAATTTGTCACTACCGTAAGAAATTTTGCACCTAGTCAGTGGCAGGTGCAAATATTTACTACCGTGAGTAAACATGGTATTTTCAATATTCCAGTAAAGGTTCGTCGTATACAGACATATTGACTTCACACAAGTTGAGAAATATATTAGAGAACTTAAGAAACCCTAAATATTGTTTGTCAAATTCTTTATATTGAATAATCTCCTTGCACGCGATGACCTTTTAAATCTATCTGACTATCCGATTTTCATTATAATTAGGGCAATATTGTCAAACCATTGTTGACAGATATACCTTAATGTCATTTATTTAGTTTACAACTAATAAATATTAATTGCCATATTTTAGGAATCCTCTATTTATATATCAAAAAAGTTTAACTCTAGATTTTGTGAAATTACAAACGTTTAAACAAACTGCAGTTTTCAACGTTTTTCAAAGGATAGCGCATGAAATTTCCCAACCAGAAAGGCTCCTTTAAATACATGATAGAAAAACCTATCCTCTCCCGCCAAGGTTTTTTAAGTCCTGTCTTCCCATACTTTATACTAAAACTTAAAAATGAATATTAAAGTAAAACCAGTGTTCATCACAGCCAATACATAATACCCCAACCTCAACAACGAGCGTCATATTCACCTTATTGCTATTTACATTTCACCGAGCTTAACAAAAGAAAACCATTATATATAAGGCAAACATGGATTCGGGATATGGAGTTTTAATGTGATACACAAACAAAGATCGCTTGATGCAAGCGGGGAAATAAACATGAGTAAATATGTTTCTATTGTTTGATTGTGTAATGGCGTTCATTATAGAAATGATCTCAGTTCCCGATGAAAGCAGATAGATCTTACCATTTACTAAATAATGTAAATGTGTGTTTATCTGATATCAGGACACATCAAAGCGTTCCTCCAGGTGATGGTATACAACTATTGATAACAGAAGTTTTATTTCCATTTACAGATTGAAACAAGATTGTACTGGACAAGCAATGAAAGCTGCAGGTTAGACAACTCCTTGAGTTCACAGATTCAGTTGTTCTTATTCCTACATCTAGTTTGCAAATTTTAATTGACAAATCAAATGACAATAATTATCAACTCGAAGCACTGCAATGTAGCAAATAACGCAGTTCGCTGTTACATTTACTCAACTTTACATTAATCTCTGAGTACATCTGGACATATGGGCCCTGTGTTGAGCAATCAGTTGTCATCATTGTACCATAGGCCATTCAAAAACCTCATACAAACCTAAGAAAACACTCTCATAAGATTTTCTCATTCTAATTCTTACAGATCTTCAAACATTTGACTTCAGTAGAAAGACGAACTGAACAACCCCCCCCCCCCCCCCCCCCCCCCCCTCCCCACGTGTCAAATATTCACTTTGAAAAGAGTTGCGTGAGTTCATGTCAAGTGAAGCTGAGCTACCCAGAACAAAACGTGTTGGCTCCTCCTCAGAAACAGATTAAATCCAGCTAAAGATAACTCAGTCTTGTGTCTTTGTTGTATAAAACTATCAGTATTGATAAAGCTCTTATTCCTATATGGCCAAGTTACCAAAGGACTAGCAATCAAATCTGCACAAGATTTACATTTACTAGGAAACAAAGAGATGTGAGCTTGAACTTGTGTTTTACAATATTAATCATTCACTGATAATACTTTTAGAATACGATATTCTCAATTTAAGCTCATTATAACTAACATGTACACGATCATCAGTCAATCTATCTACTGACAACACAAATAACAAGATTTAAAGAATATTCACCTTCAGCGTATGCTAAAATTTAAACAAAATTAGTTTTATCTTGTGTCACAATCTGTTTGGCATTGACGTCAAGACGTATCAGAACACACCAACCCCCAAAATATGTTATCAACTTCAATGTCTATAACAGTATGGAAATCCTTATTACTACACTCTTTACCACAGTAAATGGTATCAAAATCACCTGCATGTAATTCATGATGAGCATTTCAACAATCTCCAATGGCGATAAACGAGTTGGAACTATAGATTTACAACAGAATATGAAGTTTTAGAGTGATTTTAACGCATATCTTCCTATGTTTCATTTTCTAAACGTGTTCATGAGATAACATTTATCACATTTCATCACATTTCCTGATGGAAGCAGATAGCCATCAATTTACTTGAGAAACTAAACCTATGTTGGATCAAATCTCCTATTAGTTCACATCAAAGAGTTTTTCTTCAGGTGATGTTATAAACACTATTGATAATTGGAATTGTACATCCGACCTGACATTTGTACTCAGAAATAACATTGATCTTGGCATGGCATGAAAACTAGGACTGATGGTAGATAAACCCTTTATTGGCTTGTGGGACTATCTACAAACAAGTATGTTAGTCACATATCATATAATAAAATGAGATACCATGTTTTGGCTTCTCCACTATTTTCCTTCAGTGTTTCGAAAAGTAACAGCTTTCCTTACCGATAATTTGTATTTGTAAAACCACTGTCCTTAAATTTTATTCAGTAAATTGATTTTTTTGAGGGAAATGTAATATGTTAATTCTTTCTTCGTTTTGAATTTCTAATTTCAGATTTAGAAATGTTTATTTTTTAAATGAATCTGAAAAGATACCAAACGTTCCTTTAACAGTCCAGTTCTATTGACAGAAACACATAAGCGCCCTAGGAAATATATATATAAAATAAATAATGGTGTGTTGTGGAATCTAGATTAAATCATTTACAAATATGATTCAGTTTCCATTGTTACAGAAGAGGAAAATATATCATAGTATCCATATATACTTCTCTTTGATCTGTACGACACGGTTCTCAAAGCCATGTTCATTTAGTAATCTCATGTAACATTTTGACAACCCATAATTCATTTACGTACAAAAACGCAGACTGGTGCACTCTTGAAATATTTTACTCTCATGTAAAAAGAAATGGAAGTTCAATTGATTTAGATACAGTTATGGCACTGTGTATGACTTTCAGAGAGATCACATATTGACTGACATAGTCAGAGTTGGTGGCGTTTATATATAAAGAACTTGTTCCTAGAGTGATGCCAAGAACAACTTATTAGTGCAGATGAGTGACTGTTCCCGGTCTCGAGTGACTTTCGTCTGACAATATGCCACGAATGGTTTCTCATGAGAGGTCTGCAGTTGTATCAAGGGCAGTCTGAAGACGTCTGAACTTCAAGGGGATTGACCAACTGTTGGAATACCTCACCTTTATTTCATGAACAGCATGAAATTGATTACTTTACATCAGCCCATGTCATAGTAAGTAGTAAAAAATACTTGAAATATTTAATTTATTTCGTAACACACATTCAGTGGATACACATCATGAGTTGTAAACATGTATCTATTTAACTACTTCACTTAAAAGGGAACGTTCATTTGATGACATGACAGGGCAAAGTGAGATGGTGAAATAAATTATCACCTTCATCACCATATTCGGTGCGTGAGTTTCACATCCACCACAAATCAACATAATTTTACTGTCACATTGATTTCAGATACAATTCATTTACTTTCCTTGAAATAAAGTAGACACACGTCATTTAAGACACATATAATTGTATATGAACTTATTAACCTTATATAATAGTTGTTTATCATTAAATTTATCATTGTAATAAACTTCAATTTTACGAGATAATTATTACGAGAAAAGTAACAAATCAGCCATATTTTGCAATCACTGTCACAAGTCAATAACGTGTTAAAATCATGTATACCACAATTCTATTTCACATTCACATTCTAATTCTGTGTATATTAATTCAAGGCTTTTACTAGAATGAAATATAAAAGAATTGTATCACATATTAGAAGCAACCAATCCTTTCTCATTTCTCGGTTTCGAACATGTCAGTACGTGATAGTTATTTGAACGTATTCCAAATTTCATTACTGTAAAGGTTTTATGACGCTGACAGAGTTTTAAACATAAAGCTGTACATGGAACATCACAGGCATCTATTCTATAGGACTTAAAACATAAATTTTGTCCTTCTCAAATTGTCTAGGAAACACAGTTACTGAATTGTTCGATCACTGAACCTAAACTAGTTCTGTTTAACTTCAAGAAATGGACAACCTACGTGTGTGTAAATCGAACTATAAGAGGGGCTTTATTTCATTAAATAAGATATACGAGTACACATTAAGTAAGATGAACATTCTTATCAAATAAAGCGAAACAATAACAGCCAATATTGTCAAGCTAAGTGATTTAAAATCAGTCCGGGTCATTTCCACGTAGGAGGAAAGCTATTCAGTTGCAAACGTGTTTGACATGTCAAGAGAAACAGATTTATTTCATGTTACAGATTAGTCCTCAATCCAGGGCTTTGTAAATGTTTGCTGTGTATTGACCACTATGGTTGGCCTTTGTTGTATCAAACAATCAGTATTGATTTAGGTGATATTCTTAGTTACCAAGTTGACTAACACTCAAACCGTCCAGTCTTACAAAAGGTTAGAGAAACCACTGTGTCTTTAAAGGACATTTAATGATATTATTTATAATATTTTATGTTTCAAACCGTCCAGTCTTACATCAGATTACCGACCTTACCGTATACAATCGTTGAATAGCTTTTTGATAACATTTCATAATTTTTTATACTTCATGGTTACATGTAGTTTGATATTAATTTCTTAAATTTTTTGGCTAACTCAAAACATTTAGAAAACACTCAATATACTATGTTTAAAACACATTAATCCAAGATATCTTGTATATTTCTTTAAACATTTTTTCTCTCACAGAAACAACTTAGGTAATTACATGCTTTATAATTAAATGACAATATAACAACATATCAATATAGCATCAGAACTGTGATGTGATATATATGCCACAAACATGGTTTTAATTTGTTCTTCGATTTAATAATATTTTTCATGGTGAAAATGACATCTCAGTTTCCAAAGGAAGCAGTGTTCTCATTCCATTTACTTCATCTGCTTCACCTTCAGCTGTGTTATCAGACTCTGGTATCTGGGAACATCACAGCGATCCTCAAGGTTATGGGGAAACAGTATTAATAACAGAAGGATTGTACACATTCGAACTTGTACTCGTGACTAGTTGAAGCACGCAGCAAGTCATGAAAGAGTTATAGTTAGATAACTGGTTAAATACCTTGTGGAAATAGGGACAAAAAAAGGGCATTACTCTCCTGGCACAAGTTCAACAGTCTTCTGATTTACATTATATTATGTGGATGTTGTATTTCAGCTAAACAATTTTATACACAAGATATCTTATAAATGTAAGTAATGTGTATTTTGTTATTGTTCACCAGTGTTACTTTTTTGGGTAGTGAAACTTAGAGAGAAATGAATCTGAAACAGACCATGGATCATAAAAAATAAATAATGTACTGAAATACATGTTTTTCTGAAAAGATGCGAGTTTCCATAATATTGATATGAGAGCTTGATGAAAGTGAAATGTGCTCATCAGTAAGACACTTTCAAAACCGTGATAATACCTTTTGTAATTCGTGTTAATATTATTTTTAAAAGATATAATAACGAGTACATTTTTCAGGCAGCAATGTGCATGATATTGTTTTGAATCATTCTCTACTTACACTCAGGGAAAGAAAGAATACTAATACAAATGAAAGAAAGTTAAAACCATGAGGAATAGATACAACTGAATATAGTTTTACAATGTCTTTTAAAGCTATCTAAACGCCACAGCCTTGTATTACAATACATTTACATAATGCAATATACGTGAACATAATATTCAACAATTCGGTGTAACCTATATTATGTTTTGAAATAAATTCTGTGCTGAATAACATAGGAAAGTTAACAAACATAGATATTTAGAAGAACTGTCCATTTTGGGTTATTGATCAAGTCTGCAAACTTATAAAGGTTCGGGAGGACAAAATAATAGTTGTTTTTTTTATTAAACTTCCTCAATGAATTATAAACTGTGCAAATTCAAATGAAGTAATATCTATCTTCTATTTGGTAAAGACGAAAAAGTATGCTCTTTGTACTGATATGAATCTTCCAATTTCCATAAATAAATCATGTGAAAAACATCTTAGTGTACTTAAGACATACGTCTCTAGTTCTTTGTAATGATTGGTATGATTAGCATTTCGGTTAACATTGATGAAATATGGAAATTTGATTAATAATAGATGGTGTCGACATAATTTAATTTCTTGGACTTAATTCGTTGACGCATTGTTACTGTAAGACATCACAAAACAAGTTAGAAACATCATTTTGACCCTTCTATTTTATCTATTTAAGGAGATTTAAAACAACGGGTTTTTAAAGGCCGTTTTTCGGTTTAGACATGATCTAGCTCTGTTTTGGTCGTATTTATCACTTGTGGATTAAATATCTTCCATCTTGACATTTTTTAATTTAGTTAGTGAATATCTTATGAACCGTATTTACACATGATATTTTGATCGATTCAGTAGTTTATATAACCGATCTTTGTCCAAGCTCAAGGTTCACCTCTCAGAGAGATCAAAGAATTACACCTGAGCATTAAAATGGTGTTTTATTCGAAAGTCTTATGTTAATAATTATGTCATTCGGCTAACTTCAACACTTTGGAACTGTCATTTACTCAGGGATAGTGTTATGAATTGATCCCAGGATCGTTTCGCGTAGCATCAGTATTATGTAATCGATATGACTTTTACTTTGGCTAATTCCCAACCAGATAAGAATGGCTCTTCGTCACTACTGATCAGCTTATCGCCGAGAATAAACACACAATGTTGAAATAATTCGAGCCTATGATGCCATGTGTAACAGAATAGAAAACATGAAACGATGAAAATGGTAAATATGTTTCTATAATATATCATCATACTTTATATACTCTGTGGACAGAGCTGATATTAATCGGAACATATCTTTCGAGATATATATATATATATATATATATATATATATATATATATATATATATATATATATATATATACTTTGTTTAAACAATAAATAAACAATTTTAATAATAAAAAACTTAAGTTTTAATATTTTAGGATGAAACAGTCTGTACACCTCATTTACAGTTAACATGTCAGTAACATCACAAACATATCACATCTGAATTATGCTTACCAATTCAATGACATGATTTATATCAAAATTTATTCTTTACATTTGAATAAATCCGATTATCTATATAAGAATTTCGGAATGATTAACACAATAAAAAACGTATGCATATCCTTGCGTATATGTGTCATATGTTAGACATGACCTATTACATTACGCATTACGCATGGGTACATTAGCAAATGAAGTATTCTCTATGATGGGCAGTTAATATAAGTTGACCATAGCTATTGTCTAAAATGTTATAAATGCCCAAAGAAGGCATTGTCATAAACTAATCATCTTGTGGCGTCTGTAATGTGATTAATTATCGATGTATGTATTTTCCATGATCTGTCCAAGATAATGCTGAGACAGGAACATTTGTAGCATATTGGTAAAATGCCAATCCTTGAATGCGCGTTTTTACAGAATAAGAGGATTGTACTTTTTGATTAGATAATAAAATATTATATAATTCCACGTAATTGATCATGGTGACACAGACTACTTACAGTCTGCCAAAGCTTATTTAATAAGGTAATCAAAGAGATCAATACCGAGCGATGAGATATTGGTATTGTAGACACAGGCAGAAGATATTCTTCAGTATACGTACTGGCTCCATGAAGACGTTAATATAGGAAGGCATATGAAATAACTCTATGTGTAAAGATACTGTAAATATCTCATTACTCGAATCATCTTAGACATGTATATACTGTTGATCAACTCACTTTAGATGATAGGAGCGTAATAAAAAAGCTTTGAATAGTAGCACAGTATACATTATCTTACCTTTATGCAAAACATCTACCCTTTCCATTTCTGTGATGGCGAATGAACTAGGTAATGTGTCGCTGAGGAGGTGGACAGGTATAAGAAACATTCACGCAGCCACAGGAGTTCTAAAAACTGCTATCGACAACAATTGTTTGACGTCATCTAATAATGCATTCAAATCGAATCTATCTAAATGTATATGGCTTCTGCCAATTTCACAGTCAGTTGGATCCCTGTTATTCCTTTAGACAGATTTTTAAAACTTTAACCCAGTTCCAAATTTCGACAATACAATATTAATGATGTTTAAAACAGTATCTGCGATGGGCAATATAATGCTTCAATGTTCTAAAAACAAGATTTAATGATATGTTTAATAAAACTAAAATATAATAAAACATAGAGAAAATATAAAGTATAAATATAGTCGCAAGCGACGACAATCGGAATCGGAATCAGCGCTTATATGTTTTATTTAATTCAAAGATAATGAATGAGGAAATCTTCGAAATGTAATTGCATATATTTTAAAATAAGTTTCAAGTCTCTAGCATGTCTCTAGAAGTTTTGAGATTTTACATGTCAAAATTGAACAACTTTTAAAAAAGTCAAAATGGTTGCTAAACCATGTGACCGTTTTTTTAGTATTGCACATCTTTTTTTTTAAAGTTTGATGTCTTTATGTTGATTTTGAAAATTTCCCTTTGTCAAAAATTATTTTTCAGCCTGGTGTACAGTCGCCATGGAAACCTGTTCTTGCTGTACTTAGTTTGGTGAAGGTTTTGTGAAATTGTCTGATACAGTTTTCCAGAAATTGAGAATGAAATTTTTAACATATTGGACAGAAATCTCATTAAAGAAGTCGAAAATCCAAAATCGGCCGAGGTCATAGATTAATTTTGATATAGGCAAACGTACCAAAATGTTCCATGACATCAGCTTATTGGTTACATGTGAAGAAATATTCAAAAATATAACATACAAAAAGTAGCCAGTACACTAATCTGGACAGTGTTGCCAATATTAATTTTTGCATGAACAAAAGCGCAAAAACAAGTCAAAACAAGTTAACATACAAAACAAATAAGTTTTGAACATTTAAAATTATATTTAAGTCGAAAAGTCTTGCACTAAGTCTGCTGGACTAGAAATCGTACACGCTACCGTCAGACCAAGGAAACAGCTGACATCGTTCACGAAAATTAATGATAATATTTTATACATCTTTAAGACACCGTTTTGTTTCGATAATATTTATGGGAATTAATGTAGCACTTGTTGATATTTTGTCCCAGATCACTTCTTTGCTCTTGTAAAAATCATTATGCATTGATGACATTACGTCTACATACACTGTACAGCAAATGTGTAGGTTATTTCAGCATTAGCAACACCATCATTATACATATGCAGAACCGAAACTACACGTCGGACCCATTGACATTCACAGACTTTTAAAGCAATATAAACCTACATCGTCGTGTTTATGTGTGCTGTAAATAGGTTTCCAATATTACGTCTGGCTAATAGATGTGCGTTAATCGTGGTACAGTGTCCGGTTTTCGATCAGAACTACTTTTACATATATATTGTCATTATCCTGAATCGACTATCTTCAAATTGGTAATGTTCAGTTCTTCTCGATACAATAACACCATCTATAATGTTTAGTAGGACTGACCCCCCCCCCCCCCCCCCCCCCCTACGAGAGCTATAACTTTGTCATGATTTACTTCTTTGCTCGTATTGTCTTTGCGCATCTTTTGCAAAAGGTTTCAGGTCTCTAAGTAGATTTTTAAAAATTTCCCCATGTTAAAGTTTTTCTTTATTATGACAGGAAATGACTGTACGCGAGCGATTTTATTATTGATTCATAACGGCCATAGTCCTGTCTTACTCACCTGAAAAAATCTTTCAATTCGGTGGGTAGGTTTTGGAATTATCTCCCTTTGAAGTTTGTGATTTTCAAAATTTTTCGGACTTTGAAAGGTCACTGAGAAAAAAGTTTAAGGGGTTCGCTAATGCTTTGGACTATGTTTAATCACCAACCCTTAAGCTGCACATATATGCAAGTTTGAGCTCTTAGATTCTAGTATCTTCAGAGGAGAAACTACGTGACTTACGAATTTGCCATTTTTTTTACTTTTTTGCTCGCATGGTCATTGCGCATCTTTACAAAAAGTTCCAAGTCTCTAAGTGCATTTTGAAATTTTTTCCCATGTTAAAAATCGAAATTTAGATTCGAAATTAAAAAAAAAACCACGCCAATAAAAATAAGGATTCAGCCAAATGGCTGAATCCTTAATAAAATAAATGGATAATATTATCCCTTAATGATAAAATGTACGGATAATCAAGTTTCCATGAGATTTGAGTTTTTTGATCATGCATCAAAAGGACATAATTGCATGTAGTACTAAACGACAAGTTCTTGAAAGTACATTTTAGTATAAATTTTACGGCAATGGCACACCTGGCATCAATGACATTGGTTTCGAAATACTTAATTATACAGATTTAAATTTCACAACACAATTAACGTAATACAAAAGGGCAGAGAGTGATCATGAAAAGCTCGACTCCATGAATAATGTGAATAATACAAAACTGTTTGAAAGGAAAATGAGAAAAAATGTTGTAAACCCTTCATGTAATAGTTGCAATCTGTAGTTGATACTGATTTAAAGTGTATGGGTTACCCGAGAAATACAGATTGAGAAATTTCAACATCTATCTCACGTGAGTAATTCAGGTCATCACTCAGATGTACTTCTGTTCAAAGAAGATTACATTGATTTCAAGATGACAAGTATTCGTACAGTCTTCCAGAGTGAATCTATTCCAATCCACTGTTATTCCTAATACTAGAGATTGGACGAAAACCTAAGTAGTGGATTACGCTGGAATTGGAAACACAGTGTCCCTACAACCAAATTAATTCTGACTTAGCACTTGCTAAGAGGTTGAATGCAACTTTATGAGACACACGAGGCAGAAGATGAAGACAATGGCTAGCACACAAGGCAACTACATTCAAGGATAATTCTGTTCTCGTGAATTGGGGTGTTGTCGACGTTGTGTCTACACTTAGCATAAATATTGATTTATTTTGAAGACAATATTAAAACAGACACAGGTACGTTGTAAACATCAGTAAACACAAGTATGGTAAAATTTATAAACTGAAAACGTGGTCATAAAAATGCCCTGGTTGAAATATGTGTATTGAAACCAGAGTAAATGTTCCTAGGATTCGACACTTACAATTTAACTGCTACACTTCACATAGATATAAGAAAACAAACATAGCTCATCCAAGGTATATGCCACATTTGATTTGTTCTTGTACGTTGATGAAAGTTGGACTTATATACACTCACCTCTCTGTACCCAAGTTATCTATAGTTGAAGGTATATGAAACTAAAGCGGGCTTTTCCAGGTAATCGAATCATTTATTTAAGTAATCAATTCGTGTTATTAGTAAGGTTTGTGATATGAAGAAGGGTGGCGTAATTTAAAAAGAGTAATGGGATTGCCTCAGAATGACATTGATAGAAAGCTTCACTTTTTAACAACGAATTAGGTTTTCACATTATAATCACATTATTTGTCTGAAATAATTTTCAATTGTGTACAGTAAATCTGTCATTCCACTCAGTAGAGTTACGGATTTATTTTAATTGATAAATGCCGTGTTTCGCCATTGAACAACCAATTAAAGCTATTATTTGCAAAATTATATTACAACTAAACGTTAGCAAAAGAAAGACTCACCATTAACTGTGCCTTCAGGGACCAGTTATCTGAAAATATAAATATAATTTTATTATATTACAATATCTTAATGTAAACATCATGTTATTGTTATGAAAACGTTTGCCATCTTAGTTTATGTCTTATTCCCAATGTAAACAAACAAATATTAAGTGCCTACTACATGTTATGTAATGTGAATATACAATCATGTGAATGTCTAGCTGATTTTGTCTTTTTGATGAGATTATTCAGTTCAAAGAAAGAAAGTCCCTTTTCATATTCACAGATATGACTAAATTTGTGTTTATGAAATCGAAGTTGCGAGAATGAGGAAATATTCAAAATTAAGAAACATGTCTAAAATTCGACAAGTTAACTGTCACGAAACTTAACACAAAATAAAATATTCAAAAGTCCATAATAGTAACACTATTGTTCGCCTAAAGCAAGTGAGTTGAGGATGAAGTATAAATCATATCTACACATCTGCAATATGTTGGCTTGTTTTGCCAAAGAACGGCGTAGTTGTATACATTTTACTGTGACACCACTTTCACTATTGATGGCTTTTCAATAATTGAATTGCGACGCGTTTGTCTGCCTAACGAGAATCCGATTTACTTTACATCTAGTATTTATATAGAATTTGTGGAGCGAATGGATTGGCATCCTCGCAATCCATTAATCATGAAATGACTCTAACTGTTGATGAGAGATTAAAATACATAATGAATGGGTTAGTGAAGGCGTTGACAAAATAAACAATCAGTTAATCAGTCCGGATATGACAAGTGCAATTGCAAACCTGAACATCATCATAATGTAGCAGTATCCTTGGTGCAGTACTTTTTGAATCTTTAGATGGATCTGGCTCTATAAAAAGGAAAATCTCGGATTTTGCTAGGAAACTCATTAATCACTTTATATACAATTGACATTTTTGTTTTGATTGTTCCCTTTTAATCTACGATTCACGATACTTAATTTTGGCTAAGCCTTGTTCAATCACACTGCCGTCCCATAAACACTATAACAGTTAGATATTTTTCATTTGCATTCGGTATAATGGAGTGCCTTGCATACTCTGATGGTTCTGTCATAATGCGTCTAAATATAGCTGTCAATTTTTTTGAAGTTTACGAAAACGTTTTCAATTTAACAATTTATTCATTCCTTCTAGAAAATGCAGGATTATTGTCACAACTTCCATTAACGCCCATGCAAGAAACATGTATGGTTTTTTAAAGTTTTTATTTTAAAGATAAGGCGTTCAGGAAATGAGATGTTCCACAAACATGGCATTGCTTGCTTTATGGGCAAAAGGCATCATAAAAGCATTTTTATCAACTGCAGTGAAAAATGCTTCATTGAATTTATTCTAATTTATTGCAAACAAAAACTGGTCAAAATAATTAATTAATGGTTTTATTTATTATCAGTCTATACACATATTAAAATGACTACCTCGCTTATTCATTTATTCTGGACATTGCAGGAGCATGGCACAACTTTCATTGACGCCCATGTAAGAAACATCTGTTGTTTTTTTTAGTTTTCATTTTAAAGATCAGGCGTGGTACAATTTGGGATGTTCCACAAACATAGCTTTGATACTGTAAGGGCAAAATCTGTAATTAAAACATCTTTATCAACTGCAGTCAAAAATGCTTGATTGAATATGCTAATTCATGGCAAACATAAAACGGTAAAATAGTTAATTTAATGGTTTTATTTACCACCACTAGTATACTATACACGTATAAAGGACTGCCTCGTTTAATCTCGCTGACACAGACAAGTTCTTCTCCTATTATATGATGTTATTCAGTATTCAAAACCCGTCCAAGATAGCAATTCTATCACGAAGTTCAGGGTTGACCTTTAAGCTACTCGATATAACAGCACATCAGTGTAAGGGGTAATCTACAAGATGACAGACAGGGTCATTAAATGAATTAACTTCTTCTGTAAGGATCCTCAGAATACTATACCCTCTATATACTTTACCATAGTTTACACGAAACCGTATCATAAAAAGTAGTTTTACGTTCTTGTACACACAATAACAATGTCTATGAAGAGTCGAAATCCTAAAGATGCTAAACCTCGGAAGTCTTCAAAAGATATATTGTCTGAAGACCTTTCAAATGTAGACCTTGTTAGTACAATAAGGACAGTTATATGGATGATAACTTCTTTATTCTGAGAGTACTACGTTTCGACTGTTTTCAAGCATGACAACCGTGTCCTTATTTGACATTCAACTTCTCAGATGACACCACAGAAGTTGTAAAGTAAAGTTTACAGAGTGTTCTGTAAGCATTTCCTTTCTAAAACGGGTCAAAAAGTTCAGTTTATCTAAACATTGCTGCTCTTAAGGAACAGGTGCAAATTAACAAATTTTCCAAACTGAAATTAATTACTTATTATCATTGGTAGTAAGTGACGTTGATGGTAATGTTAAATAATGTTAACTTGATGACGATAAAAAAAAAGCATTGTTTGAATGAATCGAATTTGATATTTTGTGTATCTTCTTCAACAGTCATCCGTATTCATAAAAGCATATTGAATATATATATATATACACCATCCTCTGAGCATCCATATTTTCTTATTAATCAATTACAACTAGAGACACATGACCCTGCATTATCAAAAATGCTTAATCATAATTCAATTTCATAACTCTACCTTTAGTAGTCAAGTGTCCATACCTTTAGTTTATAATTAGTTTGATAGAAATGTATAGTTGTTATTATAATCAAGTTTGATATTAATGTAAATTTCTCATTATTTATTATATACTACATGTACATGTGCATATATTTCTGAATGAAAAACAACAATCATATTGCACAGATGTATGAGCTGCATAAAGCATTTTTTCGGTGAAATAACAAAAACAGAAACCAAAACATTATTCACAAATTTAATTTGAGGGAAAATCAGCTGAAATAACCAATAATCCCAAAATATACCCTTTCTTGACACTGACAAGCCAGTTCCTGTTATTGTACAAAGAGAAAGGTAATAACAGCTGGGGTACCTACATCTATTTCCGTTTTTTCTTGGTGTAGCTTTTTAACTAAGACAAGTTGGAATCATTTTGTCTCATTGCAATATATTTACAAACACTTTCTTGATAAATCTGTTCTATCGTATAAGCAATTTATAGAGTTGAGATTCCTTAAAATACCTAGTTTATTAATACTGAATTTGGAATAGCAGATAAAATTACATTTGAACCAACCTACATTGTAACTTAGACAAGTGTCTCAAGGGGTTCGACTAACAAACGAGATACTATATAACAGATGGTGTTTTTATAGATGGCGATGTATACCAAAGCAGTTCATAAACAGTAATATCTAAAAGAGACTAAATATTGCATTTGACTAATGTTGTCATTTCTAACTTAGGTCCTCTTTTGAGTCCTGTTGAGGATTGCAAAATGATAATATTCAAACAATGAGACCATAAAAAACATACATGTATGACAATAAAAAGAGTTACAATATCTTTTTAAAAAGGAATAGTGATTTCATACTTGAAATTAACTACCTGTCAATAATTTTTGTAAAGAATGACACATATTATTATCTCTATGTACATTATATATCAATTCCTCACATGGGCTGTTAAATGAATATCTCAAAACGGTGATAAGATCAAATAAAATAGAAAAAATAACATAATATACTTCATAGATAGGTAAGCAATGGAACCTCAGAGCACTGACAGCTGTCAAGTGACCATATCTCAAAAGGTTATAAAAGTCTTTGGGGGTTGTGTAATAAAGTTAATATAGGTTAGGCGTCAATAATTTGATTGCTACGTACGTATAGTCTTGGGCGTTTTATTCCTTCAGGCAGTTTGTAAGAAATAATTAGTAAGTTTGTTTGGGGCTATTCATTACTTTCTGCGTGTATCTACAAAAAGTACTGTTCATGAAACAAATTTCACAGAACTGATAAATATTTGATAACTATTTTCAAAAGGAAAAAAATAATGAAAGAAGGTAAGTGTGTAGGAATACGGCAGATTAAGAGTAGTATTTGTTTTTGAAAAACTACTATTAAAATAGGTCTTTTACACATGTGGTATTTCGTAAAGGAGTTAACAACACTATCAAGTGAATTAGTTGGCTTACGAAGAACTTTAACTTGACATTAATGAAAGAAAATTTGCAATCTATTCATTTCAGTCCAGTTAGTGAATGTATTCACGAATTCCGAAGAGTTGGCGTTTGGTTGTTCCAGTTTATTTGAACAATCAAACCTAAATATTTGTTTAATCTTTGTTTAGTATTTACACTTGCCTCAATGAAAGAAAAGCGGTCTTTTAAATCGTTATTTGTCGATTCTGATGAATTTGTTAAATAGGACAAACTTGATAACATACATGAAGTTTAATGGGGCAGTAGCACGTGTTTTGCCAAATTTATTTTTTCAAATTTCTCATTTATAATGATAGTTTATGCCATTTAAATTAAATTCAGAGGGTAAAACATCTTATTACACAGACCAATTATTCGTAATGGTAATAACGAAGTTGTGTATAAAGCAAAAATTTATTATTTCGAATAACAAAAAAAGATTCCCACGGGTTTACAAAACCACGTTAACTCATTTTTTAACTTCATTTTCCGAACAGATAAGGCTGTTTTACTATTGGTGACATTATTTTTCAAAAACATTTCATCAACTTATTCGAGCGAAAAAACGTGCTACTGCCCCTTTAAAATGTTACTTACAATTAATAATACATTCATATAAATAAACGAGGTTGGGAGTTGCTATGCTCAAAACTCGCATGTTCAATACACCAAAGCCATAAAAATGAAAGCACCAATTAAATTTAATTCGCCATTAAGTGCTTAAACAATCATCAGCTTCAGATTTCCTTTCTCAATGGTTCATGACAGCATATAACTAATGGAACCTCGTCATTGAAGTTAATTAATCTGAGACTCATGAGATTACTGTTTAAAGTCAAGTAAGGAGGTAAAATACGTTCAATGGTAATATAATACTTGATATTTTCCGTGTATATTTTGTACAATTGTGAGTAATCTCAAATTCCCTTGAGAAAAACATGCAGCAGTCGTTACATTGGAGATAATGCCGTGTATTTGTTGTATGGAAATATATATCCATATAAAGTCTATTTAGTGTATACTACACCAATACATACACGCAATACCTTTAAAACATCACTAATAAATGGATGTTTTTGTTTTCTTAAGAAATGAATGGCATAACGTGTTGGTCCACGCGATTATAACCTGGTTGAAACGTGAAATTTAAACTTGAGCTGGTTACTCAAAAGTTTAAATTACTCGTTTAAACCAGGTTATAATCGCGTGGACAAACACATAATGACATTCATTTCTTATAAATTAATTTTTTTCAATTTAAAATATAAGTTAATGTTTTACAGTTGCATTGGTTGCAATGAATGTAAAATTACATATATTGAAGGTTCCCATGACTTTGTGTACCATTTGCTGGCCCAACGATGTTAGAAATCATCAGTTTTCAAACAGGCATAATCATACATGTACATCTACATGATTGTTCGGGGGGGGGGGGGGGGGGGGGGGGGGGGGGGGGGGGGAAACCAGCCGCACTCATAAACTTGTCCACTCAAGTAAGACAAACAGACAGAGTTGGCCATATCCCCCGCCATGTAAGAATTTTGAATATATTTATGCATTTTGAATATATAATGCATTTACTTTCTATATAGCAAAAGGCACATCTAGACTACTTGGTTGATACCTGTACAAAGTTTCAGCAAAATATATTGAATAGTTTTGAAGTTTGAGGCCGGAATGGAAAATCCTGGACGCACAGACGGACAGACAGACAGACGGACTGATGGACAGACGGACGGACGGAGCTCATTTCTATATCCCCCGCCAACTTCGTTGTGGCGGGGGATAATTAACCAGGTCTTTGAAATTTCAGCTCACACACTGTCCTCATTGGCCGTCTTATGGCCTGTCATGTACATGATATTTCGTAGTACGGCATGATTTGAATGTCTGGGTCAGGGTGCAGCTCAAAAGGGCCGCTTTTGACATAATTTAGGTAATGCATCGAAACTGGCGCTGGAATGGATGGATTGGATGGAATACCAAATAGGATCGGTAACAGTTGCACTGCAATGCTACGAAAATAAATACGTTTCAAAATTATTTTTGTGTTAATGAGTGTGCTGATTTATTATCAGAAGTGAAATCTGGTGACAACCATCAAGAGTGTTGTAGGACCAGCTTCACGATAATGGGAAGTCCCCGGGAAAATAGTTCCGGCATGATTTCGTGTATCCTTCATTTGCTGTAATATAATAATGTAAGTCCTTTGTTTACCGAGGTATATACCGGTCATGTGTCCTTGTTTAGTCCAATCAAAAGGCAGCATATCGCTTAAATTGCAAAGTCTGAATTTATTTTCAATTCAATTTCAAAATGAGATGTAGAATTTCAAAGAGTAACGAAAACCCTTCCCTCCAGGGTTAATTACGAGCAATCTTATGTTATCATCCTTGATCATGCTGTCATAGAGAAGTTCCTCCCTTCTTCTGATGATGTTGTATTCAAAGACCGTCCATAACACGAGCTCCATCACTAAGTGCAGTGTTGACCTTTACGCTATTCGACATAATAGCACATCAGTGCCCTTAATGTCAAGGAGTAATCAACAAGATACAAAGACAGGACATTACATGAATTAACTTCTCTAAGAATGCAAAGAGTACTCTACTTTCTTTAATCCAAACCATCAGCTAGACGAAAGGTGATTGTATTTCCGTGTACACACAATAACATTACCAACGAAACGTCAGATCTTAAAGTTGTACAGGTTTTAAAAGTCTTCAGAAAACTTTTCTTTTATGTACCTTACAGGTTCTGAAAGTTTACAGAAAATCATTCTGCATGCATCGAACTCAATTAGGGCTATACTATTTTCGTGAAAGTATTTGCATGAGGCCATGTGACTTAGTAGGATAACGAGTGAAAAAAATAAACCTGGACCAGAAAATCGTAAATCTCAGATCACAGTTTCCAAATCATGGCAATGGAAAACGCAATGAATCAGGCTTCCTAGATAAAACAGTTCTAATTATTTCCTTTCTCATTCATCACACATGTGAAGTGTGGGAAAAAGGTTCTCTTAATGTGTTCTTTGGACGTAGGGATTTTACTGATACTGAAAATGAAGACATTAAAAACAATGTTTAGATACATGTACAGATACAGAGAGGCAACCTTATGTAGAGCATGTATTAACTCGTTATCATTGTCGTTTTACTTTAATGGTCGACTGATGCAAGGAACGTGTGATACAATATTATAGTCTGCAAACAAGTGTTTGTCATTAAAATGACAATTTCCCCTGTCGCCAATATTGATATCAGGTAGGATACATGTACATTTGTAATAGTTTTTTAAATTTGATGAAAACTGTGATGAGTCACCAACGTACAAAAGTATCTGTAAAATGCCAATACAGACTGTCACCTTGAAAATATAGTCAAGGTCACTGAATGTGAGTGATGTCTGCGTAATTCCCCAATGAAGGTTGTCATTATATTTGAAGATATGAACATAAATCATGAAAGACCTTGTGTCTGCATAATATCCGCCAATATAGGATGTGACCACATAAGCAGATTGGAGATACAGTTTAAAACGTGTTCAAAGTGACTTTAGTGACCTTGTAAAGACCTGGTGTCTGCATGATCTGCCACATTATGTTGTCACCAACATTGAAGATACATGGTGCAGCTGTTTATGATTTATAACAAAAACAAGAACGAGATGGACGGATATACATACACTAATGAATACATACTTTTGATACAATAAAAACTGCAAAATTCGAAATTCATATAAATCTGTGCAGATGTTCGACTGGTATAGGTCTTTACGCATCGAAATGATTACATTGAAATAAGCCATGCATTCAAAATCTTGATTGAAGGTCATCTGAAATCCGGTACATTCTCAAATTATACCCTTTCTTGACACTTACTTCCTGTTATTGTGAGAAGATAAAATACAAAGCAGGTGTTTTAGCTACTCGATCTATTTCGGTTGCATCTCGAAAGAATATTTGACTTATCTAAATCTTCACGTTTCCTATCATTTATGTGGTTGAAGAAACCTTTAAGGTATCAATCATTAAAATCATACCAAGATGAGTATCTACATTTTATCAAAAGGGTTATGTGATCTGTTATTTTGGATATTGAAGCAGGCCACTAATTACTGATAGTCATTTCAATTAAAGTGGTAATATATTTTACCCTTTCTTTAAGAGACATAAAGGAATTGGTCAGGATAAAGGAAATTATGGATATAAACATTATTTATTCCAACGCCAATGAAGTTGTAAATCTATAGAGCTCCTTTATCCCTAAATTAACTACTGGAGCGGTATTCAGATAAGCTATTGCAGCTTGTTTACCAATCCACTTCTTTGTATTAAACCAATTAACTACTTATGTATAGTTCTATGACATGCTTTCATGTAAGAAAAGCAATATATATCTTGTCATCTTGTTTTCTGCTTGTGAACTAAATTAAAACATTGAAACAGTGTGACAATCAAAGATAGAACAGATTACAATTGAAAACTGATACTAAACATCAATTGGATTTGCTATCAAACATAGAATAATTTCAATTTAGGTAGTATCATAGACGTTCGAAAGGTCAGTCTTATAGCGAAAGAGTTACAGGTAACAAAGGTTACATTGAACACTGGTTTCCTCCCCGTGGTTATAAATGCGCTTGGGAGTTTATGTCACAAATGTGTTATAGGTCAGGCGCCAATATGATTCCAATAGGATATATAGTCTACAGCTTATTTTGTTAAAAGGCCATATCCAGTATTGATATTGTAGTTTGTTCAAAAGCGTTAGGGTGTTCAAATGATGATTCAGCAAAAAACCCATCAATTGTCATTTTGCCATTTAAATATGATGTACTGTTATATATGAATGTTACTTTCGCATTTTTATCCATTTAATTTATAACTTTGTCATATTGACATATCAAACACATTGGCAACTCACACAATGAAGCTAAGAGGCGGAGTTAATTATTTAGACATCTCCTAATTATATCAGCAAATTCTTTTTCATTTCCTCCTAGCCACCGAACGTGTCTGCATCCTCCAAAGATACTCAACCTTTGTACAGTAAAGCTCAGGCTTTGCTGTTTATAGATAGACATCTCCAAAATACGGAATTGTTAATCAGCAAAGGCATATACAATATCTTTGAAGTCTCAATGTGTCTGAATCATCTTCAGAAGCAGATTTTTTTTAAATCCAAAGATAATTAAGCTTTTGCACAGTATATCTCAATCTTTTCGGTGTATTGAGCGTCATAGTTTGTATTTTCTATCAGTTTAGCTTGTAACTGGAAAGTCGCTACCACAATGAAATATACGGCCTGACTGGCTGACTGTTTTAAACCTAATAGAACTTTGAGACCTACAATGCCAAATTGTTTGAAATGCTTTGCATGTACTGGTGAAATATAAGTACAGATTTATTATGGATTTATATGTGAACAAGTCATATTTGCAAGCTTGTGTGACTTTGTAGCAAAGAAACACAACATTTTATATCAAGATCAACATACATTCAATGAATCTACAGATATTATTTTACACTTAAACTTAAATTGTGGGATAAACATATTGTGTGAATTCTTATGGAGAGTGCGTCCTTGAAACAGATTCCATCAGAATACTATTATCAAGGACATAAGTGCATCGGAATAATATTAATTGTGACACTTTTCAAATGGTTAATATTCAATCTATTATTCTAATGTATCAATTAACATTAAAATGAAATATAATAAGATGGATATGAGAAAACAGGAATAATGGCAATCACATTTTAAACAGACTCATTCATAAAGGTCCAAAATTTACAAAAAGGGTCAGTGATGTTAAAACAAGGACAACAGTGAAGATTACATGTATGTGACAAAAACATTTCATCCCAGGTTTCCACTTTAAAATCCATCTAAATTTGATATTTCTGTATGATATCAATAATGTTTCCTGAAATATTTCTCAAAAATGTATGTCCAAAGGTTACTTGGTTTCATAGCTTTGATCCTGAAAGGAAATGGAACTATTTCATTCCGTGGTGAATGAGAGAAAATATCAATAATTTTCTGGATTTTTCATCAATATCTTAAGAGGCATCGCTTTCATCAATTCTGTTGATTAATTAGAAAGCATATCATCACAGAATTTGAAAAGAGGATCAGCTTTCAGATATGATGTTCTACGTTGAGTTGTTGGAAGGTCAGGAAAATATGATCTTTATATCACTAAAGAACGGGCAAAGTCGTATCTAAATGTTACTTCAGTTGTTAATTGTCGAAGCTCCCGGTTTGGTGAGTTAAAATCAAAGAAAAAACATCAACAATTTAAATGTTTTTATTGTAATATTTCTCAGCATTTCCAAAAATAAAATCTTGCAAATAGAGATTTAAAGTCATTTATGGAAGTAGATGATATAATAACATTAAATGTTGTATCATAAATGAGGTAAATGAAGGAAAACATAAGCACACATACTATCTTTTTCAAAAGGCTTTTGCTGCCATTTAATGTCAATAAAATTATTTGTCATTGTGTAGTCATTGTTCCATTATATTCGAATGGACACAATAATATCCGATTATAATACTACATTAACGGATAAAAAAAATCCACCAAAAATACATTTTGTTCAATTAAAATCCTGGTACTTCAATTACAATGTCCATCAATATATATTTCTTGAATGATCATATGTATCAATGGGCTTTGTAACTGGCTCATTTCTAGTTGACAGATGCTTTTAAGCAATTTTATGTCATGTTGTTCAAACAATTGTTTTCATGAAAAAATGCTCTTTGCAAATGGTTAATGTTAGGGAGAGGCTAGTATTTCAAGATTGGAAATTAAAAAAAAAACCTTCCATATTGATTTATTCTGTTATGACTTGTTTTAAAGATTATATTGTATAAGGGAGTATTTTTCCTACCAACACAGGTTAGAACAAATGGTTGGTAACTGCAAGAAACACATAATTTCAGCTATAAGCAAATATAAGTTTTAAAGGCACTGTAGGACGTTTTCCATGTTTTATATGCTTTAATTTGCCACTTAGTGTATGTAGTGTAAATAAGAGGGTAAAACAGCCCATTACACGACCCGATTATTTATAGTCATATATATATATATATATATATATATATATATACGTATAAAACGAAATATGCTTGCATGGTATCCATTTAAGTGTGAACCCCTTATAATATTTCGAGGATGGGAAATGGATCTGTACATGGAGTTGCTCAACCAAACTAAATCATTCGTTTAAGATCTCTAATTAATTGATTGACGAGGATTATCTTGCAATTTGTATAATATTCCCTTAATTTTATGAGATCTCATTTTTTTCCATTCGAAAACTTGCTAAAGTCCCTTAAAAGACACTAACCATATAGATCATCATTATAGTTTGTATCAACTCATGTTTAAAAGATAATGTCTGACAAATAAATTAATGAATAACTGCTCTTTGCAAGAGTTAATCAAAACCTAAGCACCACATTTTCAACATTCGTAGGTTTTATACAACATTGTTATAGCTATAATTAATTTGAGCAGTGAACACACCTGTCATGAATAAATGGACTTAGTGTGTAACATCACCATAAATAGATTAACATACCATAAATGGTTTTTGTCTAATGAGAATTTCAAACGGACTCCATTTCTAGGTATGATTGTAAGCTAGAAATTAAAATCTCAATACAATTGCCATCTTTACTATTGTGTAAATAAAGCTAAACCAGGAGTCGAAAATCAATTCTGTCACAATTTCAAGTTTTGTACCATAAACAATAAAATCAGAAACCATATCCGTTGTCATGATGATAATATGTCTTATTTCTAAGTATTTTGTATGTCCTAAGAAACAGATTACAGCCTATGTAAGATTGACCAGTCGAGACAATAAGACCTTTGAGCACTGGAACTTCAAGCATGGAACGTGTCTAAGACTTATTAATGTAAAGGTTTTAAAGGGTACACGTCAGGCGTCTATAAAATGATTGGCACTCAGTTCTCTATTGGTCTTAGTAATGCATTAGATTTCAAATGCGTTGTGACCTTAAAGAAAGGTTTCAATATTTCTATCTTTTGAATTAGTTATTGTTACCTTCCAGAAATGCTCAGCCATTTTGGTATCCACGGTATTAGTCTAGTATTAGAAATGAAGGTAAAATACTACAGTAGAACGCGGATGTAGTGAACACACGGATATAGCAAAACATATGTATAAGTCCCTTCAAAAGAAATATGATTAAAATGTGTATAGCGAACAACGGATATAGCGAACTAAATTCTTTGGTCGCTTGGAGTTCGTTATATACGTGTTCTACTGTAGATTGAAAGTGTTTACATCATATTGACCTTAGACACAATATAATGAAGAAAAATAATTGACTAAAAAAACCCTTGGAATGGCAACTTCAATTGGTCAAAATTATTTTGTAGGAGAGCTATCAGAACAACAGGTGTGTGATCTGTTCTAGACCTTTTCTGCCCACAGATCTCATACTTTTTGTGCAATAAATCTCAGACTTTGTAAATATTAGCTGCGTTCTTGTCATCATAGTCTCTCTTTGTCGACTTAATCGATTTGTATTGATTTAGCTGCTACTCTTTGATTGTAATGGAAGGACTGAACATCAAAGCTTCACAGTTAGACTTGGCTTTACATCTGTTTGTGGTTTGATTTAAACATTTATTATTCAATGAAGAAAGGTTTTATGGAGTGATATGAACTTAGCAAGCAGATAACAATTTAATTCCAGATGGCATGTTGTGAATAACATACATTTAAAAAAAATTCAGTTTTCAGTAAATCCAAGTATTATTCAGCACAACGTTCTTCAAAAGATAGTGTATGAAAATGTGCAACTAAAAAAGCTCCATGAAATACATGCTAAAAAATGTATTCTCTCCTCTTAGAGGTATTTCAAGTCTTTTCTTCCCATACTTTATACTATAACTTAGAAATGAATATAAAACTAAAACCAGTGTTTATCACAGCCAATACACAATATCCTAAACTCAACACGTGCGTCATATTAACCTAATTGCTATTGACATTTCACCAAGCTTAACAAAAAAAACTATTATGTATCTAAGGCAATCATGGATTCAGGATATGGAGTTTTAATGTGATACACAAACAAAGATTGCTTGATGCAAGCGGGGAAATAAACATGAGTAAACATGTTTCTATTTTTTTTTATTGTTCATTATACAAATGATCTCAGTTCCCAATGGAGCAGATATACCTTACCATTTACTAAATAATGTAAATGTGTGTTTATCTGATATCAGGACACATCAAAGCGTTCCTCCAGGTGATGGTATACAACTATTGATAACAGAAGTTTTATTTCCATTTACAGATTGAAACAAGATTGTACTGAGCAAGTAATGAAAGCTGCAGGTTAGACAACTCCTTGATTTCACAGATTCAGTTGTTCTTATTCCTACATCTAGTTTGCAAATTTTAATTGAGAAATCAAATGATAATAATTATCAACTCGAAGCATACCAATGCTGCACTGCAATGCAGCAAATAACGCAGTTCGATGTTACATTTACTCAACATTACATTAATCTCTGAGTAAATTTGGACATATGGGCCCTGTGTTGAACAATCAGGTGTCATCATATTCACCACAATAAAACTTTTATTTATCTAAAGCTAACATGGATTTGGTATATGGAGTTTTAATGTTATACACATACAAAAAGATCGCTTGATGCAACCGGGGAAATAAACATGAGTAAACATGTTTCTATTTTTTTAAATTGTGTAATGGCGTTCATTATACAAATTATCACAGTTCCCGATGAAATCGGATATATCTTACCATTTACTAAATATCTAAAACTTTTGTTCTCGTTTCACCCTACAACTGTGTTTATCAATGTTTAGTTACTACTTTACAAAACATTCATAACAAGAGTAATTAGATATATAACGATCGATGATAATTGATACAATGATGGTCACGAATACCAACATTCAATATGATTGCTGTCTGAATTCTTATTAACAGAACAAGACTCGAGTTTCATGTATTTGAATACTTTAGGAAAAACCATGGGGACCTACCATGTAGGTATTTGTACGAGAACTCACATTTTAAAACCACTAACACTTTAGCAAAGCCTTAACATAATTGCATACATAATGAATATTGCTTACCAAAACCAACTTTATAATCTTAAATTACATAAATTTAGACTATTAGTTTCTTTATGTGACTGAAATGTATTACATGTACAATGTAGCAATTACACCAGGAAAACGTTAAATAAAAATTAAAGGGTGTCACTTTCACCTGTGAAATAAAAATAGCATTATTGATAAATTGTTACCTGTTCAAATTGTTGCTGGTATGATTTTCAACAGATTCTGCATGTGCTTCCGATGAAGCTGATTTTGCAGCAACAGATAAGGCATCATAGTCATTTCATTCGTTTATCACCGATTGTGTGGTGAACACACAGTCCTGGGGAAAACAATCTTCCTGTTATAATAATCAACATTATTAAAATACATACGATAACATGTGATATTCAGATAGTTTACAAATAAAAAAAAGGTTTGACCCTTCTTGTATCTTTGGAGAAACGAGAGAAGAAATGAACCTCAGGTCAACACTCTTTATTGTATCTAAGTTCAGATTGAAACAATTCACATTTTCAATATAATTGCAGTTTAAGGGTTTATCTTTCACACAAAGGAGATATATGAACCGGACAATTACACTCACACAATCGAAGTGTAAGTGTATTGTAAAGTATATTATTGCATACAACCTATATCTGTCAGCGTTATGTTACCAACAATTTAGTGCTAACAAAACATATCTGGGCTCTGTGTTGAACCATCAGTCGTTATTGTTGTACTATTCGCCATTTACAAGAACATGACAGAAATCCGTTATATATCACAAAAGATTTGTTTCATTCTAATTCTTACAGATCTTCCAACTTTTGACTGACGAACTGAATAACATTCATTGGTTTTTGAAAAAAAAAGTTGGTTCAAACAAGATGAATAAGGTCATATACCGGAGTCCCCGAAATAGTCATCATCCTACCACAGACACGTCTTGAATAGTAATAAGAAAAACGTTTATTTTTGTTTATCTCAATTCAATTATGAGATTCCTAAATCTACACATTCGTCAGGGGACATAAATAAAATATATGAAAACATAATTGAAAAAACATCACAAAAATAAAAAGGTTTGTTATAACATCAAAGCATAAAATATTTTCTAAGTCTTTATAATGCAGCAAAATTAATTAATGTAACTTTAATACATTCAAAATTATTCTCGGCTTTTAGTGTTTTGGCAGGTTCTCAACAAGACTTAAACACTGAAGAATTTAGATTGTTTAAAGCCCCCGCCAAAAAATGAATACACGTGCCAACCATTAACTTTGAAAGAGTTGCGTGAGGTTCCTTTCAAAGAGAAGCTGAGCTACCCAGAACAAAACGTGTTGGTTTCTCCTCAGAAACAGATTAAATCCATCTAAAGTCAATCTCTGGCTTTGTGAATGTTTGCTGTGTATTGACCACCGCGGTTGGTCTTTGTACTATTAAACTATCAGTATTGATTAAAGGTACATGCATTGTGTTGTTTGGGGTCACATATTGCAAACGTTTTAAATGGTGTTACTTGATCGAGAAGTACTGACTGGTACCGAAAACTACCATTTTGATGATAGTAGACTTAGCAAATTGACGATATGAAGGTAAACGTAGTGATTTCTGACCGAAAACCGGACAATGCACAGTGTGTGGCGCGCGTCAATGAGTCAAACGTAATTTTGAAATCTCAACAGACAAGAAGACAAATTTGAGTTGATAATGTTTAATAGGTCACATAACTACTGTGCATGTAAATTGGGAATGCAGTTTCGGTTTCTGCACATGAAGAATGATGTTACTCAATTTAAGTTGGAAACTAGTAATTATGATATATTTGGCGATTGGGGATAAATATGCAAGCTGAGTGAATTTATTTGTATTGTAGACAGCACATGTGGTGATTTGGAAGGTATTAAATCCAAATAAAATTTTATGAAACACGATGGATGCACCTTTAAGCTCTTATTCCTAGTTATCAAAGGACTAGTAATCAAATCTGCACAGTTAGATTTACATTTACTAGGAAACAAAGAGATGTGAGCTTGAACTTGTTTTATAATATTAATCATTCAATGATAAATAATGTAGAACACCATATTCTCAATCAAAGGTCTTGCTGTAATGGTTTGTTCTCGTGTGTGTCGTCCTGTGTGAAATCAGACATGTTGTTCACTAGACATGGTGTAGAGACACTGTAAAGAGCAATAAGAAGAACTTGCCATCCATAATAATTCACATCATGGATTTTCTTTTATCAATTATTTTTTTTCAATATTCTTAACTCACGTAGTATCACTGGTTACATAAATGTTATCATTTGCACTTGGAACCTATATTCATTATAACTAACATGTTTGGATCATCAGTCAATCTATATACTGACAACACAAATAACAAGATGTAAAGAATATGCACCTTCAGAAGTATTAAACAATATTAGTTTTATCTTGTGTCGCAATCTGTTTGACATTGACGTCAAGACGTATCAGAACACACCAACCCCCAAAAGATGTTATCAACTAAAATGGCTATAAAAGTAAGGAAATCAGTATTACAACGCTTAATGATATCTTTAACACAGTAAATGATATCACCTGCATGTAATTCATGAGGAGCATTTTAACAATCTCCAATGATGATAAAAACGAGTTGGAACTATAGATTCATAACAGAATATTAAGTTTGAATGTGATTTTAACGGATACCAAAAGAGGAAAAGGGATGATAATGTTCACTGAGAAATAAACAATCTTCCTAACTTTCATTTTCAATCGTGTTCATGAGATCAAATGTAATGTCTATAACAGTATGGAAATCATTATTACTACACTCTTTACCACAGTGAAAGGTATCGAAAATCACCTGCATGTTATTAATGAAGAGCATTTCAACACTCTCCAATGGCGATAAACGAGTTGGAACTATATATTTACAACAGTATATGAAATTTTAGAGTGATTTTAACGCATATTGAAAGAGAAAAAGGAATGATACCATTTACTGAGAAATAAACGTTCTTCCTATGTTTCATTTTCTAATCGTGTTCATGAGATAACATTTATCTCATTTCCTGATGGAAGCAGGTAGTCATCAATTTACTTGAGAAACGAAACCTATTTCGGAAAAAATCTCCGATCAGGACACATCAAAGAGTTTTTCTTCAAGTGATGTTATAAACGCTATTGATAACTGGAATTGTACATCCGACCTGACATTTGTAATAAGAAATAACATTGCACTTGGCATGGCATGAAAACTAGGACTTATGGTAGATAAGCCCTTTATTGGCTTGTGGGACTATCTACAAACAAGTATGTCAGTCACATATCATTTGATAAAATGAGGTGTACTAGCTAACCATGTTTTGGCTTCTGCACTATTTTCCTTCAGTGTTTCGAAAATTAACAGCTTTACTTACCGATAATTTGTATTTGTAAAACCACTGTGATATCCTTCAATTCAATTGTATTCAATAAATTGATTTTTGGAGGGAAATGTAAAATGTTACACATTCTTTCTTCGTTTTGCATTTCTATTTTCATAATCGGATTAAGAAATTTTTATTTTTAAATGGATCTGAGATGATACCAAACGTTCCTTTAACGGTTCAGTTCTATTGACAGAAACCCATGAGCGCCCAAGGAAATGGTAAAATAATGGTGTGTTGTGGAATCTAGATTAAATCATTTACATATGTGATTCCGATTCCATTGTTACAGAAGAGGAAAATCTATCATAGTATCCATATATACTTATCTTTGATCTGTACGACACGGTTCTCAAAGCCATGTTCATTTAGTTATGTCAGGTAACATTTTGACAACCCATAATTCATTTAAGTATAAAAACACAGACTGGTGCACTCTTGAAATGTTTTACTCTCATGTAAAAAGATTTGGAAGTTCAATTGATTTAGATACAGTTATGGCACTGTGTATGACTTTCAGAGAAACCACATATTGACTGACATAGTCAGAGTTGGTGGCGTTTATATAAAGAACTTGTTCCTAGAGTGATGCCAAGAACAACTTATTAGTGCAGATGAGTGACTGTTCACGGTCTCGAGTGACTTTCGTCTGACAATATGTCACACGTGACATCTCATGAGAGGTCTGCAGTTGAATCAAGGGCAGTCTGAAGACGTCTGAACTTCAAGGGGATTGACCAACATTTATGTTGTTGGAATACCTCACTTTTATTTCATGAACAGCATTAAACTGATTACTTTACATCAGCCCATGTCATACTAAGTAGTACAAATTACTTGAACTTATTTCGTAACACACATTCAGTGTATATGTTCCGTGCAATCTAGGCAGTTTGTTCGAACAATCTAGGAGTGATTCACCATTCCTAGATTGTTTAAACAATCTGCAGGTTGTGAGACCTGAACAATCTAAGAATATGATCACAGTCTAGGAATGTGTTTCCTTGCAGTTATATGTTGTAGATTGTGAACTATAAGGATCGATCCTAGATTGTGAGGAGCTTTCAACTCGTTTCTTAACTACCGAATACAGGGGTCGATTCCTAGATTGTGAAAGCTTCTCAAAAAGTTTTTCTGTCTTATCTCCAGACCAAAGGGGTCGATTCCTAGATTGTGAAGGCTTCTCAAATAGTTTGTCTATCTTATCTACCGACTATAGGGTCGAATCCTAGATGGTGAAGGGTTCGCAAATAGAGTTCCTATCTTATCAACAGGCTTGATTGTGAGGGAGCTTTCAACTCGTGTCTCTATCTTATCTACTGACTACAGGGGTCGATTCCTTGATTGTGAGGAGCTTTCAACTCGTGTCTCTATCTTATCTACTGACTACAGGGGTCGATTCCTTGATTGTGAGGAGCTTTCAACTCGTGTCTCTATCTTATCTACTGACTACAGGGGTCGATTCCTTGATTGTGAGGAGCTTTCAACTCGTGTCTCTATCTTATCTACTGACTACAGGGGTCGATTCCTTGATTGTGAGGAGCTTTCAACTCGTTTATTTTTTCTTATCTACTGAATACAGGGGTCGATTCCTAGATTGTGAAGGGTTTTCAAATTCTTTTTCTATATTTTAGACCGACTATAGGGTCGATTCCTAGATTGTGAAGGTTTCTCAAATAGCGTCTATATCTTATCAACAGGCTGCAGGGGTCGATTCCTAGATTATGAGGAGCTTTCAACTCGTTTCTCTATTTTATCTACCGACTACATGGGGTCGATTCCTAGATTGTGAAGGGTTCTCAAATATACACATCGTGAGTGGTAAACATGTATCTATTTAACTATGTATTTAATGTATTCATGCATTTAACATGAACAAAGCCAGGGTATAGTGAGGTGGTGAAATAAATTATCACCTTCATCACCATATTCGGTGCGTGAGTTTCACATCCACCACAAATTACACATAATTTTACTGTCACATTTATTTCAGATAAAATTCATTTACTTGCCTTTAAATAAAGTAGACACATGTCATTTAAGACACATATAATTGTACTACTTGAACTTATTAACCTTATATAATAGCTGTTCTAAATTTATCATTGTCATAAACTTCAATTTTACGAGATAATTATAACGAGAAAAGTAACAAATCAGCCATATTTTGCAATCACTGTCTCAAGCCAATAAAGTGTTAAAATCATGTATACCACAATTCTATTTCAGATTCAGATAGTATAATAGTAATAATTCAAGGCTTTTAATAGAATGAAATATAAAAGAATTGTGTCACTTATTAGAAGCCAGCAATTCTTTCTCATTTCTCGGTTTTGTGCATGTCAGTACGTGATAGTTATTTGAACGTATTCCAAATTTCATAACTGTAAAGGTTATATGAGGCTGACAGAGTTTTAAACATAAAGCTGTACATGGAACATCACAGGCATCTATAGGACTTAAAACATAAATTTTGTTCTTCTCAATTTGTGTAGGAAACACAGTTACTGAATTGTTCGATCACTGAACCTAAACCAGTTCTGTTTAACTTCAAGAAATGGGAAACCTACGAGTCAAAACCCAGGGGCTTTATTAAATTAAATCAGCTATACGAGTACAAATTAAGTAAGATGAACATTCTTATCAAATAAAGCGAAACAATAACAGCCAATATAGTCAAGCTAAGTGATTTCAAATCAGTCCGGGCCATTTCCACGTGGGAGGAAAGCTATTCACTAGCAAACGTGTTTGACATGTTTAGAGAAACAGATTTATTTCATGTTACAGATTACTCCTCAATCCAGGGCTTTATAAATGTTTGCTGTGTATTGACCACTATGGTTGGCCTTTGTTGTATCAAACGATCAGTATTGATTTAGGTGATATTCTTAGTTACCAAGTGCACTAACAGTCGAACCGTCCAGTCTTACAAGAGGTTAGAGAACCAAAAGTGTAAAGCTGATAAACAGGACATTTAATGATATTATTTATAATATGTTATGTTTCCAACCGTCCAGTCTTACATCAGATTACCGACCACTGTATACAATCTTTGAATAGCATAATCTTTTACACTTCATGGTTAGTTTCATATTAATTTCTTAACGTTTTTGGCTAACTCAAAACATTTAGAAAACACTCAATATACTATGTTTAAAGCACATTAATCCAAGATATATTGTATATTTCTTTTGAATATTTTTTCTCTCACAGATACGACTTAGGTAACTACATGCTTTACAATAAATGACAATATCACAACATATCAATATAGCATCAGAAGTGTGATGTGATATATATGCAACAAACATGGTTTTAATTTGTTCTTCGATTTAATAATAGTTTTCAAGGTGAAAATGACATCTCAATTTATAAAGGAAGCAGTGTTCTCATTCCATTTACTTCATCTGCTTATCAGACTCTGGTATCTGGGAACATCACAGCGATCCTCCAGATGATTGGAAAACAGTATCAATAACAGAAGGATTGTACAGATTCGAACTCGTACTCGTGACTAATTGAAGCACTCAGCAAGAAAAAAAGTTCTAGTTAGATAACCGGTTAAATACCTTGTAGAAATACGGACAATAAAAGGGCATTACTCTCCTTGCACAAGTTCAACAGTGTTCTGATTCACATTATACTATGTGGATGTTGTATTTAAGCTAAAGAAGTTTATATACAAGATATGGAATAAATGTAAGTTACGTGTATTTTGTTATTGTTCACCAGTGTTTCTTTATAGGGTAGTGAAACTGAGAGAGAAATGAATCTGAAACAGACCATGGATCTAGAAAATTAAATAATATACTGAAATACATGTTTATTCTGAAAAGATGTAAGTTTCCGTAATATTGATATCAGAGATTGATGAAAGTGAAATGTGCTCATCAGTAAGTCACTTACAGAACCGTAATACAGAAAGTTAATATACAGGAGATACACTGGACATTGATACCTTTTGTAATTCGTGTTAATATTCCTTGAAAAAGATATAATAACGAGTACATTTTTCAGGCAGCAATGTGCATGATATTGTTTTGAATCATTCTCTACTTACACTCAGCGAAAGAAAGAATACCAATACAAATGAAAGAAAGTTCAAACCATGAGGAATAGATACAACTGAATATAGTTTTACAATGTCTCTTAAAGTTAGCTAAACGCCACAGCCTTGTATTACAATACATTTACATAACGTAATATACGTGAACATAACATTCAACAATTCGGTGTAACCTATATTATGTTTTGAAATAAATTCTGTGCTGAATAACATAGGATAGTAAACAATATTAGATATTTTGAAGAACTGTACATTTTGGGTTATTGATCAAGTCTGCAAACTTATAAAGGTTTGGATTGACAAAATAATTGGTTTGTTTGTATAAAACTTCCTCAATGAATTATAAACAGGGCACATTCAAATAAAGTAATATTTGTCTTCTCTTTGTTAAAGACGAGAAAGGATGCAAATTCGTTTTTCTCTTTGTACTGATATAAATATTCCATTTTCCATAAATAAATCATGGAAAGAACATCTTAGTGTACTTAACACATAAGTCTCTAGTTCTTTGTAATGATTGGTATGATTTGCATTTGGGTTAATATTGATGAAATATGGAAATTTGATTAATAATAGATGGTGTCGACATAATTTAACTTCTTGGACTTAATTCGTTGACGCATTGTTACTGTAAGACATCACAAAACAAGTTGGAAACATCATTTTGACCCTTCTATTTTATCTATTTAAGGAGATTGTAAAACAACGTTTTTTTAAATGCCGTTTTTTTTTTGTTAGAAGGTTTCCTGAGACACGATCTAGATCTATTTTGGTCGTATTTATCACTTGTGGATAAAATATCTTACATCTTGACATTTTTTAATTTAGATAGTGAATATCTTATGAACCGTATTTACACATGATATTTTGATCGATTCAGTGGTCTATATAACATAACTTCTCACCGATCTTTGTCCAAGCTCAAGGTTCACCTCTCAGAGAGATGAATGAATTACACCTGAGCATTAAAATGGTGTTTTATTCGAAAGTCTTATGTTAATAATTATGTGATTCGGCTAACTCCAACACTTTGGAACTGTCATTTACTCAGGAATAGTGTTATGAATATATTCCAGGATCGTTTCGCGTAGCATCAGTATTATGTAATCGATATGACTATCACTTCGACTAATTCCCAACCAGTTAAGAATGGCTCTTCGTCGCTAATGATCAGCTTATCGCCGAGAATAAACACACAGTGTTGAAATAATTCGAGCCTATGATGCCATGTGTAACAGAATAGAAAACATGCAATGGTGAAAATGGTAAATATGTTTCTATAATATATCATCATACTTCATATACTCCGTGGACAGAGCTGATCTTTATCAGAACATATCTTTCGAAATATATATATTTAAAAAAAATAATAAATAATCAATTTTAATAATAAAACAACTTAAGTTTTAATATTGAAGGATGAAACAGTCTGTACACCTCATTTACAGTTAACATCATGACATGTTCAAGGCATATTTCTGTGTGGTAAAGTAAAAGTATAAAAGGTCATTTCTCTCTGTTCATCGAGATTGATGTCAGTAACATCACAAACATATCACATCTGAATTATGCTTACCATTTCAATGACATGATTTATATCAAAATTTATTCTTTACATTTGAATAAATCCGATTATCTATATAAGAATTTCGGAATGATTAACACAATAAAAAACGTATGCATATCCTTGCGTATATGTGTCATATGTTAGACATGACCTATTACATTACGCATTACGCATGGGTACATTAGCAAATGAAGTATTCTCTATGATGGGCAGTTAATATAAGTTGACCATAGCTATTGTCTAAAATGTTATAAATGCCCAAAGAAGGCATTGTCATAAACTAATCATCTTGTGGCGTCTGTAATGTGATTAATTATCGATGTATGTATTTTCCATGATCTGTCCAAGATAATGCTGAGACAGGAACATTTGTAGCATATTGGTAAAATGCCAATCCTTGAATCCTTTTACAGAATAAGAGGATTGTACTTTTTGATTAGATAATAAAATATTATATAATTCCACGTAATTGATCATGGTGACACAGACTACTTACAGTCTGCCAAACCTTATTTAATAAGGTAATCAAAGAGATCAATACCGAGCGATGAGATATTGGTATTGTAGACACAGGCAGAAGATATTCTTCATGTACGCGTGCTTGCTCCCTGAAGACGTTAATATAGGAAGGCATATGAAATAACTCTATCTGTAAAGATACTGTAAATATCTCATTACTCGAATCATCTTAGACATGTATATACTGTTGATCAACTCACTTTAAATGATAGGAGCGTAATAAAAAGCTTTGAATAGTAGCACAGTATACATTATCTTACCTTTATGCAAAACATCTACCCTCTCCCTTTCTGTGATGGCGAATGAACTAGGTAATGTGTCACCGAGGAGGTGGACAGGTATGAGAAACATTCACGCAGCCACAGGAGTTCTAAAAACCGCTATCGACAACAATTGTTTGACGTCATCTAATAATGCATTCAAATCGAATCTATCTAAATGTATATGGCTTCTGCCAATTTCACAGTCATTGGGATCCCTGATATTCCTTTAGACATATTTTTAAAACTTTAACCCAGTTCAAAATTTCGACAACACAAAATTAATGATGTTTTAAACAGTATCGGCGATGGGCAATATAATGCTTCAATGTTCTAAAACAAGATTTAATCATATGTTTAATAAAACAAAAATACATATATATATATAAAAAATAGAGAAAATATAAAGTAAAATAAAGTGAATTGACAATATTATCCCTTAATGATAAAATGTACAGATAATCAAGTTTCCATGAGATTTGAGTTTTTGGATCATGCATCAAAAGCACATAATTGCATGTAGTATCATTTCTAAACGACAAGTTCTTGAAAGTACATTTTAGTATAGATATTACGGCAATGGCACACCTGGCATCAATGACATTGGTTTCAAAATACTTAATTATACAGATTTAAGTTTCACAACACAACACAACACAATTAACTAAATACATAAGGGCAGAGAGTGATCACGAAAAGCTCGACTCCATGAATAATTTGAATGATACAAAACTGTTTGAAGGGAAAATGAGAAAAATGTTGTCAACCCTTCATGCAATAGTTGCAATATGTCGTTGATACTGATTTAAAGTGTATTGGTTAGCCGAGAAATACACATTGAGAATTTTCAACATCTATCTCACGTGAGTAATTCAGGTCATCACTCAGATGTATTTCTGTTCAAAGAAGATTACATTGATTTCAAGATGACAACTATTCGTACAGTCTTCCAGAGTGAATCTATTCCAATCCACTGTTATTCCTAATACTAGAGATTGGACGAAAACCTAAGTAGTGGATTACGCTGGAATTGGAAACACAGTGTCCCTACAACCAAATTAATTCTGACTTAGCACTTGCTAAGAGGTTGAATGCAACTTTATGAGACACACGAGGCAGAAGATGAAGACAATGGCTAGCACACAAGGCAACTACATTGGATAATTCTGTTCTCGTGAATTGGGGTGTTGTCGACGTTGTGTCTACACTTAGCATAAATATTGATTTATTTTGAAGACAATATTAAAACAGACACAGGTACGTTGTAAACGTCAGTAAACACAAGTATGGTAAAATTTATAAACTGAAAACGTGGTCATAAAAATGCCCTGGTTGGAATATGTGTACTGAAACCAGGATAAATATTCCTAGGATTCGACACTTACAATTTAACTGCTACACTTCACATAGCTATAAGAGAACAAATATAGCTCATCCAAGGTAAATGCCACATCTGATTTGTTCTTGTAAGTTGATGAAAGTTGAACTTATAAACACTCACCTTATATGAAACTAAAGCGGGCTTTTCCAGGTAATCGAATCATTTATTTAAGTAATCAATTCGTGTTATTAATAAGGTTTGTGAGATGAAGAAGGGTGGCGTAATTTAAAAAGAGTAATGGGATTGCCTCAGAATGACATTGATAGAAAACTTCACTTTTTAACAACGAATTAGGTTTTCACATTATAATCACATTATTTGTCTGAAATAATTTTCAATTGTGTACAGTAAATCTGTCATTCCACTCAGTAGAGTTACGGAATTATTTTAATTGATAAATGCCGTGTTTCGCCATTGAACAACCAATTAAAGCTATTATTTGCAAAATTATATTACAACTAAACGTTAGCAAAAGAAAGACTCACCATTAACTGTGCCTTCAGGGACCAGTTATCTGAAAATATAAATATAATTTTATTATATTACAATTATCTTAATGTAAACATCATGTTATTGTTATGAAAACGTTTGCCATCTTAGTTTATGTCTTATTCCCAATGTAAACAAACAAATATTAAGTGCCTACATGCATGTTATGTAATGTGAATATACAATCATGTGAATGTCTAGCTGTTTTTGTCTTTTTGATGAGATTATTCAGTTCAAAGAAAGAAAGTCCCTTTTCATATTCACAGATATGACTAAATTTGTGTTTATGAAATCGAAGTTGCGAGAATGAGGAAATATTCAAAATTTATGAAACTTAACACAAAATAAAATATTGAAAAATCCATAATAGTAACACTATTGTTCGCCTAAAGCAATTGAGTTGAGGATGAAGTATGCATCATATCTACACATCTGAAATATGTTCGCTTGTTTTGCCAAAGAACAGCGTAGTTGTATACATTTTACTGTGACACCACTTTCACTATTGATGGCTTTTCAATAATTGAATTGCGACGCGTTTGTCTGCCTAACGAGAATCTTATTTACTTTACATCTAGTATTTATATAGAATTTGTGGAGCGAATGGATTGGCATCCTCGCAATCCATTAATCATGAAATGACTCTAACTGTTGATGAGAGATTAAACTACATAATAAATGGGTTAGGCGTTGACAAAATAAACAATCAGTTAATCAGTCCGGATATGACAAGTGCAATTACAAACCTGAACATCATAATGTAGCAGTATCGTTGTTGCAGTACTTTTTGAATCTTCAGATGGATCTGGCTCTATAAAAAGGAAACTCTCGGATATTGCTAGGAAACTCATTAATCACTTTATATACAATTGACATTTTTGTTTTGAATGTTCCCTTTTAATCTACGATTCACGATACTTAATTTTGGCTAAGCCTTGTTCAATCACACTGTCGGCCCAATAAACACTATAACAGTTAGATATTTTTCATTTGCATCCGGTATAATGGAGTGCCTTGCATACTCTGATGGTTCTGTCATAATGCGTCTAAATATAACTGTCAAATTTTTTGAAGTTTACGAAAACGTTTACAATTTAACAATTTATTCATTCCTTCTAGAAAATGCAGGATTATTGTCACAACTTCCATTAACGCCCATGCAAGAAACATGTATGGTTTTTTAAAGTTTTTATTTTAAAGATAAGGCGTTCAGGATATGAGATGTTCCACAAACATGGCATTGCTTGCTTTATGGGCAAAAGGCATCATAAAAGCATTTTTATCAACTGCAGTGAAAAATGCTTCATTGAATTTATTCTAATTTATTGCAAACAAAAACTGGTCAAAATAATTAATTTAATTGTTTTATTTATTATCAGTCTATACACATATTAAAATGACTACCTCGCTTATTCATTTATTCTGGACATTGCAGGAGCATGGCACAACTTTCATTGACGCCAATGTAAGAAACATCTGTTGTTTTTTTTAGTTTTCATTTGAAAGATCAGGCGTGGTACAATTTGGGATGTTCCACAAACATAGCTTTGATACTGTAAGGGCAAAATCTGTAATTAAAACATCTTTATCAACTGCAGTCAAAAATGCTTGATTGAATATGCTAATTCATGGCAAACATAAAACGGTAAAATAGTTAATTTAATGGTTTTATTTACCACCACTAGTATACTATACACGTATAAAGGACTGCCTCGTTTAATCTCGCTGACACAGACAAGTTCTTCTCCTATTATATGATGTTATTCAGTATTCAAAACCCGTCCAAGATAGCAATTCTATCACGAAGTTCAGGGTTGACCTTTAAGCTACTCGATATAACAGCACATCAGTGTAAGGGGTAATCTACAAGATGACAGACAGGGTCATTAAATGAATTAACTTCTTCTGTAAGGATCCTCAGAATACTATACCTTCTATATACTTTACCATAGTTTACACGAAACCGTATCATAAAAAGTAGTTTTACGTTCTTGTACACACAATAACAATGTCTATGAAGAGTCAAAATCCTAAAGATGCTAAACCTCGGAAGTCTTCAAAAGATATATTGTCTGAAGACCTTTCAAATGTAGACCTTGTTAGTACAATAAGGACAGTTATATGGATGATAACTTCTTTATTCTGAGAGTACTACGTTTCGACTGTTTTCAACCGTGTCCTTATTTGACTTTCAACTTCTCAGATGACACCACAGAAGTTGTAAAGTAAAGTTTACAGTGTTCTGTAAGCATTTCTTTCTAAAAACGGGTCAAAAAGTTCAGTTTATCTAAACATTGCTGCTCTTAAGGAACAGGTGCAAATTTACAAATTTTCCAAACTGAAATTAATTACTTATTATCATTGGTAGTAAGTGACGTTGATGGTAATGTTAAATAATGTTAACTTGATTACGATAAAATAAAACATTGTTTGAATGAATCGAATTTGATATTTTGTGTATCTTCTTCAACAGTCATCCGTATTCATAAAAGCATATTGAATATATATATATATACCATCCTCTGAGCATCCATATTTTCTTATTAATCAATTACAACTAGAGACACATGACCCTGCATTATCAAAAATGCTTAATCATAATTCAATTTCATAACTCTACCTTTAGTAGTCAAGTGTCCATACATGTACCTTTAGTTTATAATTAGTTTGATAGAAATGTATATTTGTTATTATAATCAAGTTTGATATTAATGTAAATTTCTCATTATTTATTATATACTACATGTACATGTGCATATATTTCTGAATGAAAAACAACAATCATATTGCACAGATATAGAGCTGCATAAAGCATTTTTTCGGTGAAATAACAAAAACAGAAACCAAAACAGTATTCACAAATTTAATTTGAGGGAAAATCAGCTGAAATAACCAATAATCCCAAAATATACCCTTTCTTGACACTGACACGCCAGTTCCTGTTATTGTACAAAGAGAAAGGTAATAACAGCTGGGGTACCTACATCTATTTCCGTTTTTTCTTGGTGTAGCTTTTTAACTAAGACAAGTTGGAATCATTTTGTCTCATTGCAATATATTTACAAACACTTTCTTGATAAATCTGTTCTATCGTATAAGCAATTTATAGAGTTGAGATTCCTTAAAATACCTAGTTTATTAATACTGAATTTGGAATAGCAGATTAAATTACACTTGAACCAACCTACATTGTAACTAAGACAAGTGTCTCAAGGGGTTCGACTAACAAACGAGATACTATATAAAAGATGGTGTTTTTATAGATGGCGATGTATACCAAAGCAGTTCATAAACAGTAATATCTAAAAGAGACTAAATATTGCATTTGACTAATGTTGTCATTTCTAACTTAGGTCCTCTTTTGAGTCCTGTTGAGGATTGCAAAATGATAATATTCAAACAATGAGACCATAAAAAACATACATGTATGACAATAAAAAGAGTTACAATATCTTTTTAAAAATGAATAGTGATTTCATACTTGAAATTTACTACCTGTCAATAATTTTTGTAAAGAATGACACATATTATTATCTCTATGTACATTATATATCAATTCTTCACATGGGCTGTTAAATGAATTATCACAAAACGGTGATTAGATCAAATAAAATAGAAAAAATAACGTAATATACTTCATAGATAGGTAAGCAATGGAACCTCAGAGCACTGACAGCTGTCAAGTGACCATATCTCAAAAGGTTATAAAAGTCTTTGGGGGTTGTGTAAAAAAGTTAATATAGGCGTCAACAATTTGATTGCTACGTACGTATAGTCTTGGGCTTTTTATTCCTTCAGGCAGTTTGTAAGAAATAATTAGTAAGTTTGTTTGGGGCTATTCATTACTTTCTGCGTGTATCTACAAAAAGTACTGTTCATGAAACAATTTTCACAGAACTGATAAATATTTGATAACTATTTTCAAAAGGAAAAAAATAATGAAAGAAGGTAAGTGTGTAGGAATACGGCACATTAAGAGTAGTATTTGTTTTTGAAGAACTACTATTAAAATAGGTCTTTTACACAATTTTCGTAAAGGAGTTAACAACACTATCAAGTGAATTAGTTGGCTTACGAAGAACTTTAACTTGACATTAATGAAAGAAAATTTGCAATCTATTCATTTCAGTCCAGTTAGTGAATGTATTCACGAATTCCGAAGAGTTGGCGTTTGGTTGTTCCAGTTTATTTGAACAATCAAACCTAAATATTTTTTTAATCTTTGTTTAGTATTTACACTTGCCTCAATGAAAGAAAAGCGGTATGAATCGTTATTTGTCAATTCTGATGAATTTGTTAAATAGGACAAACTTGATAACATACAAGAAGTTTAATGGGGCAGTAGCACGTGTTTTGCCAAATTTATGTTTTCAAATTTCTCATCTATAATGATAGTTTATGCCATTTAAATTAAATTTAGAGGGTAAAACATCTTATTACACAGACCAATTATTCGTAATGGTAATAACGAAGTTGTGTATAAAGCAAAAATTTATTATTTCGAATAACAAAAAAAGATTCCCACGGGTTTACAAAACCACGTTAACTCATTTTTTAACTTCATTTTCCGAACAGATAAGGCTGTTTTACTATTGGTGACATTATTTTTCAAAAACATTTCATCAACTTATTCGAGCGAAAAAACGTGCTACTGCCCTTTTAAAATGTTACTTACAATTAATAATACATCCATATAAATAAACGAGGTTGGGAGTTGCTATGCTCAAAACTCGCATGTTCAATACACAAAAGCCATAAAAATGAAAGCACCAATTAAATTTAATTCGCCATTAATAGCCTATTCAGAAGCTGCAACGTGATACCAATGGGATATAAGAATGCACATGCGCAGACTCGTTCTTGACCAGTGTTTATGGTGGATCAGTGAGCAGTAAGTGCTTAAACAATCATCAGCTTCAGATTTCCTTTCTCAATGGTTCATGACAGCAGAAAACTAATGAAACCTCATCATTGAAGTTAACTATTCTGAGGCTCATGAGATTACTGTTAAAAGCAAAGTAAGGAGGTAAAATACGTTCAATGGTAATATAATACTTGACATTTTCCGTGTATATTTTGTACAATTGTGAGTAATCTCAAATTCCCTTGAGAAAAACATGCAGCAGTCGTTACATTGGAGATAATGCCGTGTATTTGTTGTATGGAAATATATATCCATATAAAGTCTATTTAGTGTATACTACACCAATACATACACGCAATACCTTAAAAACATCACTCATAAATGGATGTTTTTGTTTTCTTAAGAAATGAATGGCATAACGTGTTGGTCCACGCGATTATAACCTGGTTGAAACGTGAAATTTAAACTTGAGCTGGTTACTCAAAAGTTTAAATTACTCGTTTAAACCAGGTTATAATCGCTTTGACAAACACATAATGACATTCATTTCTTATAAATTAAAATTTTTCAATTTAAAATATAAGTTAATGTTTTACAGTTGCATTGGTTGCATTGAATGTAAAATTACCTATATTGAAGGTTCCCATGACATTGTGTACCATTTGCTGGCCCAATGATGTTAGAAATCATCATAGACATTGACGGATGTAAGTTTTCAAACAGGCATAATCATACATGTACATCTACATGATTGTTCGGGGGGCCTTGAAACAGTCGCGGAAACCAGCCGCACTCATAAACTTGTCCACTCAAGTAAGACAAACAGACAGAGTTGGCCATATCCCCCGCCATGTAGGAATTTTGAATATATATATTTATGCATTTTGAATATATAATGCATTTACTTTCTATATAGCAAAAGGCACATCTAGACTACTTGGTTGATACCTGTACAAAGTTTCAGCAAAATATATTGAATAGTTTTGAAGTTTAAGGCCGGAATGGAAAATCCTGGACGCACAGACGGACAGACAGACAGACGGACTGATGGACAGACGGACGGACGGAGCTCATTTCTATATCCCCCGCCAACTTCGTTATAATAATGTAAGTCCTTTGTTTACCGAGGTATATACCGGTCATGTGTCCTTGTTTAGTCCAATCAAAAGGCAGCATATCGCTTAAATTGCAAAGTCGGAATTTATTTTCAATTCAATTTGAAAATGAGATGTAGAATTTCAAAGAGTAACGAAAACCCTTCCCTCCAGGGTTAATTACGAGCAATCTTATGTTATCATCCTTGATCATGCTGTCAAAGACAAGTTCCTCCCTTCTTCTGATGATGTTGTATTCAAAGACCGTCCATAACACGAGCTCCATCACTAAGTGCAGTGTTGACCTTTACGCTACTCGACATAATAGCACATCAGTGCCCTTAATGTCAAGGAGTAATCAACAAGATACAAAGACAGGACATTACATGAATTAACTTGTTCTCTAAGAATGCAAAGAGTACTCTACTTTCTTTAATCCAAACCATCAGCTAGACGAAAGGTGATTGTATTTCCGTGTACACACAATAACATTACCAACGAAACGTCAGATCTTAAAGTTGTACAGGTTCTAAAAGTCTTCAGAGAACTTTTCTTTTATGTACCTTACAGGTTCTGAAAGTTTACAGAAAATCATTCTGCATGCATCGAACTCAATTAGGGCTATACTATTTTCGTGAAAGTATTTGCATGAGGCCATGTGACTTAGTAAGATAACGAGTGGAAAAAATAAACCTTGACCAGAAAATCGTAAATCTCAGATCACAGTTTCCAAATAATGGCCATGGAAAACGTAATGAATCAGGCTTCCTAGATAAAACAGTTCTAATTTGTTCCTTTCTCATTCATCACACATTGAAAGTGTGGGAAAAGGGTTCTCTTAATGTGTTCTTTAGACGTAGGGATTTTGCTGATACTGAAAATGAAGACATTAAAAACAATGTTTAGATACATGTACAGATACAGAGAGGCAACCTTATGTAGAACATGCATTAACTCGTTATCATTGTCGTTTTACTTTTAATGGTCCACTGATGCAAGGAACGTGTGATACAACATTATAGTCTGCAAACAAGTGTTTGTCATTAAAATGACAATTTCCCCAGTCGGCAATATTAAATCAGATTTGATGAAAACTGTGATGAGCCACCAACGTATAAAGGTCTCTGTAAAATGTCAATACAGACGGTCACCTTGAAATATAGTCAAGGTCACTGAAGGTGAGTGATGTCTGCGTAATTCCCCAATGAAGGTTGTCATTATATTTGAAGATATTTGGGTAAAGGGTGAATAATACCTAAATCATGAAAGACCTTGTGTTTGCAAAATATCCGCCAATATAGGATGTGGCCACAAAAGACACTTTGTTGGAGATACAGCGTCATTAATAGTTTAAAACGTGTTCAAAGTGACCTCAGTGACCTTGTAAAAACCTGGTGTCTGCATGATCTGCCGCATTATGTTGTCACCAAAATTGAAGTTACATGGTGCAGCTGTTTATGATTTATAGCGAAAACAAGAATGAGACAGACGGGTGTACATATGCTAATGATAACATACTTTTGATACAATAAAATCTGCAAAATTGGAAATTCACAAACTGTGTGCAGATGTTCGACTGTTTTAGGTCTTTATGCGGCGAAATGATGACATTGAAATAAGCCATGCATTCAAAATCTCGATGGAAGGTCAACTGAAATCCGGAAAATTCTCAAATTATACCCTTTCTTGACACTTACTTCCTGTTATTGTGAGAAGATAAAATACAAAGCAGGTGTTTGAGCTACTTGATCTATTTCGGTTGCATCTCGAAAGAATATTTGACTTATCTGAATCTTCACGTTTCCGATCATTTATGTGGTTGAAGAAACCTTTAAGGTATTAATCATTAAAATCATACCAAGATGAGTATCGTACTTTTATCAAAAGGATTATATTATATGATCTGTTATTTTGGATAATGAAGCAGGCCACTAAATACTGATAGTCATTTCAATTAAAGTGTTGATATACTTTACCCTTTCTTTAAGAGACATAAAGGAATTGATCAGGATAAAGGAGTTTACGGATGTAATAATTCTTTATTCCAAAAATCTTTAAATCTATAGAGCTCCTTTATCCCTTGATAAACTACTGGAGCGGTATTCAGATAAGCTATTGCAGCTTGTTTACCAATGCACTTCTTCGTATTAAACCAATTAACTACTTATGTATAGTTCTATGACATGCTTACATGTAATAAAAGCAATATATATCTTGTTATCTTGTTTTCTGCTTGTGAACTAAATTAAAACATTGAAACAGTGTGACAATGAACGAAAGAACAGATTACAATTGAAAACTGATACAAAACATCAATTTGATTTGCTATTAAACAATAAACAATTAAATAATTTCAAGTTAGGTAGTATCAAAGACGTTCGAAAGGTGAGTCTTATAGCGAAAGAGTTACAGCTAACTAAGTCCACAGCTTGTTTTGTAAAAAGGCCATATCAAGTATTAATATTGTAATTTGGTCACAAGCGTTGGGGTGTTCAAATGACGATTCAGCAACAAAAACATTAATTGTCATTTTGCCATTTAAATATGATGTACTGTTATATACGAATGTAACTTTCGCATTTTTATCCATTTAATTAATAACTTTGTCATATTGACATATCAAACACAGTGGCAACTCACACAATGAAGCTAAGAGGCGGAGTTAATTATTTAGACATCTCCTAAGTATATCAACAAATTCTTTTTCATTTCCTCCTAGCCACCGAACGTGTCTGCATCCTCCAAAGATAACTCAGCTTTTGTAGAGTAAAGCTTAGGCTCTGCTGTTTATTGATAGACATCTTCAAAATACGGAATTGTTAGTCACCAAAGGCATATTCAATATATTTGAACACTCAATGTGTCTGAATCATCTTCAGAAGCAGATTTATTTAAATCCAAAGATAATTAAGCTTTTGCATAGTATATCTCAATCTTTTCGGTGTATTAACCGTCAAAGTTTGTATTTTCTATCAGTTAAGCTTGTAACTGGAAAGTCGCCACCACAATGAAATAAGGCCCGACTGGCGTAGCTATGTTTTAAACCTAATAGAACTTTGAGACCTACCAGGCCAAATTGTTTGAAATGTACTGATGCAATATAAGTACAGATTTATTATGGATTTATATGTGAACAAGTCATATTTGCAAGCACACAAGATCAACATACATTCAATGAATCTACAGATATTATTTTACACTTAAACTTAAATTGTGGGACAAACATATTGTGTGAATTCTTATGGAGAGTGCGTCAGAGAAACATATTCCATCAGAATACTGTTATCAATGACATAAGTGAATCGGAATAATATTAATTGTGACACTTTTCAAATGGTTAATATTCAATCTGATATTCTAATACATCAACATTAAAATGAAATATAATAAGATGTATATGAGAAAACAGGAATACTGGCAATCACATTTTATAAAGACTCATTCACAAAGGTCCAACATTTACAAAAAGGGTCAGTGATGTTAAAACAAGGACAACAGTGAAGATTACATGTATGTGACAAAACATTTGATCCCAGGTTTCCACTTTAAAATCCATCTAAATTTGATATTTCTGTATTATATCAATAATGTTACCTGAAATATTTTCTCAAAAATGAATGTCCAAAGGTTACTTGGTTTCAAAGCTTTGATCCTGAAAAGAAATGGAACTCTTTCATTCCGTGGTGAATGAGAGAAAATATCAATAATATTCTGGATTTTTCATCAATATCTTAAGAGGCATCGCTTTCATCAATTCCGTTTATTAATTAGAAAGCATATCATCACAGAATTTGAAAAGAGGATCAGCTTTCAGATATGATGTTCTACGATGAGTTGTTGGAAGGTCAGGAAAATATTTTCTGTATATCACTTAAAAAGGGGCAAAGTCGTATCTAAATGTTACTTCAGTTCTTCATTTTGTGAGCTCCCGGTTTGATGAGTTAAAATCAAAGAAAAAAAAACATTAAAATTTAAATGTTTTTATTGTAATATTTCTAAGCACTTACAAAAATAAAATCTTGCAAATAGAGATTTAAAGTCATTCATGGAAGTAAATGACATAATAACATTAAATGTTGTATCATAAATGAGGTAAATGAAGGAAAACATAAGCACACATACTATCTTTTTCAAAAGGCTTTTGCTGCCATTTAATGTCAATAAAATTATTTGTCATTGTGTAGTCATTGTTCCATTATATTCGAATGGACACAATAATATCCGATTATAATACTCCATTAACAGATAAAAAAAATCCACCCAAAATACATTTTGTTCAATTAACATCTTGTTAGTCAATTACAATGTCCATCAATATATATTTCTTGAATCATCAGATTATCAATGGGCTTTGTAACTGGCTCATTTCTAGTTGACAGATGCTTTTAAGCAATTTGATGTCATGTTGTTCAAACAATTTTTTTTTAATGAAAAAATGCTCTTTGCAAATGGTTAATGTTAGGGAGAGGCTAGTATTTCAAGATTGGAAATTAAAAAAAAAACTTCCATATTGATTTATTCTGTTATGACTTGTTTTAAAGATTATATTGTATAATGGAGTAAATTTCCTATCAACACAGGTAAGAACAAGTGGTTGGTAACTGCAAGAAACACATGATTTCAGCTATAAGCAAATATAAGTTTTAAAGGCACTGTAGGACGTTTTCCATGTTGTATATGCTTTAATTTGCCACTTCGTGTATGTAGTGTAAATAAGAGGGTAAAACAGTCCATTACACGACCCGATTATTTATAGTCATATATATATATATATATATATACATACATATATATATATATATATATATATATATATATATATATATATATATATATATATATATATATACGTATAAAACGAAATATGCTTGCATGCTATCCATTTAAGTGTGAATCCCTTATAATATTTCGAGGATGGGAAATGGATCTGTACATGTAGTTGCTCAACCGAACTAAATCATTCATTTAAGATCTCTAATTAATTGATTAACGAGGATTATCTTGCAACTGGTATAATATTCCCCTAATTTTATGAGATCTCATTTTTTCCATTCGAAAACTTGCTAAAGTCCCTTTAAAGACACTAACCATATAGATCAGGCATTATAGTTTGTATCAACTCATGTTTAAAAGATAATGTCTGACAAATAAATTAATGGATAACTGCTCTTTGCAAGAGTTAATTAAAACCTAAGCACCACATTTTCAGCATTCGTAGGTTTTATACAACATTGTTATAGCTATAATTAATTTGAACAGTGAACACACCTGTCATGAATAAATGGACTTAGTGTGTAACATCACCATAAATAGGTTAACATACCATAAATGGTTTTACATACCAGTGTTCTTTCTAATGATGTTCTTTCTAATGAGAATTTCAAACTGACTCCATTTCTAGGAATGATTGTAAGCCAGAAATTAAAATCTCAATACAATTGCCATCTTTACTATTGTGTAAATAAAGCTAAACCAGGAGATCAATCGAAAATCAATTCTGTCACAATTTCAAGTTTTGTACCATAAACAATAAAATCAGAAACCATATCCGTTGTCATGATGATAATAGGTATTATTTCTAAGTATTTTGTATGTCCTAAGAAACAGATTACAGCCTATGTAAGATTGACCAGTCGAGACGATAAGACCTTTGAGCACTGGAACTTCAAGCATGGAACGTGTCTAAGACTTATTAATGTAAAGGTTTTAAAGGGTACACGTCAGGCGTCTATAAAATGATTGGTACTCAGTTCTCTATTGGTCTTAGTAATGCACTAGATTTCAAATGCGTTGTGACCTTAAAGAGGGGTTTCAATATCTCTATCTTTTGAATTAGTTATTGTAACCTTCCAGAAATGCTCAGCCATTTTGGTATCCACGGTTGTCTAGTATTAGAAATGAAGGTAAAATGCTACATAAAACGAGGATATATTGAACACACGGATATAGCAAAACCCATTTATAAGTCCCTTCAAAAGAAATATGATTAAAATAATATGTGTATAGCGACCAACGGATATAGCGAACTAAATTATTTGGTCCCTTGGAGTTCGTTATATCCGTGTTCTACTGTAGATTGAAAAGTGTTTACATATTATTGACCTTACACACAATATATAAAGGAACATAATTGACTAAAAACCTTGGAATTGCAACTTTCAATCAGGCAAAATTATTTTGTAGGAGAGCTATCAGAACAACAGGTGTGTGATCTATTCTAGAACGTTTCTACCCATAGATCTCAAACTTTTTGTGCAATAAATCTTAGACTTTGTAAATATTTGCTGCGTTTTTATTATCATGGTCTCTCTTTGTCGACTTAATCGATTTGTATTGATTAAGCTACTCCTTGATTGTAATGGAAGGACTGAACATCAAACCTTCACAGTTAGACTTGGTTTTACATCTGTTTGTGGTTTGATTTAAACATTTATTATTCAATGAAGAAAGGTTTTGTGGAGTGATATGAACTTAGCAAGCAGATAACAGTTTAATTCCAGATGGCATGTTGTAAAATAACATACATTTAAACACATTTCAGTTTTCAGTAAATCCAAGTATTATTCAGCACAACGTTCTTCAAAAGAAAGTGTATGAAAATGTGCAACTAAAAAGCTCCATGAAATACATGCCAGAAAATCTATTCTCTCCCCTTAGAGGTATTTCATGTATTTTCTTCCCATAATTTAAACTATATGAATATGAAAGTAAAACCAGTGTTTATCACAGCCAATACATAATACCCCAACCTCAACAACGAGCGTCACATTCACCTGATTGCTATTTACATTTCACCAAGCTTAACAAAAGAAAACTATTATATATCTAAGGCAAACATGATTTCAGGATGTGGAGTTTTAATGTGACACACACAAAGATCGCTTGATGCAAGCGGGGAAATAAACATGAGTAAACATGTTTCTATTATTTGATTGTGTAAAGGTGTTCATTATACAAATTATCACAGAGCAGATAGATCTTACCATTTACTAAACAATGTAAATGTGTGTTTATCTGATATAAGGACACATCAAAGCGTTCCTCCAGGTGATGGTATACAACTATTGATAACAGAAGTTTTATTTCCATTTACAGATTGAAACAAGATTGTACTGGACAAGTAATGAAAGCTGCAGGTTAGACAACTCCTTGATTTCACAGATTCAGTTGTTCTTATTCATACATCTAGTTTGCAAATTTTAATTGACAAATCAAATGACAATAATTATCAACTCGAAGCACTGCAATGTAGCAAATAACGCAGTTCGCTGTTACATTTACTCAACTTTACATTAATCTCTGAGTAAATCTGGACATATGGGCCCTGTGTTGAACAATCAGTTGTCATCATTGTACCATAGGCCATTAAAAAACCTCATACAAACCGAAGAAAACACTCTCATAAGATTTTCTCATTCTAATTCTTACAGATCTTCAAACCTTTGACTTTAGTAGAAAGACTAACTGAACAACCCCCCCCCCCCCCCCCCCCCCATAAAAAAATTGGGAAAGAGTTGCGTGAAATCTGAAGAAATGAGATTGTTTAAACGTCAAGACGTATCAAAACACACCAACCCCCAAAATATGTTATCAACTTAAATGTCTATAACAGTATGGAAATCATTATTACTACACTCTTTACCACAGTAAATGGTATCAAAATCACCTGCATGTAATTCATGAGGAGCATTTCAACAATCTCCAAAGGCGTTAAACGAGTTGGAACTATAGATTTACAACAGAATATGAAGTTTTAGAGTGATTTTAACTCATATTGAAAGAGGAAAAGGAACGATACAGTTCACTGAGAATTAAACTATCTTCCTATGTTTCATTTTCTAAACGTGTTCATGAGATAACATTTATCACATTTCATCACATTTCCTGATGGAAGCAGATAGCCATCAATTTACTTGAGAAACTAAACCTATGTTGGATCAAATCTCCTATTAGTTCACATCAAAGAGTTTTTATTCAGGTGATGTTATAAACACTATTGATAATTGGAATTGTACATCCGACCTGACATTTGTACTCAGAAATAACATTGATCTTGGCATGGCATGAAAACTAGGACTGATGGTAGATAAACCCTTTATGGGCTTGTGGAACTATCTACAAACAAGTATGTTAGTCACATATCATTTAATAAAATGAGATACCATGTTTTGGCTTCTCCACTATTTTCCTTCAGTGTTTCGAAAAGTAACAGCTTTCCTTACCGATAATTTGTATTTGTAAAACCACTGTGATATCCTTAAATGTTATTCAGTAAATTGATTTTTTTTAGGGAAATGTAATATGTTAATTCTTTCTTCGTTTTGAATTTCTAATTTTAGATTTAGAAATGTTTATTTTTTAAATGAATCTGAAAAGATACCAAACGTTCCTTTAACAGTCCAGTTCTATTGACAGAAACACATAAGCGCCCAAGGAAATATATATATAAAATAAATAGTGGTGTGTTGTGGAATCTAGATTAAATCATTTACAAATATGATTCAGTTTCCATTGTTACAGAAGAGGAAAATATATCATAGTATCCATATATACTTCTCTTTGATCTGTACGACACGGTTCTCAAAGCTATGTAAAATTTTGACAACCAATAATTCATTTACGTACAAAAACGCAGACTGGTGCACTCTTGAAATATTTTACTCTCAGAATTGGAAGTTCAATTGATTTAAATACAGTTATGGTACTTTGTATGACTTTCAGAGAGATCACATATTGACTGACATAGTCAGAGTTGGTTGCGTTTATATAAAGAACTTGTTCCTAGAGTAATGCCAAGAACAACTTATTAGTGCAGATGAGTGACTGTTCATGGTCTCGAGTGACTTTCGTCTGACAATATGTCACACGTGATATCTCATGAGAGGTCTGCAGTTGAATCAAGTGCAGTCTGAAGACGTCTGAACTTCAAGGGGATTGACCAACATTTATGCTGTTGGAATAACTCACTTTTATTTCATGAACAGCATGAAACTGATTACTTTACGTCAGCCCATGTCATAGTAAGTAGTAAAAAATACTTGAAATATTTAATTTATTTCGTAACACACATTCAGTGTATACACATCGTGAGTTGTAAACATGTATCTATTTAACTCCTTCACTTAAAAGGGAACGTTCATTTGATGACATGAAAACAAAGTCAGGGCATAGTGAGGTGGTGAAATAAATTATCACCTTCATCTCCATATTCGGTGCGTGAGTTTCACATCCACCACAAATTACACATAATTTTACTGTCACATTGATTTCAGATACAATTTATTTACTTTCCTTTAAATAAAGTAGACACATGTGATTTAAGACACATATAATTGTATATGAACTTATTAACCTTATATAATAGCTATTCTAAATTTATCATTGTCATAAACTTTTTTTTTTAAACAATTTTACGAGATAATTATAACGAGAAAAGTAACAAATCAGCCATTTTTTGCAATCACTGTCACAAGCCAATAAAGTATTAAAATCATGTGTACCCCAATTCTATTTCACAATCACATTCAAATTCTGTGTATATGAATTCAAGGCTTTTACTAGAATGAAATATAAAAGACTTGTATCACTTATTAGAAGCCACCAATCCTTTCTCATTTCTCGGTTTCGTGCAAATCAGTACGTGATAGTTTTTTTAACGTATTCCAAATTTCCTTACTGTAAAGGTTCTATGACGGTGACGGAGTTTTAAACATAAAGTTGTACATAGAAGATCACAGGCATCTATAGGACTTAAAGCATAAATTTGTTTCTTCTCAATTTGTCAAGGAAACACAGTTACTGAATTGTTCGATCACTGAACCTAAACCAGTTCTGTTTAACTTCAAGAAATGGGAAACCGACGAGTCAAAACCCATGGGCTTTATTAAATTAAATCAGATATACAAGTACAAATAAAGTAAGATGAACATTCTTATCAAATAAAGCGAAACAATAACAGCCAATATAGTCAAGCTAAGTGATTTCAAATCAGTCCGGGCCATTTTCCACGTGGGAGGAAAGCTATTCAGTAGCAAACGTGTTTGACATGTCTAGAGAAACAGATTTATTTCATGTTACAGATTACTCCTCAATCCAGGGCTTTGTAAATGTTTGCTGTGTATTGACCACTATGGTTGGCCTTTGTTGTATAAAATGATCAGTATTGATTTAGGTGATATTCTTAGTTACCAAGTGCACTAACAGTCGAACCGTCCAGTCTTACAAGAGGTTAGAGAACCCAAAGTGTAAAGCTGATAAACAGGACATTTAATGATATTATTTATAATATTTTATGTTTCAAACCGTCCAGTCTTACATCAGATTACCGACCTTACCGTATACAATCTTTGAATAGCATAATCTTTTACACTTCATGGTTAGTTTCATGTTAATTTCTTAACGTTTTTGGCTAACTCAAAACATTTAGAAAACACTCAATATACTATGTTTAAAGCACATTAATCCAAGATATATTGTATATTTCTTTTGAATATTTTTTCTCTCACAGAAACGACTTAGGTAACTACATGCTTTACAATAAATGACAATATCACAACATATCAATATAGCATCAGAAGTGTGATGTGATATATATGCAACAAACGTGGTTTTAACTTGTTCTTCGATTTAATAATATTTTTCATGGTGAAAATGACATCTCAATTTATAAAGGAAGCAGTGTTCTCATTCCATTTACTTCATCTGCTTCACCTACAGCTGTGTTATCAGACTCTGGTATCTGGGAACATCACAGCGATCCTCCAGATGATTGGAAAACAGTATCAATAACAGAAGGATTGTACAGATTCGAACTCGTACTCGTGACTAATTGAAGCACTCAGCAAGAAAAAAGTTCTAGTTAGATAACCGGTTAAATACCTTGTAGAAATACGGACAATAAAAGGGCATTACTCTCCTGGCACAAGTTCAACAGTCTTATGATTCACATTATACTATGTGGATGTTGTATTTAAGCTAAAAAAGTTTATATACAAGATATGGTATAAATGTAAGTTATGTGTATTTTGTTATTGTTCACCAGTGTTTCTTTATAGGGTAGTGAAACTGAGAGAGAAATGAATCTGAAACAGACCATGGATCTAGACAATTAAATAATATACTGAAATACATGTTTATTCTGAAAAGATGTAAGTTTCCGTAATATTGATATCAGAGATTGATGAAAGTGAAATGTGCTCATCAGTAAGTCACTTACAGAACCGTAATACAGAAAGTTAATATACAGGAGATACACTGGACATTGATACCTTTTGTAATTCGTGTTAATATTCCTTGAAAAAGATATAATAACGAGTACATTTTTCAGGCAGCAATGTGCATGATATTGTTTTGAATCATTCTCTACTTACACTCAGCGAAAGAAAGAATACCAATACAAATGAAAGAAAGTTCAAACCATGAGGAATAGATACAACTGAACATAGTTTTACAATGTCTCTTAAAGCTAGCTAAACGCCACAGCCTTGTATTACAATACATTTACATAATGTAATATACGTGAACATAACATTCAACAATTCGGTGTAACCTATATTATGTTTTGAAATAAATTCTGTGCTGAATAACATAGGATAGTAAACAATATTAGATATTTTGAAGAACTGTACATTTTGGGTTATTGATCAAGTCTGCAAACTTATAAAGGTTTGGATTGACAAAATAATGAGTTTGTTTGTATAAAACTTCCTCAATGAATTATAAACAGGGCACATTCAAATAAAGTAATATTTGTCTTCTCTTTGTTAAAGACGAGAAAGGATGCAAATTCGTTTTTCTCTTTGTACTGATATAAATATTCCATTTTCCATAAATAAATCATGGAAAGAACATCTTAGTGTACTTAACACATAAGTCTCTAGTTCTTTGTAATGATTGGTATGATTGGCATTTGGGTTAACATTGATGAAATATGGAAATTTGATTAATAATAGATGGTGTCGACATAATTTAACTTCTTGGACTTAATTCGTTGACGCATTGTTACTGTAAGACATCACAAAACAAGTTGGAAACATCATTTTGACCCTTCTATTTAATCTATTTAAGGAGACTGTTAAACAACGTTTTTTTAAATGCCGTTGTTTTTGGTTAGAAGGTTTCCTGAGACACGATCTAGATCTATTTTGGTCGTATTTATCACTTGTGGATTAAATATCTTACATCTTGACATTTTTTAATTTAGATAGTGAATATCTTATGAACCGTATTTACACCTGATATTTTGATCGATTCAGTGGTTTATATAACATAACTTCTCACCGATCTTTGTCCAAGCTCAAGGTTCACCTCTCAGAGAGATCAATGAATTACACCTGAGCATTAAAATGGTGTTTTATTCGAAAGTCTTATGTTAATAATTATGTGATTCGGCTAACTCCAACACTTTGGAACTGTCATTTACTCAGGACTAGTGTTATGAATATATCCCAGGATCGTTTCGCGTAGCATCAGTATTATGTAATCGATATGACTATCACTTCGACTAATTCCCAACCAGTTAAGAATGGCTCTTCGTCGCTAATGATCAGCTTATCGCCGAGAATAAACACACAATGTTGAAATAATTCGAGCCTATGATGCCATGTGTAACAGAATAGAAAACATGCAATGGTGAAAATGGTAAATATGTTTCTATAATATATCATCATACTTCATATACTCCGTGGACAGAGCTGATCTTTATCAGAACATATCTTTCGAAATATATATATTTAAAAAAAATATAAAATAATCAATTTTAATAATAAAAAAACTTAAGTTTTAATATTGAAGGATGAAACAGTCTGTACACCTCATTTACAGTTAACATATAAAGGCATATTTCTGTGTGGTAAAGTAAAAGTATAAAAGGTCATTTCCGTCTGTTCATCGAGATTGATGTCAGTAACATCACAAACATTTCACATCTAAATTATGCTTACCAATTCAATGACATGATTTATATCAAAACGTATTCTTTACATTTGAATAAATCCGATTTTCTACATAAGAATTTTGGAATGATTAACGCATTAAAAAAAACGTATGCATATCCTTGCCTAGATAAGTCATAATTTAAACATTACCTATTACATTACGCATTATGTTTGTGGGTACATTAGCAAATGAAGTATATTCTATGATGGACATGTGTACAGTTAATATAAGTTGACCATAGCCATTGTCTAAAAGTTTATCAATGCCTAAAGAAGGCAATGTCATAAACTAATCATCTTGTGGCGTCTGTAATGTGATTAATTATCTATGTGTGTATTTTCCATGATTTGTCCAAGATAATGCTGAGACAGGAACATTTGTAGCATAGTGGTAAAATGCCAATCCTTGAATGCGCGTTTTTATAGAATAAGAGGATTGTACTTTTTGATTAGATAATTAAATATCATATAATTCCACATTGACCATGGTGACACAGACTACTTACAGTCTGCCAAAGCTTATTTAATAACGTAATCAAAGAGATCAATACCAAGAGATGAGATCTTGGTATTGTAGACACAGGCAGAAGACATTCTTCATGTACGCGTGCTGGCTCCCTGAAGACGTTAATATAGGAAGGCATATGAAACAACGCTATATGTAAAGATACTGTAAATATCTCATTACTCGAATCCTCTTAGACGTGTATATACTGTTGATCAACTCACTTTAGATGATAGGAGTGTAACAAAAAGCTTTGAATAGTAGCACGGTTTACATTATCTTACCTTTATGCAAAACATCTACCCTTTCCCTTTCTGTGATGGCGAATGAACTAGGTAATGTGTCACCGAGGAGGTGGACAGGTATGAGAAACATTCACGTAGCCACAGGAGTTCTAAAAACCGCTATCGACAACAATTGTTTGACGTCATCTAATAATGCATTCAAAACGAATCTACATGTATCTAAATGCATATGGCTTCTGCCAATTTCAATGTCATTTGGATCCCTGATATTCCTTTAGACAGATTTTTAAAACTTTAACCCAGTTCCAAATTTCTACAACACAAAATTAATGATGTTTAAAACAGTATCGGCGATGGGCAATATAATGCTTCAATGTTCTGAAAACAAGATATAATCATATGTTTAATAAAACAAAAATATATTTAAAAAATAGAGAAAATATAAAGTATAATAAAGTAAATGGACAATATTATCCCTTAAGGATACAATGTACAGATAATCAAGTTTTCATGAGATTTGAATTTTTGGATCATGCATCAAAAGCACATAATTGCATGTAGTACTATCATTTCTAAACGACAAGTCCTTGAAAGTACATTTTAGTATAAATATTACGGCAGTGGCACACCTGGCATCAATGACATTGGTTTTGAAATACTAAATTATACAGATTTAAGTTTCACAACAAAATTAACTAAATACTAAAGGGCAGAGAGTGATCACGAAAACCTCGACTCCATGAATGTGAATAATACAAAACTGTTTGAAAGGAAAATGATAAAAAGTTGTAAACCCTTCACGCAATAGTTGCAATCTGTCGTTTATACTGATTTAAAGTGTGTGGGTTAGCTATAGCCGTGGAATACACATTGAGAATTTTCAACATCTATCTCACGTGAGTAATTCAGGTCATCACTCAGATGTATTTCTGTTCAAAGAAGATTACATTGATTTCAAGATGACAACTATTCGTACAGTCTTCCAGAGTGAATCTATTCCAATCCACTGTTATTCCTAATACTACTGATTGGACGAAAACCTAAGTAGAGGATTACGCTAGAATTGGAAACACAGTGTCCATACAACCAAATTAATTCTGACTTAGCACTTGCTAAGAGGGTGAATGAAACTTTATGAGACACACGAGGCAGAAGATGAAGACAATGGCTTGCACACACGGTAACTACACTCAAGGATATACTTCTGTCCTTGTGAATGGTGGCGTTGTCGATATTGTGTCTACATTTAGAATAAATATTGATTTATTTTGAAGATAATTTTAAAACAGAAACAGGTAAGTTGAAAAAATCAGTAACCACAATTTTGTAAATTTTATAAACTGAAAACGTGGTTATATAAATGCCATAGTTGGAATATATGTATTGAATCCAGAGTAAATGCTCCTTGAATTCGACACTTACAATTTAACTGCTACACTTTACATAAATATAAGAGAACACACATAGCTCATCCAAGGTAAATGACGTCACTGATTTGTTCTTGTAATTTGATGAATGTTGAACGTATAAACACTTACCTTTCTGTACCCAAGTTAATGATATTTTACCATTGATATGTGAAATTGGAACTTATTAACACTTACCTTTCTGTACCCAAGTTTTTTATATTTTACAATTAATATATGTTGAAGTAAAACGGGCATTTCCAGGTAATGGAATCATGTATCTCATTTTGAGTTAAAATTGAGTAATCAATTTGTTTTGTCAATCAATTTTCTTGGAAGATCGGCGTAACTTTATAATGTAATTTGATTGCTTCAGAATGACATGAATGGAAAAAGGTTTGCTATGTTTCAATAACTAATTACGTTTTGCAATTACAATATATTTGTTTGAAATAAAGTGTAAGTGTATAATAAATCTGTTTCAAACCAAACAAGTGTTGAAGACTCTAGACATAGATGTTAGAAGGTCGTATTTACCATTGACAACCCAATTATTTTCAAAATTATATTATATTATATTTTAAAAAAACGTGAACAAAAGAATAACTCACCGTTAACTGTGCCTTCAGGAACAATTTATCTGAAGATAGAAATATATATTACAATTATCTTAATGTAAACATTTTGTAATTGTTAGGAAAACCCTTGTAATCTCGGTTTAATATCTTATTCCCTATGTAAACAAAAAACGTTAAGTGCCTACACGCGTGTTGTGATGTGAATATACAATCATGTGAATGTCTAGCTTTTCTTGCCTTTTTTAAGAGAATAGTCAGGGGTATTCAGTTCACAGAAAGCAGTAAATTTTGATATTCCCAGATATGCCTCAATTTATGTTAATACAGTAGAGGGAAAGAAAGAAGTATTTAAAATTAATGAAACATGTCTAAAATTCCACAAGTTCAATGTCACGAAATTTGACACAAAACAAAAATGAAAGTCGATACTAGTAACACTTCGGTTCGTCCAAAGCACGTGAGGATTAAGTTTTAACCTAATCGACACATCTGCAATATGTGGGGTTTTTTTTTACCAAAGAACAGCGTAGGTGTATACTATTAAAGTGACACCACTTTCACTATTGATGACTTTTCCATAATTTAATTTCGACGCGTAGGTCTCCCTAACGAGGATGAGATTTACTTTACATCAAGTATTTACAGAGAATCTATGTAGTGAATGGGTAAAAGCCATCATAAAAAACATTTTTATCAACTGCAGTGAAAAATGCTTGATTGAATTTATGCTAAGTTATTGCAAACAAAAACTGGTCAAAATAATTAATTTAATTGTTTTATTTATTATCAGTAGTGTAGTATACAAATATTACTACCAAGCTTAATCTCGCTGACACAGACAAGTTCCACTCTTATTTAATGATGTTATCTATTTATCACTAAGTTCAGAGTTGACCTTTAAGCTACTGGACATAACAGCACATCAGTGTAAGGGGTAATCTACAAGATGACAGACAGGGTCATTAAATGAATTAACTTTTTCAGTAAGGATCCTCAGAATACTATACCCTCTATAGACTTTACCATAGATTACACGAAACCGTATCATAAAAAGTAGTTTGACGTTCTTGTACACACAATAAGTATGTCTATGAAGAGTCAAATCCTAAAGATGACCATCCTCAAAGGTCTTCAGAAGATAAATTGTCTGAAGACTTTTCAAATGTAGAATAAGAACAGTTATATGGATGATAACTTCTTTATTCTGAGAGTACGACATTTCGACCATTTTCAAGCATGGCAACCGTGTCCTTATGTGACTTCCAAATTCTCACAAAACACCACAGAAGGTGTTACGTAAAGTTTACAAGAAGATTGTTCTGTATGTATTTACTTTCTAAAACGGATCAAGAGGTTCAGTTAATCTAATCTTTGCTGTTCATAACACCAGGTGCAAATTAACAAATGTCCATAACTGAAAGCAATTACTTATAATTATTGGTAGTAAGTGACGATGATGCTAATGTTAGATAATGTAAACTTGATTACGATAAAAAAAAAACAATGTTTGAAAGAATCGAATGTGATATTTTGTGTATCTTCTTTTTACAGTCATCCTTATTCACAAAATCATATTGAATATACATATGACCCTGAATATCGATATGTTATTAGTTATCAATTAAAATGTCCAACCAGAGACACATGGCCACGTGTTATCAAGGAGACTTAATCATAATTCACGTCAAAACTCTACGTCCAATGGTCAAGTGTTCATGCCTTTAGTTTATAATCAAGTTTGTTATTAGTGTATGTTTAATTGATCGAATATTATAAAATACAAACAACATAATAACAATAAAAACAACAATCATATTGCACAGATGTTTGAGCTGCATGAGGCATATTTTTCATTGAAAACTGAAACCAGAAGTCTTAACTTAAACTTAACTTAATTGAGGAAAATACAGCTGAAATAACTAATAATCCCAAAATATCCCCTTTCTTGACACTGACAAGCCAGTTCCTGTTATTGTACAAAGAGAAAGGTAATAACAGCTGGGGTACCTACATCTATTTCCGTTTTTTCTCGGTGTAGCTTTTAAACTAAGACAAGTTGGAATCATTTTGTTTCATTGCAATATTTTCTCAAAATTCTTGATAACTCTGTTCTATTTTATTAGCAGTGTTTTAGAGTTGAGATTCCTTGAAAAGCCTAGTTTATTATTTTACCGAATTTGGAATAGCAGATAAAATTACACTTGAACCAACCTACATTATAACTAAGGCAATTGTCCTAGGGGGCTCGACTAACAAACGAGATAGTGTTTTAGGCGATTTAAACAAAAACAGTCCATAAACAGTAATATCTAAAAGAGATTATGAACTGCACTTGAACAATGTTGTCAGTTCTAACTAAGGTTCTCTTTTGAGTCTCTCCTGTTGAGGATTGCAAAATTATAATATTCAAACAACGAGACCATAGAAAATAGACATATATGCAAATTACAAGGGGTCCAATATATTTTAGAAAGAAATAGTGATTATCTAGAAATTATCTACCTGTCCAAAATTTCACAACCCCTCTTAATGAGAAACTTGGACGTAAAGTTCACAAGAATGCATTTTTGTAAAGATTGACACATATTATCTCTATGTACATTATATATCAACTGAGCATAACATCGAGACACTTGACCTCCCCCACCCGCTAGGGTGGCTTTAATAGATACCATTGAGTTACAAATCTGTTGTTCAAATGGGTTGTTAAATGAATTATCTCAAAACGCTGATTAGATATAATAAAATATAAAAAGCCAAGAGAAAAAATAACATAATATACTTCATAGTATACTTCAAGATCGGTAAGCAATGGAACCTCACAGCACTGACAGATGTCAAATGACCATATCTCAAAAGGTTACAAAGGTCCTTGGGGTTTATGTAACAAACTTAATATAGGTTAGACGTCAATAATTTGATTGCTACAATATGTATAGTCTGGGGCTTTTTATTCTTACAGGCAGTTTGTAAAACAAAATTAGTAAGGTTGATTTGGAGCTATTCAGTACTTTCAGCGTGTATCTACCAAAAGTACTGTTCATGAAACAATTTCCACAGAGCTAATAACTATTTGATCACTATTTTCAAAAGGAAAAAAAAAAATAATGAAAGAAGGTAAGCGTGTAGGAATACGGCACATTTGCAGTAGCATTTGTTTTTGAAAAACTACCATCAAAATAGGTCTTTTACACATCTGGTATTTCGTAAAGGAGTTAACAACACTATCAAGTGAATTAGTTGGCTTACGAAGAACATTAATTTGACACTTATGAACGAAAATTTGCAATCTATTCATTTCAGTCCAGTCAGTGAATTTATTCACCAATTCACGAGTCGGCGTTTGGAATGATCATCTGGTTGAATTGCACATAATGAAAAGTAAAGGTCGTTAGATATCATAAAATATCAAGCAAACATACAACCGATACTAATAGGTGCCCTTTATCCGTCCATCTCTGAAATGTATTAAAAAAATTCATCTTAGCTATGTTCACAGGGGAAACAATACCTAAGAACTTGCCTGACCCGTATTCAGAAACAGATTTATCTCAAACCCCGATGGTTTAGCTTTGCTGCAGTAAATTTAAGGTGATTTGTTGTATATTGACGACAAAATTGACCTCTGTATAAACTGATTGGTACTGACTTCATTGCTATTCCCTGACACTCTGGAGCAAGCGTTCTAAATATTAGAGAAAATCAGAAATCCACCAATATACTTGGCATCAAGCCGCAGTTTAGAACCGTTATTCTTACAATTCCTTCTCATTATTATTTGCGACCAGTGACATTGGTAAAGAATATCACTGTCTCTCTGGCTTCAAGTCTTTCTCAGAGGAGGACATTCTCAAGCTCATAAGAAAAATGAACACCAAAAGTTGTGAACTTGACCCAATTCCCACCTCACTTCTGGTTGACTGTATCGACTCACTGTTACCATTCATAACCAGGCTAATTAATTAATATGTCTTTGGAAACAGGGACTGTGCCAAAGTCTTTCAAGAGCGCCATTGTCCGACCTCCACTTAAGAAGAATGGACAAGAATACACTTAAAAAATACAGGCCTGTATCGAACTTGTCTTTCTTGTCAAAGCTCCTTGAGAAGGCAGTCGCAAGCCGACTAGAAGAACATCTAACTTTGAATGATCTGCATGAAGAATTCCAATCAGCATATAGGAGTGGCCACAGCACGGAGACAGCCTTGGTAAGAGTCACCAATGACATCTTAGCAGCAGCGGATCAAGGAAAGTCATCAGTGCTGATTTTATTAGATCTGTCTGCAGCATTTGATATGGTTGACCATTCAATCCTTCTATCCACACTTCAGAGGGAGCTTTGGATAAAGGACACAGCACTTTCCTGGTTTAGCTCATATCTATCAGGGCGATGTCAGAGTGTTACCATCAACTCGTCAGAATCCCCTCGCTATGAGCTGAACAGAGGTGTGCCCCAATGATCAGTACTCGGCCCCATCCTGTTCACCCTATACACAAGATCACTGGGTGATGTAGCGAGAAGCCATGGTCTAAATCAACACCAATATGCCGATGACAATCAGCTCTATACAATTTTCACATCTGCCAAATCTCAAGAATCTGCCTCTACTATCATCAACTGCTGCACCGATATAAAGAACTGGATGAATTCACATATGCTTAAACTCAATCAGGACAAGACAGAATTCATATTGATCGGCCCTACCAAACTAAATCAAAACTGCACAGATTTCACTGAAATTCAAATTGCTGATTCCACCATCATTGCCTCACAACAAGTCAAGAACCTCGGGGTTATTATGGAGCAACAGCTCACGATGAAACATCATGTCACGAAAATATGTCAAACAACAAACTTCCATCTCCGCAACATAGGAAAGATCCGCCCATACCTGACAAGATCATCAGCTGTAAAACTCCTGCTTTCTTTGATTATCTCCCGCATCAACTACTGCAACAGTCTGCTGACCAATATCTCCAAAGAACAGATCACTCGTATACAACGCATTCAAAATACAGCCGCACGAATTATCTTCCGATCTTCCAAATTCGACCACATATCTCCTCTTCTACAACAACTTCACTGGCTTCCAGTTGCTGCCCGTATTGACTACAAACTCCTTGTTCTAGCCTACACATGTTTCAACAACAGTGCACCATCATACCTCACAGAACTCCTTCCAGTTTACTGCCCACCACGAACTCTGAGATCTCAAAATAAATGCCTGTTTGTCATCCCAAAAGTGAAATCCTCAACTTTCGGCAAAAGAACATTTTCCTACTCAGCATCAACTAAATGGAATGAACTACCCGAATATCTAAAATCTTCTGTCAGCCTCACTTCCTTCAAGTCTCAACTCAAGACCCACTTGTTTAAACACTACTACCTGTAAAATATCGTCCTGTCCCTTTAAGCGCAAAGAGCACATTTCTATTGTGAAGTTAATGCGCTATATAAATGAATGCATTATTATTATTACTTAACCAAGGGAGCAGATTTAATTGGTGCTCTTAGAATTTAGATATAATCTTACCTCACGCTGAGTGTACTGAATTGTTCCAACATGAACCAACTAACCAACACTCGCAACTTACCATTCGCAATAACAATGGACATATACATATAACGTCTATTTAGTGTATACTACACCAATACATTCACGCAATACCTTTAAAACATCACTAATAATTGGTTGTTTTTTTTGTTTTTTTTTCTTTCAAATGAATTTCTAAACTAGTGAAGTTCCAACGAGTTACGAAGACCCCTCCCTACAGGGTTAATTACAAGCAATTTTATTTTGCCATCCTTGATCATGCTGTCATAGACAAGTTCCTTCCATTCTTCTGATGAGGTGAGGTGAGGTGAGGTGAGGTGAAGAACCAAAGAAACAGATTTAATTGGTGCTCGCAGAATTTAGACATAACTGCACCTCACGCTGGGTGTACTGAATGGTTAGACATGAACCAATTAACCAACACTCGCAACTTACCATTCGCAATAACAATGGAAAATAATAGTTATCAAACCTAAATATTTGTCGAAACTTCGTTTGATATATAGCAATTTGCCTCGATGAATTGGAAAACGGTCATTTAAATTGTTATTTGTCAATTCTGATGAATTTGTTAAATAGGACAAAGTTGATACCAGAGTTTAAAATGTTACTTACAATTAATAAGACATTCATATAAATAAACGAAGTTGGGAGTTGCTGTGTTCAAAACACGCATGTTCGATACACACAATCACTAATTAATTCGTCATTAATAGCCTTTTCAGAACCTGCAACGTGATACCAATGGGATATAAAAATGCACGTGCGCAGACTCCTTCTTGACCAGTGTTTATGGTGGAGCAGTGAACAGTAAGTGCTTAAACAATCATCAGCTTCAGATTTTCTTCCTCAATGGTTCATGACAGCAGAAAACTAATGGAACCTCATTATTTAAGTTAATTATTCCGAGACTCATGAGATTACTGTAAGTAAGGAGGTAAAATACGTTCAATAGTGATATAATACTTGACATTTTCAGTGTATATTTTGTACAAAAGTGAGTAATCTCAATCACTAATGTCGTGTATTTGTTGTATGGAAATATACATATAAAGTCTATTTAGTGTATACTACACCAATACATTCACGCAATACCTTTAAAACATCACTAACAAATGGATGTTTTTGTTTTCTTTCAAATGAATTTCTAATCTAGTAAAGTTCCAACGAGTAACGAAGATCCTTCCCTACAGGGTTAATTACAAGCAATTTTATGTTGTCATCCTTGATCATGCTGTCATAGACAAGTTCCTCCCTTCTTCTGATGAAGTTGTTCACTATTCAAAGGCCGTCCATAACACGAGCTCCATTACTAAGTGCAGTGTTGACCTTTACAATACTCGACATAATAGCACATCAGTGCAAGTAATGTCAAGGAGTAATCAACAAGATACAAAGACAGGACATTACATGAATTAACTTCTTATCTAAGGACGCAAAGAGTACTCTACTTTCTTTAACCTAAACCATCAGCTAGACGAACTGTGATTGTATTTCCGTGTAAAACACAAAGACATTACCAACGAAACGTCAGATCCTAAAGCTGTATCGGTTCTAAAGGTTTTCACAACACTTTCCTGTTATGTGTGTTACAGGTTCAGAAAGTTTACAGACAAACCATTGCATCAAACTCAATTACGGCATCTCTTTTTTCGTGAAAGTGTTTGCATGAGGTCAGGTGACTTAGTAAGATAATGAATGGGGGAAAAAAACCTTGACCAAGAATTGTAAATCTCAGATCACAGTTTCCAAATCATGTTAATTATTTTGGAAATGGAATATGAAATGAATGAGGCTTCTAGTCAAAATAACTCTGAGTATGTCCCTTCTCATGCAACACACATTGATAATGTGGAAAGGGGTCACGTTGATGTGTTTATTAGACGTAAGAAATGTTAGTTTTGATACTGAAAAAGAAAAACATTAAGACAAGGTTTAGATACATTTACATCGGTCATGATACAGAAAGGCAACCTTGTATAGAACATGCAATGACTCTTTATCATTATCGTTTGACTTTGAATAGTTGACTGATGCAGAAACATGTGAGACAACATTATAGTCTGCGTTTAACATGACAAGTTCCCCTGTACATGTACATTTGTAATAGTTTTTTTGTAAATTCAAAGTCACCAACGTATAAAGATCTCTCTGTAGGATGTCAATACAGACTGTGAATATATTGAATATATTCAAGGTGACTAAAGGTGAGTGATGCGTAATTCCCCAATGAAGGCTGTCATTATATTTTAAGATATTTGGGTAAAGGGTGAAAATAAATCATAAAAGATACAGTGTCATTAATAGTTTAAAACGTGTTCAAAGTGACTTTAGTGACCTTGTAACGACCTGGGCCCATATTTTCGAAGCACTCTTAGTGCTATGATAGTCGTTATTCAATGTTAATGAATGGCACTTAGCACTAAGACAGCTTCGAAAATATAGTTGCTGGTGTCTGCATGATCTGCCACATTATGTTGTCACCAAAATTGAAGATACATGGTGCAGCTGTTTTATAGCGAAAACAAGAATCAGATGGACGGATGTACATACACTAATGAATACATTCTTTTGATACAATAAAAACTGCAAAATTTGAAATTCAAATAAATGTGTGCAGAAGTTCGACTGGTATAGGTCTTTACGCATAGAAATGATTTAATTGAAATAAGCCATGCATTCAAAATCTCGATGGAAGGTCAACTGAAATCCGGAACATTCTCAAATTATACCCTTTCTTGACACTTACTTCCTGTTATTGTGAGAAGATAAAATACAAAGCAGGTGTTTGAGCTACTCGATCTATTTCGGTTGCATCTCGAAAGAATATTTGACTTATCTAAATCTTCACGTTTCCGATCATTTATGTGGTTGAAGAAATCTTTAAGGTATTAATCATTACAATCATACCAGGATGAGTAGCTAAATTTTATCAAAAGGGTTATATTATATGATCTGTTATTTTGGATAATGAAGCAAGTCACTTTAGCAAGGCTAAATTCCTTTCCTTTTCTCCTTTACCGAACGTGTCTGCATCCTCCAAAGATAACTCAGCGTTTCTACAGTAAAGCTCAGGCTTTGCTGTTTATTGATAGACATCTCCAAAATACGAAATTGTTAATCCGCAAGGGCTGTATTCATATTCAATATGTCTGAAGACTCAAATGTGTCTGAATCCTCTTCAGAAGCAGATTTATTTAAATCCAAAGATAGTCAGCTTTTGCATAGTATATCTCGATCATTCCTGTGTATTGACCGTCAAAGTTTGTATTTTCTATCAGTTTAGGTGTAACTTGAAAGTCGCTACCACAATGAAATATGACCCAACTGGCGTAGCCATGTTATAAACCTATTAGAACTTGACCAAATTGTTTGAAAGTCACGATATCTAAACATTACCATTTACAGATCAAATAAAAAATGCAGTGATTCCTATGTTGTTTATTCCTTTGTGATAAATTTTATCTGTGAAAGGTCTTATTTGCAAGCTTGTGTGACTTTGTAGCAAAGCAACACAACAGTCTATATCAAGATCAACATGAATTCAATGTATGTACATATGTTGTTTTACACTTCAATTTAAATTGAGGGTTAAATATATTCTATAAATCCTTATGGAGAGTACAGCTCTGGTCAGAAAAAACAGATTCCATCAGAAACCCGTTATCAAGGACACAAGTGTAGTGGAATAGCATCAATTGTGACACTTTTCAAATGGTTAATATTCAATCTGATATTCTAATGCATCAATGAATATTAACATGAAATATAATATGATGGATATGAGAAAACAGGAATACTGGCATAATAACAATTTATAAAGACTCATTCATGAAGGTCCACAATTTACAAAAAGGGTCAGTGATGTTAAAACAAGGACAACAGTGAAGATTACATGTATGTGACAAAAACATTTGATCCCAGATTTCCACTTAAATCCATCTAAATTTTATATAGCTGTATGATATCAATAACGTTTCCTGAAATATTTCTCAAAAAAATATGTTCAAAGGTTACTTGGTATCAAAGGTGATCCTGAAGAAGAAATGGAACTCTTTCATTCATTGGTGAATGAAAGAAAATATCAATAATATTCTGGATGTTTCATCAAATTTCTTTGAGGCATCACTTTCATCAATTCCGTTGATTAATTAGAAAGCATATCATCACAGAATGTTAAAAGAGGATCAGATTTCAGATATGATGTTCTACTCTGGGTTGTTGGAAGGTCGGGAAAATATGTTCTTAATATCACTAAAGAACGGGCAAATTTGTGTCTAAATGTTACTTCATTTCTTCATTTTGGGAACTCCCGGTTTGATGAGTTAAAAAAACGTTTTAAGAGTGATTTTTTAATAGAACCCAAAAAACTCGCTTTACACCCTGTATCAGTAAAAATAGAGCCATGGGCTCTGTAGCTCATCAGGATTTGATTAATTATATAAGGTTGAAGTTATCTCCAGTAATACATTGTTAACAAGCAAAAAATAGGTTTTTAGATCATGACCCCTGTGTATTTGGAGTCACAGGGTCACCAATCCTACAATTAAGTATCACCTTTGACCAAAGAGTTTCTACACAACTTTTCAGCTCTCTAGACCTTTTGGAACTGGAGAAGAAGATGCAAATAGGTTTTTAAGGATGTGACCCCTGTGACCCCATTTGGGGTCACGGGGTCACAAAATCTACGATTTAGAATCCTCATTGGCCAAGGAGTCTGCACGCAACTTTTCAGCTCTCTCTAGACCTTTTGGAACTGGAGAAGAAGATGAAAATAGGTTTTTAAGGATATGACCCCTGTGACCCCATTTGGGGTCATGGGGTCACGAAATCTACAATTTAGAATCCCCATTGGCCAAGGAGTATGCACACAACTTTTCAGCTCTCTAGACCTTTTGAAACTGGAGAAGAAGATGAAAATAGGTTTTTAAGGATGTGACCCCTGTGACTTCATTTGGGGTCATGGGGTCACGAACTCTACAATTTAAAATCCCCATTGGCCAAGGAGTCTGCACACAACTTTTCAGCTCTCTAGACCTTTTGGAATTGGAGAAGAAGATGAAAATAGGTTTTTAAGGATGTGACCCCTGTGACCCCATTTTGGGTCATGGGGTCACGAAATCTACAATTTAGAATCCCCATTGGCCAAGGAGTCTGCATAAAAAATGTCAGCTCTGTGGAGTCATTGGTTCTGGAGGAGAAGTCGAAAAAGCGAAAAGTTTACGGACGGATGGACGGACGGACGGACGGACGGACGGATCGACGGACGGACGGACGCCGGACACCATGCCATGCCATAAGCCCATCAGGCCTTTCAGGCCTGATGAGCTAAAAATGGATTTTAATTGTGTCGTCATTATACTATTCTATTTCAATGCATGGACACAATCTATCCGATCAGAATACTCAATCAACGGATAAAAATTCAATATGCAATACATTAAGTTCAATTAAAATCCTGGTACGTCATTTACAATGTCCGTCAATATATAATTCTTGAAATATCTGATGTATCAATGGGCTTTGTAACTGGCTCATTACTAGTTGACAGATGCTTTTAAGCTATTCTATGTCATGTTGTTTAAACAATTGTTTTCAAGAAAAAATGCTCTTTGCAAATGGTTTATGTTAGGGAGAGGCTAGTATTTCAAGATTGAAAAATTAGAAATAGAATCCATATTCATTTATCTTGCTTTGGCTTGTTTTAAAGGAAATGTTGTACAATGGAGTAGTTTACCTATCGCTAGATATGAGAATACGTGGTTTGTAACTCATATAAGCACTGAAGAACGTTTTTCACATGTTTTATATGCTTAAGTTTTACACTTATGATAAAAGTGTATATAGTGTATTTTACGTGAGAGGGTTAAACAACCACTTACATGACCCAATTATCCCTGGTTGTAGAAAAAGGTCACATATGAAATGAACATTGCTAGTGGCCACCTTTTAAATTCGATTATTTACAATGGATCTGGATTGCTTAACCGAACAACAATCATTCGTTTTAAAACTCTATTATTGATTGAGGAGGATTGTCTTGCAATTTGTATGATTTCTTTTCAATTTGATGGGATCTCATTATTTCCATTAGAAAGCTTGCTACTGCCCCTTTAAAGACACCAGCCATATTGATCAGACATAAGAGTTTGTATCAACTCATGGTTAAAAGAGTTCTGTAATTTGAAGAGTTGTAATTGAGAATCGATCCACAACCAACATACAGATGTGTCCAAATGCTAGACCCAACCCTATCTTATCAATTCATGTAATGATTTCTTCCTTTTTAAGCTATAATGTCTAAAAGTAATTTATTGTTTTGCACATAATATGTAGAATATGTTAGGTATGAATTTAGTTTATTTTCTAAATTTAGCACAAAGGATAAAGCTAGTTTCTTCATTAAATTAGTTGGTGACTGCGATCATGAAACATTTTACGTTTTCTTGATGCAAATTTAATGATATTATGCTTGGAAATATAGTAAATTTTTCCTGTACTGTAATTGAATTATAAAAATCATGAAAGGTTTACATTAATTGTATATATGGCGATACTTATATCACCTGTGAACCAAAATGTGTCTAGTCAAAAGTCGTATTTGAATACAGCGTATACATTCTTTGTGAGGCATTATTTGATATTTGACATTTATTGCAATAAAGCATGTTGACTATCCAAAAGATCCTGGTTTGCCTTCAACATAGTATAGTCTGACACATAGATGATTGAATATGAGAAACACTGCTCTTTGCAAGAGTTAATTTTAACATATGTGCCATATTATCATCGTTTGTAGGCTACATTCAACATTGTTATAGTTAACTTGAACAATGAACACACCTACCATGTAGTACTTAGTGTATAGTATCACCATAAATGAATAACACACTGGTTTCACATACCGTTGTTCTGTTTAATGGTGTTCTGTCTAATGGTGTTCTGTCTAATGGTGTTCTGTCTGATGGTGTTCTGTCTAATGATGTTCTGTCTAATGGTGTTCTGTCTAATGGTGTTCTGTCTAATGGTGTTCTGTCTAATGGTGTTCTGTCTAATGGTGTTCTGTCTAATGGTGTTCTGTCTAATGGTGTTCTGTCTAATGGTGTTCTGTCTAATGTTGTTCTGTCTAATGGTGTTCTGTCTAATGATGTTTTTTCTAATGGTGTTCTGTCTAATGGTGTTCTGTCTGATGGTGTTCTGTCTAATTGTGTTTGGTCTACTGACAAATCGTGATACATCAATTTATATTTATGCTTAATGGCTCCATTTGACTTTTACACAAATAAACCCCCTAGTGTCCTATGTGTGTAAAATTCAGTCAATGTGTAATATCGTTCCAGCATTTCTGCAAACCTATCATTTGGTCTCAATTGAACAATTTATCTATCAATTGTATATAAAGATCCTTACATAGCTAATGGTACTTTATGAGTTAGGATTTTGTAAAAGCTAACTGGTATCAATAGCATCCAATTGCAATTGTTAGTGGTCATTTTAACGTTTTGATGACATATCAATAGATTTAGTTTTATTTAACTCGAAACCCTTAACCCTTTACACGGAACCGTCTACCTCTATGCTACCGGGGAAGCTGAGAGGGCAAGCTTTATTCCTCTCTTAATAATCAAAACTTCTTCGCCTCAATATAACACTAGTCAGGGAAAGATCTTTATTACTTAGAATTTTGAAATACTTTCGGTCCTCATTCCCGCTTATCTTTCTTACTTCAGACTTTACAATCCCAAGCTTAACTTCTGTATTGTATTTATCCTACAAATAGAAGACCCTTAATCATTCTATTTCCTGTAATTGACAAGAATGTTCCGGTTGTTTAGGAAACTGGATAATTGACATCTGGAAATATTCATCTGAACAAAAAGTAAATCAGCTTTCTTTAATCATCTGTTAACACGTTTCCACTCTCCATTTGATTATGTTCATACTGTTTGAACCCAGCGTGATTTAAAAAAAAAGAATATGATTTACAATAAATGAAAAATATGACAAAGCCTACAAACTTAATTAAGCTATTTCGATCAGTCAAAGTTACTTCCTAGTTGTAAGAGAGATATTCAGAACCTAACGTGGTTCATCCTGGATTCATTACAATATTAAGGCATCTTGAACAAATTCTAACGATATTCAATCAATATCAATTACTAATGTACACAGGTCGAAAATCAATTCTGTCACAATTTCTAATTTCTACCATAAACGATATTCGTTGAAATGATGATAATAGATCTAATTTTTTAGTATTGTGAATGCCTTAAAAAACAGAATACATCCTTTATGAGATTGACTGGTCGAGATGATAAGACCTTTGAGCACTGGAACATGTTCTCAGACTAATTAAGGTAAAGGTTTTAAAGGGCACATGTCAGACTTCTATAAAATGTTGGCACTCACTGTACACTTTAACTGTTCTTCATTAGTCTGATTAATGCGTTAAATTTCAAACACGTTTTGACCTAAACGAGGGGTTTCAATCACTGAATTAGTTATTTTTACCTTCCCTTTTTTTTGCAAATCAGACCATGAACAAATTAACCACTATGTTGTCTAGTATTACAACTGACGGTAAAATACTAGTTTGAAAAGTGTTAACATCATACTGATCTAAAGCCCTATTAATACGGCGAGCGTTTGCATATGAGTAAAGCATTACACATATGGAAATTTGCTCATATGAGCAAAACTCGCCGTATGGACGCATTTGCCCATTTGCCCATTTGTAAATTTACTACCGTAACAAATTTTTCACTAGCGTAAGCAATTTAGCACCTAGGCAGGGGCAGGTGCAAATGTTTACTACCGTGAGTAAATATGGTATTTTCACTATTCTAGTGAAGCTTCGTCATATACAGACATATTGACTTCACACAGGTTGAGAAATATATTAGAGAACTTAAGAAACTCTTAATATTGTTTGTCAAATTCTTTATATTGAATAATCTCCTTGCACTTCTAAATGTATCTGACTATCCGATTTTCATTATAATTAGGGCGACATAGTCAAACCATTGTCGACAGATATAACTTATGTCATTTATGCACCGGCATGTTTTAGGAATTCTCTATTCATATATCAAAAAGTTGGAAGCCCATTTGCTTAGGCAGAACTTAAACACGTATGAACGCATAATAAATACGTGTGTATATTACTACCATAAGCAATATTGCATTGTGCAAAGTTCGCCATATAAACAGGGCTTATGACAAATACTGCAGAAAAATAATACACGCAAACCTTGGATCGACTTTGAGTTACATGATTTGTATCAGTCATAATAATATGTAGGACAGCCACCAGAACCACACGTGTTTCACCTGTTTCTAGAACTTTTCTATCCACATATTTCAAAGCTTCTCTGCAGTAAATCTCAGACTTTGTAAATATTTGTTGCGTATTGATCGTCATGGTCTCTCCTTGTTGACTTAATCAATATGTACTGATTTAGCTGATACTTCTCGGTTGTAACGGAAGGACTTACAATCAAACCTTCACATTTAGACTTGGCTTTACAATTGTTTGATTTGAACATAGCAAGCAAATTACAGTTGAACTCCAGATGTCATTTTGTGAAATAACATACGTTTAAACAACAGTTTTCAACGTTTTTGAAAAGATATCACATGAAAATGCCCAACTAGAAAGGCTCCCTTAAATACATGAAAAAAAAACCTATCCTCTCCCCACCGAGGTATTGCAAGTCCTTTCTTCCCATACTTTATATTATAATTTAGAAATGAATATAAAAGTAAAACCAGTATCTATCATAGCGAATACACAATATCCCAAACTCATCAACGTACGTCATATCAACCTGATTGTTACTGACATTTCATCAAGTTTTACAAAAGAAAACTATTATTTATCTTAACCAAACATGGATTTGGTATATGAAGTTTTAATGTGATACACAAACAAAGATCACTAGATGCAACCGGGAAATAAACAAAATGTTTCTATTTTTTGTATTGTGTGATGGCGTTCATTATACAACTTATCTCAGTTCCCAATGAAGCAGATAGATCTTACCATTTACCAAATAATGTAAATGTGTGTTTATCTGATATCAGGACACATCAAAGCGTTCCTCCAGGTGATGGTATACAACTATTGATAACAAAATTTTGTGTATCCATTTACAGATTGAAACAAGATTGTACTGGACAAGTAATGGGAGCTGGAGGTTAGTACACTCCTTGATTTACTTTCTTGTGGAAATATCTAAAAGCTATTGCTCTCGCTTCCTCACTTCCTCACCAATGTTTATCAATGTTCTGTTACTACTTTAAGAAATTGAAAACATGTTAAATATTACAAATGTGTACACATCGATGCAATATTCTACATAACACTGCATATTATTTCTAAGAGTGATTAAATATTACAATGGTGTTGTTAACTGATAAAATGATGGCAAGTAATACCATGTGATTGCTGTCTGAACTTGTAAAAGATAACAAGACTCGAGTTTCATTGTTCTTGAATATTTTAGGAAATACCATGGCGACATAGGCATTTTTACGAGAACACTTGTTTTGATTTTTAGTACACTTATACAAACATTCACAAGAATACATGTACAATGAATATTACTTTGATACTCACCTTATATTCTTAAATTACTATTAGACTATTCAACTTAAACTTAGACTATTGATTTGCTTATGTGACGGAAATATGTTTCTTGTACAAATAAATAACCAGAAGAACTTTAAATATAATGTAAGTGTGTCAAGTTCACATGTGAAATAGAGATAGTGTTATTGATCATTGAAATGATAAAACTTAGTCTTAAAAAACATTGGACACATGTGTCATTCATTCACCCTTAAAGAGTTACGTGAGGTCCTGTCTAAGAGAAGCTGAGCTATCCAAAACCAAATGTGTTGGTTCCTCCCCAAAAAACAGATTAAATACAGCTAAAGATAACTCAGTCTTGTGCAGTAAATATCTGACTTTGTGAATGTTTGCTGTGTATTGACCACCACGCTTGGGCTTTGTTGTATCAAACTATCAGTATTGATTTAGCTCTTATTCCTAGTTACCAAAGGACTAGCAATCAAATCTGCACAGTTAGATTTACATTTACTAGGAAACAAGGAGATGTGAGCTTGAACTTGTGTTTTACAATATTAATCATTCAATGATAAATCATGCAGTATAACAAGTTCTCAATTAAAGCTCTTGCTGTAAAGGTTTGTTCTCGTGTGTGTCGTCCTGTGAAATCATACATGTTGTTTACCAGACATGGAGTAGAAATATTGTCAAGAGCGATCAGAAGAAATTGCAATCCATAATAAATCACATCATGGATTTCCTTTTATCAATAATTTTCAGTATGCTTCACTAACTTAGTATCACTGGCTACATAAATGTTATCAGTTCCATTTGGAACCTATATTCATTGTTACTAACATGTATGTGATCATCAGTCAATCTATCTACTGACAACACAAATAACAAGATGTAAAGAATATTCACCTTCAGCATATGCTAAGTTTTAAACAATATCAGTTTTATCTTGTGTTACAATCTGATTAACACTGACCTCAGGCTTATCAGAACACACCAACCCCAAAAATATGTGATCAACTAAAATGGCTATAAAAGTAAGGAAATCATTATTACAACACTTAATATTATCTCTAACACAGTTAATGTTATCAAAATCACCTGTATGTAATTCATGAAGAGCAATTCAACAATCTCCAATGGCGATAAACCGGTTTGAACTATAGATATAGAACAGAATATGAAGTGTGTATGTGATTTTAACAGAAACCGAAAGAGGAAAAGGGATGATAATGTTTACTGAGAAATTAACAATCTTCCTAACTTTCATTTTCAATCATGTTCATGAGATAAAATTTATCCCATTTCCTAATGGAAGCAGATAGCCATCACATTACTTGAGAAACTAAACCTATGTTGGAATCTCCTATCAGGTCACATCAACGAGGTGATGTTATAAACACTGTTGATAACTGGAATTGTACATCCGACCTCACATTTGTACACAGAACTAACATTACACTTGACATGGGATGAAAACTAGGACTGATGGTGAATTAGCCCTTTATCGGCTTGTGAGAATATGATAAAAAGAGCTACACCAGCAAATTATGTTTTGGCTTGTTCACTATGTTCCCCCAGTTTTTCGAAAATTAACAGCTTTATTTTTCCATTATTTGTATTTGAGAAACCACTGTGATATCAACCAATTTCATTTTATTCAGTAAATTAAATATATTTTAAGAAATGTAATACGTTACACATTATTTTTTCATTTGGCAGTTAAATTTTCATGTTCGGATTTAGAAATGTTTATTTTTTAAATGAATCTGAGAAGATACCAAACATTCCGTTAACAGCTCAGTTCTGTTGACAGAAACAAACAAGCGCACTCGGAAATGGTGAAATATTGGTGTTGTGGAATCTGGATTAATCTTTACATATGTGATTCCGATTCCCTTGTTACAGGAGAGAAAAATGTATCACTGTATCGACATATACTTATCTTGGATGTATACTACTCAAAGCCAGATTCGTTTATTATGTCAGGTTACATTTTGACAACCCATAGTTCATTTTAGGTACAAAAATACAGAACGATGCACTAACAAATAGTTTACATTAGTATAAAACGAATTGGCAGTGTAATTATGTTGTGAAATACAGTTATTGTATCATGTATGACTTTAAGACAGACCAGGTAGTGACTGGCATATTCAGAGTTAGTGGCATTTATATAAAGAACTTGTTCCTAGAGTAATGCCAAGAACATCCAATTAGTGAAGATGAGTGACTGTTCATGGTCTCGAGTGACTTTCGTCTGACAATATGTCACACGTGACATCTCATGAGAGTTCTGTAGTTGTGTCAAGGGCAGTCTGAAGACGTCCGAAACATCAAGGGGATTGACCTACATCTATATATGTTGTTGGAATACCTCAATTGTTTTATTTAATGAACACCATGACACTGATTACTTTACATATGAGGAAACAGACCATGTCATACCAAGTAGTAATAATAACTAAAAATATTGAAATTATTTCGTAACAAACACTCAGTGTATACACATCCAACAATTATCTATTTAACTGCTTCACTCAAAAGGGAAGCTACATTAGATGACATGAACAAATAAAGTATCAACTTCATCAATTTAGACACCATATTTGGTGTGTGATTTTAAAAAAAATCACTGTCATATTGATTTCTTATAAAATTCATTGACTTTCCATAAAATAAAGTAGGGGCGTAACTGGTAAGACACTTGTAATTGTATATGAACTTATCAATCTAATAAGGTAGCTGTTCTGATGGATAAGAAATTTATCATTGTCAAAAACTTTAATTTTACGAGAGAATTATAAGAGAAAAATAACAAATCAGCCATATTTTGCAATCACTGTCACAAGCCAATGAAGAGTTAAAATCATGTATGACACAATTATATTTCACATTCAAATTCTTTGTATTACATTTCAGTCTATTACTAGAATAAAATATCAAAGAATTGTATCACTTATTAGAAGCCACTAATCCTTTCTCATTTTTCGGTTTCGTACATGTCATGTACGCGATAGTTCTTCCAAGTTTCATTGCTGTAAAGGGTATATGAACCTGACGGAGTTTTTTTTACTTGAAGCTGTACATGGAACATCACAGGCATCTATACGACTAAAAACATAAATTTCGTTCTTCTCAATTTGTCTAGGAAACCCAGTTACTGAATTGTTCATCACTGAACCTAAACCGGTTCTGTTTACTTAAAGAAATGGGAAATTCACGAGTGAAAACCCAGTGTGTGTAAATCGAACTATAAGAGAGGCTTAATTACATTAAATGAGATATATGAGTACAAATTAAGTAAGATGAACATTCTTATCATATATAGCGAAACAATTACAGCCAATATTGTCAGTTTAAGTGATTTCAAATCAGTCCGGACCACTTCCATGTGGGAGGAAAGCTATTCGGTAGCAAACGTGTGTGACATGTCTAGAGAAACAGATTTATTTCATGTTACAGATTACTCTTCAATCCAGGGCTTTGTAAATGTTTGCTATGTATTGACCACTATGGTTGGCCTTTGTTGTATCAAACGATCAGTATTGATTTAGGTTATTTTCTTAGTTACCAAGTAGACTAACAGTCAAACAAGTCTCACAAGAGGTTAGAGAGCCAAGTGTGTTAAATCTTAATTACATTTTATAACATGTTATGCTTCAAGCTAACATCAGATTACAGACCTAACGTTGTGTACACATTATACACATTAATCCTAAATATCTTGTATGAAATGTTAACATTTCTTTAAATGCTTTCATTTTCATGTTCACCTTGTTTATTCTATCGGCCTGGATTAATGGCACATTAATGAATTAAAAGGTGAGTTATGAGCACTTTATATAATGGTTTCAATACGCCATTTCCAGGAAGATTGAATACACCCAAGGGAGCCATGTAATAAACAGATTGATTATCAAGGGTTGTTAAAAGCATTGACCATCGGAAGCGAATACATAGGCATATCAACAGCCGCTCCTGTTCATTTCACGTGTTAACATGCTATTGTCGGCGTATAGATTATCCTTACACCAGTCTGTTATCATTTACTTATTTCATGTGGATTAAATCATGTGTGAAGAGATATCGTAATGTCAAAGTAGACTATGATTGTAGACTGTCAAGCAAAGTGTAGGTTTCCTATTCTAAAAAATACCATTTCCAATAGTAATACTCACCCTGAAACAGCTTTTCTTTGTTTATATAAGCAAACGAAGCATACCCGTGTGTACGTACACCAATCACTTTGATTGAAAAACTATGAAAAGTTTTCTTTGCACGGTAATGCCTATGAGATTGTATCTACATATAAATATCTGGGAGTTCATTAGTCTAGTTCAGGTTCGTGTTATACTAGTCAAAAGGTCTCATCGCAGCAGGCTTGGAAAGTTATCCTCATGTTAAAACAGCGAATTCAGAATTTTGATAATTTACCTATTAATGTTCTCTTACACATTTTCGACATAAAGATTTTACCTATTTTACTTCACGGATCTCAGATAACGGGTTTCCACCCTTCACCAAATGAATATTCATGATAAATTTGGCAAAGTGATCCTTCATTTGAGGAGAAGTGCTCCTAATATCGTGGCGAGAGGTGAATTGGGTAGATTATCACATAAAGTTAATCAATATGTCAAAATTATAAAGTATTGGATCAGATTATTGTCTCAGAGTGATAATTTTATTCTTAAACATGTCTACTTGTATCAGTATAATCTTGCTGAAAGAGGAATTGATTGTTGGGCTTTTAAAGTTAAAACATTACTTTTTCGATATGGTTTGGGAAATATATGGAATTCCAAATATTTGGAAGAAGGCAGTAAGTTCATAGCTGGCTTTAGACAACGGTGTGTCGACATTGTTGATAATCAGTCGTATTCAGAGGCTATGGGTAAATTTAGTATTTTATAGCAGTATTAAAATTAATAATGTCTTCGAGCAGTATTTATCATGTGTAGATATTCAAGTTTATCGGATTTCGTTGTCGCAATTTCGTTGCTCATAGGCTCATGATATCAGAGGGCAGAAAGTGTAATATTCAAAGAAAGAAATATTATGTCCCTTGTGTATAATTCCTGTTATGGAAGATGAATTGCATGTCTCACTTATTTAATAATAATAATAATAATAACTAGGATTGACGCGTCAATACTTAGGTCTTCAAGACTTCTGCTTGACCTTGAACTCCATGTTGGACTCGCGGTTATTCATCAGTTTCTCTGCTTTAAAATGAGCTATCAAACATGTCTCTATCTTCAGTAGTTTTTTTACAAACATTCTGCAAAGACAATGACCCTCTGAAAATGGAACAATCGCTTATTAATTGACCCCTACATGATCTTTCTCACGATTAAGACAAACTGGTTAATATGTTCATACTAAGGTGTAACATACAAAATGTTGTGCTTAAATTTCCAAATGTTATCATCATTAAGGTTGCACACATAAGTAATGGGTTATATTATTCTGAATGTTAAAGAAAATACTCAAACATGCTTAAATTTTAACCACTAGACAACATTTGCGATGTTCGGAGCTTAACTATCAACTTTTTGATGAAAGGGTTCAACATAAATGTTGTGAACTTGAAATTGTTCATCCGACGGTGTAAATACAATTTCATTATCTTAATTAGTAAGGCAGTTATGATCCTTTAAACTTGGCTGAAAATGGCGATTTCTGAAAAATGGCAATCTTCTATGACCTGTCACACATAAACTATGACAGAAAAATGTTTGAAATTTATTCCCCTTAATAAAGGACATCTCTACTTCACAATGATATATTAAACATAATTGTACGTTCAGTGGTTTACAATCGAAAATTCTACAAAGAAAGTACCCCTCGAAAAGTCTCAAAATCACCAAATTTTACTTTTTTGGAAATATGTCCAAATTGTGCCAAAACTATAAATTTTTACATGATAAAGATATGTTATGGAAGTGTTGAGCTGGTTATTATAAAGAGATTGCAATATATAACTTTGACATTAGTTAATTTCTAACAGAGTTATGCCCCTTTGAACATGCAGTTGAAAAAGGAACATTTAAAAAAGGACCATATTCAAGGGCAGATTACTCAAATAACAGGCCAAAATTCAAAATTCGGCCCACAGCACGCTATGGAGCAGGTATTCAGCTTTCATATGAGCTATCATATATAGCTGTATGTATTTCCCTGATTTAGGAGAAGATTTTCAAAGACGCGTACCCTAAAAACTGCGAAAGTTCACACAAAATTCAGTTTTTTCGAAATAGCAAAAAATCTATATATACGGCCGAAAAAATGACATGTACCTTTTTGATAGGGAATGTTGTTGCGCACATTTTGGTGAAAGTTTTAAGAAAATATATTGATTAGTATTCGAGCTATGAAGGTTTAAAGTTTTGACTTCAAAGGGAGATAACTCACGAAAGAAGTCGAAAATCCAAAAAGTGGCTCGTCCGTTTCCAGAGTTAGCCAAAGACTATCATCCCTGAAATTTTCATGCGTATCGGCCCAGTGGTTACTTTGGAAACCTCTGGACAAGAAAAGTACAAAAAATAATAATAACTAGGATTGCCAAGGCAATACTTAGGTCTTCAAGACTTCTGCTTGACCTTGAACTCCATGTTGGACTCTCGATTATTCATCAGTTTATCTGCTTTATAATGAGCTATCAAACATGTCTCTATCTTCAGTAGTTTTTTTTACAAAAATTATCCAAAGACAATACCCCTGAAAATTGAAGCATCACTTATTAATGGACCCCTACATGATCTTTCTCATGATTACCACAAAATGAATAATTTTTTCATACTAGGGTGTAACAAAGAAAAAGTTGTGCTTTAATTTCCTCTTAAGTAGATGTAACCATCATTTAGATTGCATACATGAGTAATGCGTTACATTTTTCTGAATATTCAAGAAAATACACAAAAATGCTGAAATTTTTACCCCTAGACAACGTTTGCGATGTTCGGAGCTTAACTATCAACTTTTGATGAAAGGGTTCAACAAAAAAGTTGTTGTTCTTGCATTTGTGCATCCGAAGGTGTAAATACACTTTCATTATCTTAATTAGTAAGGCAGTTATGATCCTTTAAACTTGGCTGAAAATGGCGATTTCTGAAAAATGGCAATCTTCTATGACATGTCACACATAAACTATGACAGAAAAATATTTGGAATTTATTCCCCTTAATAAAGGACATCTCTACTTCACAATGATATATTAAACATAATTGTACGTTCAGTAGTTTACAATCGAAAATTCTACAAAGAAAGTACCCCTCGAAAAGTCTCAAAATCACCAAATTTTACTTTTTTGGGCCAAAACTATAAATTTGTACATGATAAAGATATGTTATGGAAGTGTTGAGCTGATTATTATAAAGAGATTGCAATATATAACTTTGACATTAGTTAATTTCCAACAGAGTTATGCCCCTTTGAACATGCAGTCGAAAAAGGAACATTTAAAAAAGGAGCATATTCAAGGGCAGATAACTCAAATTACAGGCCAAAATTAAAAATTTGGCCCACAGCACGCTATGGAGCAGGTATTCAGCTTTCATACGAGCTATCATATATAGCTGTATGTATTTCCCTGATTTAGAAGAAGATTTTCAAAGACGCGTACCCTAAAAACTGCGAAAGTTCACACAAAATTCATTTTTTTCGAAATAGCAAAAAATCTATATATACGGCCGAAAAAATGACATTAACCTTTTTGATAGGGAATGTTGTTGCGCACATTTTGGTGAAAGTTTTAAGAAAATATATTGATTAGTATTCGAGCTATGAAGGTTTAAAGTTTTGACTTCAAAGGGAGATAACTCACGAAAGAAGTCGAAAATCCAAAAAGTGGCTCGTCTGTTTCCAGAATTAGCCAAAAACTATCATCCCTGAAAATTTCATGCGTATCGGCCTAGTGGTTACTTTGGAAAGCTCTGGACAAGAAAAGTACAAAAAATAATAATAATAATGAAGAACACGGATAATAACAATAGGTCTTCCAGACGTAGTCTTGAAGACCTAATAATGAAGAACACGGATAATAACAATAGGTCTTCCAGACTTAGTCTTGAAGACCTAATAATAATAATAATAATACTTTATTACCCCGAAAGGAACTTGTTTTGCATGTTACAAACAGTTGTGACATAAAAAATAATTATATAAATATTAAATATTAAGGAAACATACACATACACATTGCAGAAATAGACAACAAAGTACACATGTACAGACACGCACACGCACACACACACACACACACACACACACACACATGGCAGATGCTGTTAAAATGCACGGAATGTGGAGATAAAAAAGCAGCTATAAGATAAATTGATAAAGTTAATAACGGTTAAATTTGTTTAAAATAATAATACTAAAAGGAACAAATGAGTTCGAAGCTCTCTTGGTTTTGAAACGAGGAATTTGATAGCGGCGACCTGAAGGTAAAAGTTGATATTCTTTATGCAGGGAGTGATCGGGATCAGAAATAATTTTTTCAGATAGGTTCTCTATCTGCCGCTTGCCTAAAGTTGTGATATCTTCGAGAGATACCCCACAAATTTTGCTGGCAACATTTACAATTTTTGACAACTTGTTTT